>CAUYUJ010017768.1:137500-172500 GCA_963575745.1 Prorocentrum cordatum
GGGCCGTGCAGCCTGGACTCGATGTCTGGCGGGGGGCCCGCAGGCGGCAGCGGCGCCTCCGCGTTGGTCAGCGCCGCAGGTGTGGGCGGAGGCGGCGGGCGCTCCTCACTCGCGCCGGCGCCGGCGACCACCGCGGCAGCCATCGCCAGGTCCGCCCTCGGCCCGCCAGCGGAGGGAGCGCCCGGGGCGGCTCCGGAGCTCACCCCGCCAACAGGGCTGCCGACGGCCAGGTTGTGGCGCTGCTCGTAGTTCAGCACGGCGGCATTGCCCTGCGCGATCCTCTCGCGCTTGAGCCTGTTCTTGGTCTTCTTGTTGTAGCCCGCCCACTCGGGGTCGTTCAGCCCCCGCGCCACCTGCGCGTAGAGGTCGCACCAGTTGAACACGGGCAGGTCGGCCCACGTGAGGTCGTCCGCCAGCGTCCAGTGCCCCTCCCACTGCGGCTCCCTGGGCGCGTGCTGCTTGAACGCCGTGCGGAGCGCCAGGGGCTCCACCTTGGGCAGGTACCTCAGGGTTCCGTGTGGCTAAACACCACGATGTTCTCCTTCTTGAGTTTGTCCGCGCGCAGGAGGGTCTGCAGGTCCTGGGCGTCCTCCTCGGGGAAGTCCGCCTGCAGGTGCCGCGCCCGCGGCGGCTGGGCTTCGCCGCCGATCATCTCGATGCGCGCGCCGTAGGACGTCTGGTAGCGGGCCCCGCAGTGGCAGTGCCAGCGCTGACCGCTGCGGCCTGTCGCCTCCTCCGTTAGGGGCAGGAGTTGCGTCCAGCGATCCGCGTGGGTGACGGCCTTGCAGCCCCCTGGGTTATCCCGGGTCTTGCTGGCCTGGCACTCGTAGTACATGTCCATCGAGTAGTGGGAGTCCGAGAAGAACTTGTCGGAGTAGTCGACCATCTTGTAGGCGTCTTGCACGGCGGCGTCGCTGGTCGGAGTGGTCGCCCATGTCGTTGCCGCCCGCCTCCTCCTTGAAGGCCTGCTGGTTGCCCAAGTGCGCGGCCGCCCTGTCGCGCGCGCCCTCCTCGCCCTCCTCGGGCGTGCACACAGCGCCCCCCGCGTCGGCTGAGGCCCTCGCCTCGTGGCACTCCGCTGCAGCAGCATCTTGCTTCTCGAGCCATGTCTCCACTCCTTCGCGCAGCTCACCGCGCCGATCATGTATTTTTCTTCTCGAGGATGGCTCCGAGGGCGCCCTTCATGCGCGTCCGCGGGGTCTCGTGCCGCGCGACGCCGTAGGAACTCGCCATCTTCTTGCGCGTCTTCTTGGAATAGCCCAGCTTCAGACGGGATTGGACGTCGGCGACGTCCTCCACCAGCTTCGCGTCGCGGACGTCGGGCTCCTCCGACGCCGCACCGCGGTCCGTCGGGGCCCAGGGGCGCGGCGCCGCCGTTGCGTCCCAGTCGGCGGTGTCGCCCTCGGCGGGCGGCGGAGGCACGCGGGGCGACCCCGGTGCCCCCGCCGCCGCCGTCGGGCGCCCAACCTCCGGTGCGACCGCCTCCGTAGCCGGCGGCTCGCCCGTGCTGGGTGGGTCAATGCCCGCGCCCGCGCCCTCGGCGGCGCGCCGCGGGGCCAGCTCTCCGTCCTCGGAGAGGGCGTGGCCCACCAGCGCATCCAGGCTCTCCTTGAGCACGTCGAAGGACTCCCGGAACTTGGCCACGCGGTTGCGCGCGTGCTGGATGGAGCCAGCGCCCTTGTTGAGCCTCGCCGCCTTCGTGACCGCCTCGACTCGTCGATGCCCTCGTGCTTGGCCGCGCACATGGAGCAGGTGTCGACGCGCTGGCCTCCCCCCGCCCTGCCGAAGCGCAGGGTGCCTGGGTTTTGCCTCCGGCGCCGCCCCGTAGCGGGCCAGCTCGGCCCTCGTCAGCTCGTTGACGGAGAACCCTCGTGATCTTCCAGTCGTCGAGGGCAGCGCAGTAGCGGCGCCGACCCAGCCGCTGCGGGGGCACCCAGTAGGCCCCCATGCAGAAATCCCAGCCCTGGGCCTCGTAGTCCTCCCGAGCGAGCGCCTCCGCGCTCTCGAGAGCGTCGGGGTCCACCTCCGACTTCGTCGGTGGCTGGCCGTGCGACGTCTGGTTGCTCCGACGGCGGTTTCGCTGGGAAGCCCGCCCCGTCGCGCCCGTGGTGGCCGCGCTCGGGGCGTTGCTGCCCGCCTCGGTGCCCGCCGGGCTCGCTGCCGACCATCCTCGCAACGCTGGATGCGTCTCGCTGACGCCCGCGGCGCTGGACGCACCCCCTGGGTCGCTGCGGGCCCCCGACGCGGGCCCCTTGACGGCCCGCCCGCGCAGTTCCGTGGCTTGGGGTACCAAGGTCAGCTGGTCCAGGCCACTAGTAGTAGTAGTAGTAGTAGTAGTAGTAGTAGTAGTAGTAGTAGTAGTAGTAGTAGTAGTAGTAGTAGTAGTAGTAGTAGTAGTAGTACTACTACTACTTCTACTACTTCTACCTATTACTACTACTATTACTACTACTACTACTACTACTACTAACTACTACTACTACTACTACTACTACTACTACTACTACTACTACTACTACTACTACTACTACTACTACTACTACTACTACTACCACTACTACTACTACTACTACTACTACTACTACTACTACTACTACTACTACTACTACTACTACTACTTACGCTACTACTAGTACTACTACTACTAACTACTACTACTACTACCACTACTACTACTACTACTACTACTACTACTACTACTACTACTACTATACCACTACTACCACTACTACCACTACTACTACTACTACTACTACTACTACTACTACTACTACTACTACTACTACTACTACTACTACTACTACTACTACTACTACTACTACTACAACTACTACTACTACTACTACTACTACTACTACTACGACTACTACTACTACTACTACTACTACTACTACTACTACTACTACTACTACTACTACTACTACTACTACTACTACTACTACTACTACTACTACTACTACTACTACTACTACTACTACTACTACTACTACTACTACTACTACTACTACTACTACTACTACTACTACTACTACTACTACTACTACTACTACTACTACTACTACTACTACTACTAGTACTAGTACTAGTACTAGTATTAGTACTAGTACTACTACTACTACTACTACTATTACTACTACTACTACTTTTACGACGACGACTACTACTACTAATACTAATTCTACCACTGCATGTTTTCCACGACTGATTTTATTGCTATTACTACATCTCAGACTTCAGATGTTGCTCCTGTCACCACCACTGCTGCCGCTGCCACCGCCGCCACCAATGAAGTCAGTCTTGCTCCTATCATTACTACTACTACTTCTGCTTCTACTACTATTACTTGGACTACTACCACATTGTTTTCAACGCGCATCAAGGTGGGTGTTTGCGTGGTCGCTTCTATCTGCGCGGGTGTCCATGTCTGTAAGAGTTGCCCACTGGATTAAAGCTAACAAAGGCAGTCTTCACATATCACTTCTCATGAAGAAGCCACCACGGGCCACACTAACACACGCGCGGCCGCGCGCCGTGCCACGCGAACGCGCGCCGGGCCGCACATGCAACCGACGGGCCACACAAACACGCGGTCGCGTCTTGGGGCGTCTCGGGGACCTTTTGGGCTGTCTTCGGGACTTGGGTCGTTTTGCGGGCCTCTTGGGGGCCCCCTGGGCCTTCTCGGGGTTATCTTAGGAGCCCCGGGGCCCCTCTTAGAGTGTCGGGACCCCGAGCAATGGTTTTGGCCTCCTGAAGTCCTTTTGGAGCCCACTTTGGGCGGCCTAGGCGCCTCCTGGGACTTCTAGAGGACATCTTGGGCCGTCTTGGTCATCTTGGCCGGCTTGGAGGCGTCTTGTAATCATCTTGGAGGCCATTTTTGGTCGCGTCGGTTAAGGTCGCTGGCATCCCTAAGCGCGGCTCCGACGAGTCGCGGCTGGTGGCCGTGGCGCCGGTCTGGCTGCGGACCTTGCACTCGGCCTTCCTTCCCGAACTGCCCCCGCCGCCTCCCGAGGTCTTCGGGGCGCGGGGCGCCGTCGCGTCCGTGACGGACTGGGCGGCTGCCCCAGGTCGTGCCGTGGCTGAGATCGATCTCACCGAGGCGCACGATTCGGTGTCGCATTCGGTTGCTGTCGAGGGTTTACTCCACCTGGGCGCGCCTCCGCCGATTGTCTGGTGGCGCTGGCACATGTGGTCTGCCCCCCGCGTCTGCTGCGTCGCCTGGGCGCCGAGCGCCCCTGCTCGGGCCGGGTCCTTGGGCCCGTCCTGCTTCCAGTCTCGGTCCTGCATCGACGATCGGAGCTTGAAGAGCGCCTTCGAGCAGGCCCGCTCCTGGGCTTTGGCTGTGGCGGCCAACCCTGGCGACCAGCTCGGGCTTCAGGGGGACTTCCCTCCAGTCCCGGGCCCTCATGATGGCTGGGGGGTCATCGAAGATCCCGCTCGCGAGCTGCTGCGCGCCCCCGGCACTTCGAGCATCCGCGCCCTGACAGCTGTCATGTCCGTGGCTTCGACATGCAGGGGCCCTCCCCTTCGTGGACTGCCCCCCGCGTTCCTTGGTCGAGCTCGCTTTCTGGTGCGTCGCTCGCGCCCGGTGCGCCTGGTGGGGCCAGCGGCGCTGGTGGGCCGAGCGACTTGAGCTCCACCCCATCCTCGGCACCTCTCTCCAGGCCCTTCGCCTGGCCGCTCGGTCGGCTCTTTGGCGGTCGTGCGTGGCCCATCGCGCGGCCAGTTTCGGGCTGGTCCCCCGCCTGGGTTCGCCTGGGCTTCTGCCTGTTTGGGTTCGCGACGGGCCTGCGCGCGACCCGCGGGCCGTGGCCGCCGTGGCCGAGGTCGTGGCCTCCTCTGCCCTCCCGCCCTGCTTTGTTGCCTCCTTATTCCCGGTGGCAACGCGCCCTCCAGGTGCGCGCGCGCGCCTGGCTGATTCAGGTGCGTCCGCAGGCGCAGCGGAACGACGAGGAGGGGGTGAGCCACGTCGACGTTGAGGCTTCGCCCTGGCTCCCGTGGACAGCGTAGCCTTCTGTCGGTCTGGCGCGGTGGAGCCTCCGGCTCGCCGTTGCGCCGGGCTCGCGGTCGGGCCCGTTGTCCTTTCCGAGGGCGCGTCGCGGCCTCGACCCAGCCCTTCTGGGCTGGATGCCCCCGCTTCGCTCCCGAGCGCGCCCCCGTGGCTTGGAGCATGGTATCACCGATGCATGGTGGGCTGCCCAGCCCAGGGTCACGTCCAAGAGTGGCTGGATCACTGCGATCGCCGGCCCCGCCGTTGAGGTCCAGTCTCGGCAGCAGGTGATGTTCTGCAGCCTCGGTATTCGCATCCTGGAGGCTTTGCCCCGGGGCGCCTGCGCGGCGCCGACCCAAGAGGGCCTGCGACTTGGCGGCCGGCGGCGGTTGGCCCGGGCGGCTCGTCACCCCCTATGCGACGGCCTGCGCCTCCTCCCCCAAGCCCCCCCCCTGACCCAGCTCACGCGGGCGTCGCGGCCGAGGCGGGCAATGGGGGGCCCGATTCCGTCGGCGATGGCGACTTCGACGACCCCTTTCCGCCCCGCCCCCGGGCGGTTGTGCGGTGGTGTTCGATGCGTATGGCGCGCTTCAGAGCTGGCCAGAGCGGCCCCAGCGCCGGCTTCGCCCCGCGCCCCCTCCTCCTCGACAGATTGTTTTTTGATATTTTTAAGTGTGCTGGAGTTGAGTTGTTTTTTATATTTTTAAGTGTCCTGGGGTCTCCCGTGTTGTTTGACTCCGGCCTGGCTTCGCCATGGGCGATTCTTGGCCAGTTCCTTACTCGCCCTTGATTTCCTTTTCGGCCTCCAGCCGAGGGCGTCAAGGTCTCGTGAAGCCTGTCGCCGTCATCCGCAAGAGGTGCGTCTTGGAGCCATCTTGGAGGTCATCTTGGGCCATCTTGGCCATCGTGGAGGCGCTTGGGCCAATGGAGGGCGCAGTTTACGTTCCTCTCCAGATGGCAGGCGGGTTGGGTCGAAATCTAGCTGAGAATAAGAAACAACAACAACAACAACCAACGTTCAGCACGCCGTGCACCCCTGTGGCAAGTCAAAAAGGGCGGCGGATATTTTGGGGGCAGACCAAGAGGGGCCACGCCCAAGGACCCTTCGCTTTCCTCTTCTTGGGTCGTCTTCGGAGGCCTCGCGTGCCGTCTTGATGCCCTCGTCGGGGCCTACTGATCCGTCTTGGGGGCGATCTTGGGGGCCTTTTGGACCGTCTCGGAGTTTCGGAAGCCCGAGACGGCGAGAGTGCGTACTTCTTCAGAAACGTATGGGAAACACCCCATTTGGGCTTCTTGAACCCCTTGCCTCCCTGCTCGCTTCCCTTCCCCCAACCCTTCCCTCAATTCCGCGTGGAACCATCCAGATGTTCTTGTGATTCGTGATGTCATTTTTTTTCTGTTTCCTCCCTTCCGGAGACATTCGGCCCGTATCGGCAGACGCGCAGTTTCGCCAGTCAAACGTACTCTACGGCGGTAGGCACGGCGTAGCTCCACAAAGGACAGGATTGAGCTGATCTGCGAGTGGTTAGTCACTGGTATTTCGTGGTAGATACGAGAAATCATGGGGTCCTTTTGGGTGGGGCGCCTCGGGGGCCTCTTGGGCCGTCTTGAGGCCGTCTCGGGCCGGCTCGTTTCGCTTTTGGGCCGTTTGGGCTCCTTCTTGGACTGTCTTGGGGCCCTCTTGAGACCACTTGGGCCATTCTGGTGTTCTCCGGCTTTGGCCTTTGGAAAAGCCAGGCGGGGCGTCGCGGGGAATGACGCGGGGCGCCCTGGGAGTCATGCCGGGCGCTCCCATGGTAACGCAGGAAGCTGCGTGAGTTGCGGCATGTGGGCTCCACGAGAGTTTCTTAACTGTACCATACCGGCGACTCGAAGGAGACGTGGGGCGTTCCGCTCAGTGTCTGTGACACGCTGGCGGATCATTTTTGTCTCCCCAGGAGCTGACAGAGATGGCGTCGCCTTCTGCAGGGAGGAGGGTGTCTGGGGCGTCTGCGGACAACTCCGAGAATAATCTCGCGACCGAGATGACACAGATGACTCTGACCGCGTCCTCTGCTCATAGGATGTCTGCTGACAGCTCTGGGAAGCAGAGGTGGCCGACCGAGCTGACGGAGATTACTTCGGCTTCTGCTTGGAGGATGTCTGCAGATGCTGACAGCTCTCAGGACCTCGAGGCCGAGATGGCAGGGATGGCTTCGCCTTCTGCCTGGAGGATGATCGCAGACAGTTCCGAGGAGGAGGAGCGGGAGGAGCCCAGAGGCTCCGCGCGGCCGGGGCCCGCGGGGGGGCCGCCTCTCGAGGCTCGAAGAACGAAAAGGCGGCGTGAACACGGACTCTCCCGAGGCCCGCACGGATGTCCTGGGTCGGGGCTGGCCCCGCCGCCCCCGGGCGCACCAAGCGTACTCGGGGGCGGCAAAGAGGGGGGTGATGACTTGGCGGGGGCCATGGCATCTCCCCAGATGTCATGGCGCCTCTTCCTATTTCAATGCGTGTCCGACCACCCCCTGGGCCGCGCACGTGCCGCCGGCCATGATTTGCGCCCCCCCCTTGTTGGACGCCCCCGTCTTGGACGCCCCCGACGCACCAGACGCGGCACTGGAGGCGCCGATAGGGGGTGGGGGGGTTCCAGCGCCGATCCGAGTCCTCCGCGCGGACCTCGGAGATGCGACTCCGTGCCCTGGAGGTGGTAGCCTCACCGATGTCGGCCTTGCTCATCCTGTCGGCGGCGAGCTTAGCGGGGAAGCGAGAAGGGGCGGGCCTTGTCAGTCGTCTCGGAAGTCCCCCGGCCTTCTGAGAAGTTTTGTGAGCTTCCCTCGAAGACATGGAGAACTTCTCAGAAGGCGAAGGCTTCTGAGAAGTCCCGCCGCCCTCTGGGAGGGCCTTCTCCTTCTCGCTTCCCTCCCTCGCCCGCCGCCGATCCTGGGTCCTGGATCGGCCTGGCCAGAAGTTCTCTCCTCTCCTCTCCTGGAGGTCGTGGCCGGAGCCACGGCGACCTACGTCGGGCGCCTGCTTGCGGGCTCGCTGGCCAGAGGCGCGGCGCGGTCGTGCGCCGATGCCGCGCCGCAGGCCACACCCGACGCTGGCGCAAGGAAGGCCTCCGCGCGAGGCTCGCTCGTCGGCGAGGTGGGCAGGGGCGACTTTGAGGGCGCCTCGGTGGACGCCGCCACGGAGGACGGGGGCCCTGGAGGGAAGGGGTCCTGAAGAACCGAACTCCTGGCAGTTTTGTTTTTGTTCGGCTTGCTCCTCCAGGGGGCTCCTCGTCGCCAAGGCTGAGTCCGCCTCGAATCTCTGGCCAGCACGCACCCCTGGACAGATCCTTGGTCGAGGGTCGCCATACGGAACCAGAAGGGTCCAGGAGGAATTGCGGCCCCGGGGGGCTTTCGCCGTTTCTGGGCTTCTGGTGCGCTCCCCGGACGCCATAGCCGTCGAAGAGCAGCTTGGCATGACGAGTTGTCCTGCTTGAAGCCCCAGGGCCCAGGGCCCGTTTCCACCAGTGCTTGTTCCACTCGTGCGAAGGAATACGCCGCCGCCGCGACGCTCCGGGATGATGAGGTCACACCCGGCGCTCGCTCACGGGTGGCCTCTGTGCGGCATCCTCCTCCTGCCTCCTGGCTCAGCGGCGCTGCGGATGGCGGCGTGCCGGAAAGCGCCCTGGAGGAGGGAGGCGCTGCCACCACGCTGCAGGTGGACGAAGTCAAGTCCAGCGTTCGTTCAGTGAAGGCTTCAGTGCGATGCGTGCTCAGCGATGCGGTTGACAAGGGCGTGCTGGAAAGCGCCTTGGAGGTCAAGCCCGAAACTCGTTTCTTGAAGGCCTCCGTGCGAGGACTGCTCAGCGATGCAGTGGACCAGGGCGCCCTGGAACGCGGCTTGGCGGATGAGGGCGCTGCCGTCGCGCCGCGGGCTGCCGAGGCGGAGCTTCCCCTGGCGACGCCGCGCGCGCGAGTGCGGCAGCTGCTGGTGGGGTCGCACCGCAGCGGCGCGTTGCAAGCGGAGCTGGCGAGGCTGGCGCCGGCTGTCGCCGTGGAGGCGGCGCCCTTGAAGGCCTCCGTGCGAGGACTGCTCAGCGATGCAGTGGACCAGGGCGCCCTGGAACGCGGCTTGGCGGACGGCCCGCCGGGGGGCCTGCCACCAGCATCCCTGGAGGCGTGCCTCGCGACAAACCACGCCATGGAGCTCCTCGGGCGCGACGCCCTGGACGCCGGCCTGGAGCGGCGGCTGGCGCAGGCCACGGCCAGGGAGGAGATGGCCTACAGGGCCGCCCTGGGCGAGTGCGAGCGGCTGAAGGCCGAGCTGGCCGCCACCGTGTCCGCCGAGCTGGGGCGCGCCGGGCTCCTCGGGATCGGCGAGGCGGTGCCCTCGGCGCCAGCCGCGGCGCGCACGGAGCCGATGCCGAGGGGCGCGGTCGCGGCGGTGGCCGCCGCGCACGGCGGCGCGGCCCGGGGCGGCCTCCGCGGCCAGGTCGAGCGCGTCCACGAGCAGGCCAGCACCGTCTTCGCCGAGATGGAGCGCCGCTGCCGGAGGCTGCAGCAGGAGCTCGTGGAGCAGGCCGCGGTGGCGCGGGCGCCGCGGAGCGGGCCCGCGGGCGCCCAGGACCTCGGGAACGAATAGCGTCCTCGGCACAAGCTCTTGGGATCAGCTTGTCGGGCCGGACGAGAGGGGGGGATAGGGCAAGGGGGGGGTTACGACATCTGCTGCATGCAGCTGGTTTCGGCCCCAGCGAGGAGCCCATTCCTCGATACATGGCCGCCTCCGGCGCCGGGAGGCGCTGGGAAAATCAGCCACGTGAGCTGATTCTCAAAGCCCCCCTTTGCTATCCCCCCTTTCGCCCAGCCCGATCTTGGGTCGGCGCTGAACGAACCCCCCTCCGCACCTCGACACATCTCATTCACCCCCAGCGCGTGGAGGGGCGGCGTCGGCAGCGGCGCCAGGGGTGGCGGGGGGGGGGCGGTCAGGGCCGACCGAAGGAATCCACGCGGACTCCAGAACGTCCGCGTAGGTGCCGGTTTCTGATTCCTCTCGGGGCGCGCCCCCGATCTGCGAGCAGAAGGGTCCGCAGAAGGCACCCTCACGCACCGCGCTCCTGGCCAGGGCCGTCCCTGGCGCAGGCTGGAGTATCGAAGCCTCCTGGCCCAGGCCCGGAGGGCGTAATTATGCACAAGGGCGAAGCGCGAGGCGCGAGGGCATTCGCTCCTCGCGCTTCGCGGTCGGGCTCCGATTCCTCATCCTCCTCTTCTCCCCGTGGGGGCGGCGCGAGTGCGCGACGCTGTTCGCGCTTCTCGCGCTTCGAGGCAGCGCGAGGGCGCGAGGCTAGGCGCCCCTGGTATCGCACCACGCCAGGGGCCCAGGATTCGAGTAGGAGGTCGACTACGGAAACGATTCACCCCAGAATCAAAATTTCCGCCGAATCTACAGCAAGTACGTAGAATTGTCTGGTGTCCACGATTTTTTTTTTTTTTTTTTTTTTTTTTTTTTTTTTTTTTTGTTGTTTTTTTTTTTTGGTTATATATATATATATTATATATATATATATATATTATATATTATATATAAAAAATATTTTACCTAACAGCTCTTGCTGATAGGTTTCTAGTGGTCTCAAAAGAGAGCAGCAGATGACTCCACAGGGGGGTCGGGGCGGGACCCGGACAGGCTGCCGCCGCGGCTGCCGCCGAAGCCGAAATCGCTTGGGACATCCTCGCAAAATCGCTCTTGGTGCTCCCAGAACTCCATTCCCGGGCCACATTTTGGATGCCCGGAGCCAACTGTAGGCCACTTCGTGCTCTTCGACTTCCCAGAACTCCATTCCCGGGCCACATTTTGGATGCCCGGAGCCAACTGTAGGCCACTTCGTGCTCTTCGATTTCCCAGAACTCCATTCCCGGGCCACATTTTGGATGCCCGGAGCCAACTGTAGGCCACTTCGTGCTCTTCAAGTTCCCAGAACTCCATTCCTGGGCATGATTTTGAATGCCCGGAGCCAACTGTAGGCCACTTCGTGTTCTTCTAGTTCCCAGAACTCCATTCCTGGGCCACATTTTGAATGCTGAGGCAGGCTGATGCTGCGGCCGAGGCAGGCTGAGGCTGAGGCAGGCTGAGGCTGAGGCCGAGGCTGAAGGCAGACTGAGGCTGAGGCTGAAGCAGACTGAGGCTGAGGCTGAGGCAGGCTGAGGCTGAGGCTGAAGCAGGCTGATGCTGAGGCAGGCTGAGGCTGAGGCTGAGGCTGATGCAGGCTGAGGCTGAGGCAGGCTGAGGCTGAGGCCGAGGCTGAAGGCAGACTGAGGCTGAGGCTGAAGCAGGCTGAGGCTGAGGCTGAGGCAGGCTGAGGCTGAGGCAGGCTGAGGCTGAGGCTGAGGCTGTGACTGCGACTGCCGTTGCCGCTGCGACTGTCATCGCGAATGCGACTACGACTGCGAGAACAGCAGAATTCTACAACTGGATTTTCATCTGAATCTTAAGGGGAATGCTTTCAGATATGCTTCTACACATCGCTGTTAGGTTGCTTTGCCGTTTTTTTTTTTTTTTTTTTTTTTTTTTTTTTTTTTTTTTTTTTTTTTTTTTTTTTTTTTTTTTTTTTTTTTTTTTTTTTTTTTTTTTTTTTTCTCTCTCTCTCTCTCTCTCTTTCTCTCTTTATCTCTCTCTCTCCAGTAATTCCACGTTCAGAGAATCAACATTGGGCTACATCTCAGTTCTGTCGGAGGCTCAGAGGTTGACACCAACATATCGTCGGTGTGCCTCCACCGAGGGAAGACTATCCCGATCTTGGTACGGTGGCAGTATTCGGGCTTCCCAGGTGGCCGCAGCATGACGACTAACACCGAAGTCTAGGATCAGCTTCCCCCGGTGGATGCACCCGCCTGTCTTGGTGGTGGTGTCCACTTCCAAGCCTCCAAATTCTGCAGTCGAGCTCCCACGCGAAGGCTGGGCCTGGCCCCAGGCGCGGCGGCGACGTCAGCCCGCCTCCGTCACCCCTCCCTCCTCCTCCTGCACGGTGGCACAATTCGGCCCGACGGTACCCCTGTTCATGCCAGTTATCGCCAGCGCAGTCACCCTCTGCCTCACAGGCGAGGGGCGCTTAGTATTCTGCTTCACACAGTCGCGCTGCGCCTTGTTTTGCTGCTTTACAGTCGTGATGCGCCCCTCTTCTTCATTGGCTGGCGCAGTTTCCCCGCCCACGAGCCAAATTGCGTATGTCTTGTTGTGGTTGTTGTAATATAGTTGGGCGCTCTGTCCCCGCCCCGGTTAGTCCCCTCGCGCGGACACTCATGCGGGCACTGTCACGCAGTCACCCTCTGCCTAGCCGCCGACGCCAAGAATCACCACCCACCAAACCACCCCAACCTAACCTGAAGGCTTCAATTGGCCGTCATTTCCAGTGTGGGGGCAGGGGGGGGGGGGGCGGGGAACACTGAGACAAACACATGGAACCCGTGCCCCCCCCCCCAACCCGAACTTCGGGTCAAGTTCTGATCTTCAGGTTTGGTTGGGGTGGTCTGGTATGACGAACCAACAGCACACACCCATACCCATAGGGGGATCGGATAGGGCTATGGGTGCGTGTTTGTCGGATGGGGGTCCCCGTTCGAACGGGAGCGTTCCCCAGGGTCGGACAACCCGCACCCGCACCCATAGCCGGTCCTCCTCCCAACGACCTCCCTCTGGGTATGGGTGTGTGCTGTTCGTTCGTCATGATAGGTCGTCGGAGAGGAGGAGGAGGAGGAGGAGGAGGAGGAGGAGGAGGAGGAGGAGGAGGAGGAGGAGGAGGAGTGCGCCCCCCGCCCCCCCCCGCGCCCGGCAGGAGGCGCCCCTGGTCTGCGAGCTGCGGCGCGAGTGCGAGCGCCTGCGCGCGGACCTCGCCGGCGCGGTCCTGGCGGAGCGGCAGGCCGCCCGCGAGGCGGCGCGCCTGCGGGGGCAGGGCGCTCCGGAGGGAGAAAAAAAAAGCAGGGGGGCAAGCAGTGGCATACCCCAGATTTCGTAATAAAAGGAAGGGGGTCACAACCCTCCCAGACGAGAAATCTTAGACCCCCCCAGCCCATCCATGAAAGGGCGGCCCTTTGCCCAGACACCCCCGAACCCTCCAAGACAGCTCAAATCAGACCCCCCCCCCAAATGTGACCCCCCCACTTTACTTTGATATCCAGAGTAAGCATTCGAGCAGGGGGTCGGCAGCATACTTGATTCGCCCCAGAACGGAAGTAGAACTTCTTCCGCAGATCTACGAAGGGTTGACGTATTTTTGCTGAAGAGTCGACGTGGAAATCAATTTTGGGGTATTGCAATTCTGTAGTTGATCCCCCAGTCGAAACATATAAACTCGTCGGGTGTGGACAGACCTCCTACCCTGACACGTCGATTAGTGAATTGTCCGTTTTCGGTTCTCGAGAGGGCGCCGCGGCAGTCATTTTCCAGGCTTGCGCCCGCCAGGTTTAGGCCCGAGGTCGTTTTTACTAAACCACGTTTTACTAAAGGGAGGTCTGTCCATCCCCGAACTCGGAGGTCCGCGCGGATTTCTCGGATCGGCGCTGGGGCCTCCCTGGCGGCGCCTCCCGCGCCGCCCCTGGCGCGCTCCGCGCGCCAGGGAGGGGGCTCCAGCGCGGATTCCAGACTTCCGCGCGGGTTTTAGAGTTTTTTTATCAAAAAATAATGTTTATGCCATGTTTCGTTTTTTTTTGTTTGTTTGTTTGGGGGGGGGTGAATAGAAATAAATACACATTTTAAATTATATATATAGAGATATAAACACGCACAGGCACAACTACGGTGGAGGCGCGCATCAAGAAGCCAACCACTTTTCGCCAGGGTGTCCCTGGGGTTCTCTTCGACCCTCGCGCTGCGCGGCGGCCTCCCGTAGCCTTGAAGAAGACGCCTGCTGCGTCCTGGGTGCTCCTGGCGTTCCCCTCGGGTGCACCTCGCGCGCGGTCTTTCGGGGTTGGGTGTCGTCCTCCTCCTCCTCCTCCTCCTCCTCCTCCTCCTCCTCCTCCTCCTCCTCCTCCTCCTCCCCCTCCTCCTCCCCCTCCCCCTCCCCCTCCTCCTCCTCCTCCTCCTCCTCCTCCTCCTCCTCCTCCTCCTCCTCCTCCTACTCCTCTGCGACAGTGTCTTGCGACCGCGCCCGCACCGTCGTCGTCGATCCCCCGGGGAGATGCGCGGCATGCTCGGCACCACTCGGGCGCGGGCGTGCCTTCCTCGGCGAGGGCCCTCGGGGAGTACACCCCGTGGCCCATCCCGCGAGGCAGCGGAGCGCAAGACGCCGAGAGGCATGCCCAGGAAGTGGACGTCCGAGCGATGGCGAGACAGGAACATGCGGGAAGTGGAGGGGAGGATGAAAGTCAAGAGGGTATGTGAAAGTAGGCGGGATCCTGGCATTTTTGTGCCTGCTTTGGCTGGCCCCTGCAGGTGCGCTCGGGGAGATGCGCCGGGAGTGGGAGCACCTTCGGAAGGAGCGTCGGCGCGCACGGGGGGGGGGTTGGGGGTGAGGCGAGGGCGGCGGGACTCGGGGGTGGACAGACCTCCTACCCTGGCACGTCGATTGAGGAATTGGCCATTTTCGGTTCGCGAGAGGGTGTCGCGGCCGTCATTTTTGCGGGCCCAGGTCCGTCGGTTTCAGTCCCAGGCCGTTTTCACTAAGGGGAGGTTTACTAAAGGGAGGTTTGTCCACCGCCGAGGGACTTCGAAGGCGTGCATGGGGCTCCTCAGTCAGAAGAGCTCGGAGGCCTCAGAGAGGGCTTCCGAGAAGGCGGGAGGGCTTCGCAGACGCCCCCGCCCTTCTTAGAGGGCCGCCCCTTTCGTTCCTGGAGCCGGAAGAAGATCGGCGGCGAGCGAGGGGGGACAGTGAGAAGGGGCGGGCTTTTCTCAGAAGGCTCGGAAGTCCCCCAGCCTTTGAGAAGTTTCCTGCGTCTTCCCCGAAGACACAAGCAACTTCTCAGAAGGCGCGAGGGCTTCTGAGAAGTCCCGCCGCCTTCTGAGAAGGCCCTCTCCTTCTCACTTCCCCCCATCGCTCGCCGTCGACAAGACTCGTAAGGCTTCAGGTTTGGGCGCTGCACTTCTTCACGCCGTGCGTTTTCGCCCAGCCCGGGGCCGCCAGCGTGGTCAGCAATGTCGCAGGAAGGGTTGTGGTGTTGGTCCCGATCCCTCGCGTGCCCTTCTCGTGCCGCCGGACCTCGGGGAACTCGGAGCCTCGCTGGCCCCGGCGGACCTCTCGGGGCCGGCGGCCGCCGAGCCCCCCCTCTCCCCGTCGCCCCTGGCGGTACCTCTGGGCGCCGCCCCGCCGGACTCCGCGCGGACCTCCGCAGCAGCCCGTGCAGGAGGAAAAAACACACAGACACAAACAATCGTCGATCCCCCAGAAAAGATGGGAATATATGGCAAAATTGGGGGGGGGGAAGACAGAGACCCAGAAGATATATGGGAAAATTGGGGGGATCCTTTGATTTGTGTGTATTCCTTTGTGTGTCCCAGGGCCCCTTCGCCCGTGCTCGGTGCTGCCCCCGCGGCCCGCCCCCAGGAGCTCGGCGGCTGCCTCCGCGAGCTCGGCGGGCACTCCGCGAGCCTGCCGGAGCCGGCGGCCCCCGAGCCGCCGCGGAGAGCGGGCGGCCGCCGCGCCGCGGGGCCCGGCGGGGGGGAGCTGCTGCTGCCCGTGGCCTCGTGCTGAGGCCGCGGAGGCTGCGGCCAGGCTCGGTGTCGTGTAACCGATCCCCAACCCCATCCCTCTGGACGCCCGAAATGGGCACGGAACGAATGGGTACAATGCCCGACAGCAGTTCCTGTTCATTGTGAAGAGGACTCGCTGTCCGCGCTGCCGCGGCCTGTGTCCGTTCGAGACAGGAGGCCGCCTGCCCAACAGCGGCCGCTGTTGGTTTGGGACAACGTGTGTTGTTAGGCATTGTACCCATTTTTCCCGTACCCATTTCGGGCGTCCAAATTCGAGGCCCCCGCCAAATTGCCACCCCAGTGGGGGATGCGCCCCTCGAAGCTCGGAGGGAGCGGCCTGCGTCCCCATCCCAGGGGGGTACATCGGCCAGTGGGGCCGAGGCCACGCCGCTGGGGATGGGGATCGGTGAAACGATACTCACAGGCCGTCCCCAGCTGGGCGGCCGCGCGCCGCGCCGCCGCCGCCAGCCCCGCCGAGGTGGTGGCCGCGCTGGCGCGGCGCGGCGCCGACGCGGCGGCGCCGGAGGTCCACCTCCAGAGTGGTATCCGCCCAGCTACGCGCAGGAGTGGCCCTTTGTCGGAGTGACCGTTGGTGCGCCGCTTTCGGGGCGCGCTGGGTTCCGGATCGAAGCACGCGGGCCGCTGCTGTCGCATCGCATACAGCGATCGGCTCGCCGCGCACCAGAGGTCACTCTTGCCTAGGAGGTCACCCTTGCGTGTATGTAGCCCGTCCATGTTCTTGACGCTTTGCGTATCCCCACCAGCCGACTCGGTTTGGTAGCGCTGAGACACTTTGGATGTGCACACGCCACGTTGTCGACCGTGTATCGTGCACTACGGCGCCCCTCCACTCGTTGGATCTGGGCTGACGCATCTCAGTTGTGGAAGGTTCCCCTGTCACGCTCCACACCCTGGATGCGCGTTCTGGCGTCGCGACTTCGTGTCACCGCCAGGATTTCCCGCTGGACTTATGTCCCCAGTCAGTCTGTGGTACCCGTCTGACTCCCTGGATCGTTGTCCTCGGGAACGTTCCTTTCTGTTCGCATCTGGACCGTTGGGAACGCCTCACGCGCCATTTTGGCTGCGCTTGGTCTCCTCGGTGCCTGTCCTCAGGCTCGTTGGATGCAGCTGCATGCCCGTCCTGGGGCTGTCTCAATCTCCCTGGATTGCACGTTGGCTGCCGCCCTGGGCGCTGCCGCCCTCGCCGCCTGATCCGCGGCCCCCGCGCGCGCTAGGCAATTTAGCCGCGGCCGTAGCCCGCCCGCGACCTCCCGCCGCTGGCGCTTCCGCCTGCGGCTGTTAAAAAAAAAAAGTATCCCCACCAGCGAGTGGGTCATGCCGCATGGCATACACCGAATTTCCTGGCATTTTGCTAGGCTGCACGTTGCCCGAGCTTCCCTGGGTGCCCTCAGCCTGTCAGCTTCTCCGCGCGGCACAGCAGCTGCTTGTTGAGCGGGCCCGGCCGGCCTGCGGCGCTCCCAGTAGCTAATTAGGCCTGTTTCCGCACCCCGGACCGCTTCTGACTCCGCCTGCGCCTTCGCTTGCGGGCGCGACCAAAAAAAAGTATCCCCACCAGCTGAGTATCGGTTCTGGCTCTCCTTCTGAGTGGCTGCCCGCTCGCTCGTTTCGCTTGCCTTTCTTTTCCTCCTGCCTAGTCGCGGCCCGACTCGTGTTCGGACGGCTTTCAACCCGCCTCGCGAGCCTGTTGACCAAAAAGTATCCCCACCAGCCCATTCAGAAAGGATGCCCAGCCCATCCAGAAAGGATGCCCAGGCGAATTCCAGTGATCAGGGGCGTGTAGAATCAAGCAGTGGAATGAAGAGAGGGGCGGCCATAACACCGAAGCCATAAATATCTTCGCCACTCTTGGGCCCTCTGGGTGCCTTTGCGGCTCTCTTTGGGCCTTTTTTGGCCATCGTGGGGCCTTCTTGGGACCTGTGAGGAAGATTCTGAGGCTTCTTGATCCCTTCTTGGGGCCTTTTGGGGCCCAGGCTTGCGCTTACCACGCGCCCCTCTGATGCCGAAAATTCGCCTCTTGTGGGCTTCTCGGGTTCTCTTCGGCGCTCTTGGGGTTCGTCTTGGAGCTCTCTTTTGCCCCTCTTGGGGCTCTATTGGGCCATCTTGGATGCACTTTGGAGCCATCTTGAGGCCTCAGAAACCCATCCGAAACGAGCATGATTGATATCTTTGGATGTTTGTGGATTCTTTGGCTCTCGGGGGCGTTCTTGGGAGGCTTCATGGCCACTTGGACGCATCTTGGGGTGGTCCTGAGGCCTCAGGTTGGCATGCTGGAAGCTATCTTGAGCCATTTTAGCCATCTTGGGCTATCCGAGGTCATCTTGGAGCCATCTTGGGTTTTTGACCGCTCGCGGGGGGAGGGGCCCCAGACTCAGGGGAGGGGGTATGTTGATGGGTCCAGGCTGCCCACAAGCCGCGAGCCGTATCCCTGCGTGTAGCCAGGGGGCGCCAATTACCTACCTGCACCGATCCTGGTCAGGCCCATCTGGGGTCCAGGATCGGCCTTTCCAGGATTTGTGTAAGGGGACAGTTGGGGCCCTCCTGCCCAGACCTCCTGCGCCGTGACTGCTAACCACGTGGATCCGAGAGCTCTCGTCCGAACCCCCGAGACATTCTCGTCGTCGTCGGTCTCCTCCTCCTCGTCCTCCTCCTCCTCCTCCTCCTCCTCCTCCCTCCTCCACCCCAACACCTTCTCTTCGTCCTCGTCCTCGTCCTCGTCGTCGTCCTTCTCCTCTTACCTTCCGAGGTTTGTGAGGTTGCATGTGGAGTTTAGAGCCGATCAGCTCCGCGGGCTGCTTTTTCCTGTGTCCCGCCGGGGTCCACAAGGCCCCCCCCCCTCTCCCCCCCAGACCACGAACTTCCGGCGTCCACAGCGCCCGTGTCGTGAACCTTTCCCGGCGCCCCCAGGTGTGAGAAATCGGCGTGGCAGGAAGCGCGCTCCAACCAGGACCTCCAGACGGACATACAGCCGCTGCGACGAGTGGCCCGCTGGAGGCGCAGGGAGGCTGAGACACGTCAAGAGTTGCCGTCGCGGTCGTCTTCCCGAGGGACGAGCCCAGGAAAACGACTTCTGTCGGGGCGCCTCGAGGTCTCGGCGTGTGGCATTGCGTTTGACCGGCGCCATGCTAGGCCCAAGATGTGGCCGGAGGGCTTCTCGAGGGGGGAGGAGACAGGGCGAGGGAGGATGGATGAGGGATGAGGGAGGGAGCAGGAAGATCTGTGCCTTTGGACGTTTGCTGCTCTCGGGAAGCTCGCGAGACCGTCAGAGATCTCCACGTAGGACCGCGCCGCACCGCCGATGAATCGGCAATGCGGTGCGAATCGCCAGCCCCATGTCGGGCGGCCTTCAGCCAGGCACGCGGTGGTGCCCGCCGGCCCCTGCAGGTCTGGGGGGCGGGCGTCCGCGGCGCTTCGACCACTCCCTCCCGCCACTTCTCTCCTCTTCCCTCCCTCATCCTCCTCCTGCATCTTCCTCCTCCCTCGTCCCTTCCTCCCCATCTTCCGTCTCCCCCGCTCCTCTTCCTCTTCCTCCCCCATCCCCCCTCCTCCTTTCCTCGGCCCTTCCGCCTCCGTTCTCCTGCTTCTCCTCCTGCTCCTCCTCCTCCTCCGTCCTCCGTCCTCCTCCTCCTCCTCCTCCTCCTCCTCCTCCTCCTCCTCCTCCGTCCTCCTTCGTCCTCCCTCCTCCCTTCCTCCCTCCTCCCTCCTCCCTCCTCCCTCCTCCCTCCTCCCTCCTCCCTGCTCCTCCTCCTCCTCCTCCTCCTCCTCTTCCCCCTCCTCCTCTTCCCCCTCCGGCCTCCCGCCTCCTGCCTCCCGCCCTCCTTCCGCCGCCCTCTTGGCCCGAGCCTGCCCCGGGGCGCCGGGAGGGCGCCGCCTCGCGAGGGGCGCCGCCCCCCCGCGCGCGAGGGGCGCCCCCGCGCGGCCCCCTCGGCCCTGGCAGTGCCTCGCCCTCGGCGGCCGCGGTCCGCGGCCCGCGCCCTGGGCGGGCCGCGGCGCGGGCCGCGGCTGCCGCGGGGGCCGCGGCTGCCGCGGGGGCCGCGGCTGCCGCGGGGGCCCGAGCTGCAGGCCGCCTCGACGGGGGCCTGCGCGGCGCTCGTCGAACGTCGGGATGTTCTGGGTTCCCAGGGTCGCAGCCTGCCTCAAGCGCCCTCCTCTGGCTCAAGAAGCGATCTGCTTTTGCTGTGTGTGTGTGTGTGTGTGTTTGTGTGTGTGTGTGTGTGTGTGTGTGTGTGTGTGTGTGTGCGTGTTTTGCCGTTCTCTGGGAGGGCCTGAGCCCAATCTGCTCTCTTATCCTTCTTACTTCATGCTTTTTACCTACTTCTTCCGACCGGCGTGTACGGGCATAGGGAGGGTTTCCCCGTGCTTGTCTGCTCGCCCGCCTCCCCTTTGAGGCCGCGGATCACTCGACACGTGTTTGCTTGTTGCAGGTCGGCCTGTGCGGCGTTCCCAGTGTAGTTTGCCTTGCGACCATTTGATTCGCAGAGTGGTGACATGCGATTGCGAAGGCCTTACGGCCTGTGCCGCCGACCCCGAAAGGAGACGACGAGGACGATGCCGACGACGACAACGGCGGCGGCGACGACGACGACGCTGACGTTGGCCAGAGTCTTCAGGGATGCTTCTTGGGGCCTCTTCGGAAGGTTCTCGGGGGCCTCTGGGGAGGAATTGTTGGGGCCTCTTAGGACCCTCTTGGGGGCCTCTTGGGAGCCTCTGGGGGGCCTCTTCGGGCTTCCTGGGGACCTCTTGTGGGCCTCTTGGGGCCTCTTGGGAACCTCCTGGGGCCTCATGAGTGCCTCCCGGGGCCAAGGGCTCGAAATGTCCATTCGGGTCCCCCGTCTGGGCACGCTCTTGGAGCCGTCTTGGGGGCCTCTGGGGCCGCCCTGGAGGCTTTTTTGGCTGTCTTGGGGTCCTCTTGGGCTGTTTCGGGGCCCTCTTGGAGGCCTCCTGGGCCGTCTTCGGCCGTCTTGGAGCGGCGGGAAGCGGAGAAGGCGAGAACACCCAAATCTTGGAAAATCAGTGCATTTTGCTTCTTGGGGCCCTCTCAGGAGTTCTCTTGGAGGCCTGTTGGAGCGTCTTGGATGTCTCCTGAGCAGCGTGGAGGGCGTGAAAGCGTTTGGGACCGATCGTTTGGCGATAAGAGGCCCTCTTGGACCTTCTCGGGGACCTCTTGGGCCACTCTTGGCCTGTCCTGGTACTTTTTGCGGCTCTGGGTCCCCCAGGGGCGGATGACGTATCTCACCGGGGACCGCCCGCCAGGAGGTGCTTATCTGATCCGGGGCGTCCTCCAGGACCCCCCCGACGGGGGAAGGATCAAAGAGAAGGGGCTTCCCTTCGATTCGATTGCGACATTGCTAGTTTTTTCTCTCGCTGACAGGCTTGAGGAGGAGGAGGGTGCAGGGAAAGGGGGCGACGGAGATGACGGCTGACGGAGACAACGACTCCAAGAGACAGACGCTCCGCACACGCCGACAGAGTCGGCGGATTCTGGGGTCGTGCTCTTCTCCCTCTCCTCCCCCCAAAAGAAGTCGCCACGAGGAGGGTGCGGCCCTGGCAGCTGCGGCCGAGCCGCCAAAAGGCCGCTGCCCTACAGGCCGCCGCCGGCGATGGCTCGCTGGCCGCTGCCGTCGCGGAGGAGGCGGCCCTGCGCTTGAACGTTGTTGGGTCCCACGTCGCCGCGAAGGGTCTGCGCAGGCGTGGATGGCAAGGAGCGGAGGCGCAGTTGCAGCCAGACCTTCCCCGCAACGTCGCCTCCCTTTGGCGCGTGGGGGCGGGGTCGTCAGCGACGCGAGCCATCGGTCCAGCCAGCGTGGGCGTGGCGGCTCGTTCGCTCCAACGCCTGGCGGCAACGCAGACGCTCACTCCGGCGCCCCTCGGAGGCGGCGTTGATCCCTGAGTGCTTCGACTTGGCCTTGGAGCCGCCCTCGCAATCCAGAACTCTCCCATGTTTGAGCTTCTGGGGACGCTGGAGTCTACCGCGTCGCTGGCCGACGAGCTCATGGAGACCCGGGCCGTGCCCTGGGCTCTCTCTCTCTCTCTCTCGAGGGAGCTTGGCGAGAACCGCGTCAACCAGGTCGAGGCGGCTAGCCCCGTGCCCAAGGCCCGTCCACATCCCAGGCCGCCGGGCCAGCGAGGTCGACGAGGCCGGCCGGCTGGCGTCGGGCGGCCTCCGTGCGCTCGATGGGGCCGTGCGCGTCGCCCACCCTGGGCGCCGTGCGCGCGAACAAGGTCAGTTTCGACGCGGACGTGCAGGCTGTGAGCGAGAGCCAGACGGCACCGAATCGCAAGTCGCGACGTGCAGCGTGGTGCTGAGAGGCATGGAGATCAACCTGGAGGACCCCGCGGCCCAGTCCAGGCGCACTTCTGACATCCGTGTGAACGAGAATAAGGGAAGATGACGGCGTAAAGGAGGAGGAGGGCTCGGAGATGATCCAGCACGGTGCCAGCTTCCATGAGCCCGAGGGCATCGCAGAGAGCCGTGCGACCTGCTGGTCGATGCCCTCCTGTAGGTCGACGCGGCCGATGCTGCCCTCCAGCAGGACGTGGCCTGCACCGGGCGCTGTGCGAGCAGGAGCAGAAGCAGGGCTTCCGCGTCCGAGCGGACCAGCAGCGCCTGCAGGGCGGCCCTGCAGTACAGGCGCGCCGAGAGGCAGGACGCCAAGTCTCTCTCAGCGAGCCCGGGGCCTGGCCAAGGTCTGCGAGGCGGCAGAAGAGGCGCGGGCACCGCGGGCACCTGACAATCCTCTCGGATGTTCCAAGTTGCGATGTGGTACAGGAAGCGTCGAAACCCTCCTTCTCCTTCTCCTTCCCTCCTCCTCCTCTTTCCTGCGGCTCCTCCCTCATCCCTCCTTCGTCCCCTCTCTCCTCCGTCCTTCTCTTCATCCCTTTCGCTCCTCCATTTCACCAGCACCACCTCCTCCTCCTCCTCCTCCTCCTCCTCCTCCTCCTCTCCATTGTCCTCCCCGTGTTCCTCTCCTCTTTCTCCTCAGTATCCCCCCAATCCTCCCCCCCATCTCCCCCTCTTCCCTCCTCTGTCCTCCGCATCCTCCTCGTTCTCTGCTAGCGCAACTTCGGGACGAGTTCTTTGATGAAATCGTGGGTATTGTGAACAGCTACTAGGTGCGACACCCTCAGTTGCTCGGGTTCCAGACGGAGTGTGCCTCTGTCTTGGCAGATCTTGAAGGGTTCGGAGACGGGGATGGAGTTTTCTGGTGCAAGGACCCGTGGATTTCACAGACGGGCGCTTTCCAGGGGGATGCTTTCTCGGATGCGAGTGCCTTCGAGGATTCATTGCGCGGGCCTGGGGATCGCCATTCTCGATACACATGGAGAGCTGCGGGCCATGTATCGGAGGAGCCTGCTTTGGTCAACCCCCAGGTTTCGAACCCTCTGAGTTGCCACAAACTGCCACTTCCTAGTCCTTCTGTTGAACCCTGTGCGGATACCGTGTGTGCTTCCCTTACAAGCCCCTATGGATGCCGACATTTACATAAACAAGACTGCCAGTCTTGAGAGCATCTGAAGTCTGCGGCCGACCCGACGCGCATTTCCCCTGTCCCGCTTCTGCGACAGTGATATCATCGATGACGTTGTGAACGTCGAGGCTCGGCCACAGTGCCACAAGCTGCTCGTCCAGGGGATCGAGCACCACCATGTGCAGAAGAGTGGTGGCGCACATGCACCGTGCCAAGGTGCCCTGTGCGCGAACACCCGTCTTCGTCCTCCTCCTCTTCCTCCTTCCCTCCCTCATTTGAGGACTCTTGTGTCATATCCTCCACCTCTTCCTCCGTCCTCCGTTCTCCGGTTTCCTCCTCCCCATCGGACTCTCATATCGTCTTCGATCTCCTCATCCGTTCTCTTCATTCTTCCCCTCTGTCCTTCTTCTCCTCCTCCTGTTTTTCTTGCCTCCCTCTCTCTTCACTTCACCCTCCCGAGTCTAGCCCGCCCGCGCCTGTATGGCCATCTCCGAAGTGAGATCATCGTCACCCCGGGCAGGCAGCGGCGACCAGGCCAGGGGAAAAGAGCTCCCTGCCTGTAGCCAGGGGACAGGGGTTGAAAGAGCTGGAACATCATGCGAAGTGGGAGGACGAGGGGTACAACGGGGTTTGATGAAGAGGAGGGGATGAGGAACGTGATGATGATTCTGATGATGACGATGACGATGACGACGACATCTATGCTGATGACGAGGATGATGCTACTGCTGCTGATGTTGCTGATGATGATGACGATGATGATGATGATGATGATGATGATGATGATGATGATGATGATGTTGATGAGTCTTACTTCGAAAGTGAAGATGACGATGTCGATGAATATGATGATGATGCTGCTGATGATGATGTTGATGATGATGATTATGACAATGATGATGGTGATGACCAGGCTGATTGTGATGATGGCGATGATGATGGTGGTGGCGGTGATGATGATGGCGATGCTGATTACGATGATGCTTGTGATGGTTGATGATGATGACGATGATGATGGTTGTGATGATGATGACGATGCTTGTGATGGTTGATGATACCACTACGATGACGATGATGATGGTTGTGATGATGATGATGATGATGATGATGATGATGATGATGATGGTGATGATGATGCTGATGATGATGCTGATGATGATGATGATGATGATGCTGAGCATGATGATGATGGTGGTGCTGTTGCTGCTGCTGATGACGATGATGCTGATTATGATGACCGTGCTGGTGCTGATGACGAGGATGCTGATGTTGATGTTGATGCTGATGCTGCTGCTGCTGCTGATCATGATGATGATGATGGTGGTGCTGTTGCTGCAGCTGATGACGATGATGCTGATTATGATGACCGTGCTGGTGCTGATGAGGAGGATGCTGATGTTGATATTGATGCTGATGCTGCTGCTGATGATGATGATGATGATGAGGATGATGAGGATGATGATGATGATGATGATGATGATGATGATGATGATGATGATGATGATGATGATGATGACGATGGCGGGACAAGCGTCGAGAGGGTGTTCTCGGGCAGTCGTCATTGGCAAGCAAGTCGGACACCTACAATGCTGTGGGATTGGTGTGCGCTGCTTGTGGCTGTAAGCGTCATGCCGTGAACTATACGCGGCGCTATCTCCGTGGAGCGAATTTTTCTCAAGTCTCTTATCGTGACGGACCTCCCCCAAGAGGAGCTTGGCATAACTCTAGGGTACGGGCAGGAACTGATGGAGGAGGCAAAGGTGGTGGCTACGTGAAAGACAAGGCACAGGACGAGGGAAAGGAGGAGGTCATGGAGGGGGTCATGGAGGTAGAGGTCGTGAAGGAGGTGATGATGGGGAGCGTGGGGCCGATTTTTTACGTCCCCCACGTCGTGTATCGTAATACGACACATCGCCTCATGATGAAGTACATCGGATGTATCCAACATCCAAGTGAGCCAGCAAGCCCTTCGGCGAGGAGGTGGCTGCGGCTCTGGCAGCTGCGTGGACCAAACACCAGAAAGCTAAAGAGCGAACCATCCCTCTCAACAAACAGTCGCAGAGACAGGAACAGTGCATTCAGAAGCGAGAGGAACGCATCCGTGAGATGCGCAAGCGCAGATATGGGCTCGAGTCGCAAAGGCAGGATACCCAAGATGAGTTGGACTCCCTTGGGAAAGACACTTCTCTCGAGGACGGGGACTTGGTGGAGGCCAAGAGCGGCGGATTTGTTGGCATATCAACGTGGTCCGTCCCGCAGGCCATCGCGCACCCAGTGCGCACCCTCGTCGGCTCCTCGCAAGAGCTGTTGCCGGACAGTCAGGCCCAGGAAGCACAGCATCTGTTCTAGCAGCAGTTCGCGGCAGTTCGGCGGCTTGTGCAGACTCCTGCTGCTGTATCGGCCCCGCTTGCACCTGCTACCTCAGCGCCGTCTACACCAGCACCTGCTACAGCAGTTGCCAGATAGGGGACGAGGACGGCAGGCGGGAAGATGCAGGTGGGCGAGGAGGAACCCAATGAGGTGTTCATGTTGGCCTGGGTGCCTGAACCCATACAGAGGGCCTTCTTGGATCCACTCTCGGCAAGACAAGAATCGTTTTCAGGGGCCCGCTGAATGTCCACATCTGGGGGGTTATTTGTGACACGTCGGGTGGACTTGACGTCGAAACTTTTGCAGAAACTGCAGCAGTGCGTATTGCAGTAGTTACCTGAACAGAGGGAGAGAGAAAGAGAGAGAGAAGGGAGGGACACCTGTAGGCGTGGGACCGTTTTGGCTTGTTTCTTCCAGTGACATCAGCCTGGCCACAGCCGAGCCGTACATTACTAAGTCCAGTGGTGCTGGTGTAATCTCATGCAGGAACATACAGTGCCAGTGGTCAGTCAGAAAGATAAGAGTGCCTGGGTGTTGGAGCTTGGATGGAGGTCTTTTTGGTCAGCGCTCGGAGCCTCCGAGAATCGGAGTGCGGGTGATGGGGTCAGGATCTCTGTAAAGAGGCACCCAGGCGCATGGAACGTGCCAGGAAGTTCGTCAGTTAGATTTCAGCATCTAGCACGCTGCTTCTTGAAGATTTCGGAGATGGAGGTTTTTGGGCTCTACTCTGTGTACTGCCTGCGTGACTCGACCAAGGTGTCCGGCGTAAGTTTGGAGGTGGTCGGTCGCAGCTGTTCGAGTCTTGCGATGGCGAGCCCCTGGAGCCCCACCCCTCGCGCTGGTGCAAACGAGACGTTACGCTTTTTCGACAGGAGCCTTCCGCCGAAGTTACCTCGGGCTGCCCCCGCGTGGCTAAGTCTCTCTCCGCGCCATCCTCGCAGCCGAGTTCGGAGTCCTTGGTCTGAGCTGGCCGTGCCGGGTCTTCGACTGGGCCTCCGTCCCGCCCCCGTCTTCGCCTCCCGATGCCATGCTTCGCGTTGCCGTGCTTTGTGATGCAATGATTCTCTGCGCAGTGCCACGCCATGCTATGGCACGCTGCGCTCTGCCGTGCTCTTCTACGCCGTGCCACGCCGTGCTCTACCATGCATCGCGTACCCTCTCGCGATCATTGCCCTGCTCGACGTCCGACCGTGCGAGCAGAGAGGAGGACATCTGCGCCATGGCGAGGGATGGGATGGAGGGGTAGGACGTCAGATATGACGCGAGCGCACCTCGCTTCTCTCCCCCTCCTCCTCTTCCTCCTCCTCCTCCTCCTCCTCCTCCTCCTCCTCCCTCTGGCTCAGGGTTACTCTACCGCCCGCTCCGCGCACCCGCTCACCACCCGCCGCCCTTCGGGCCATCACTCGCGGACATGGCGAACCAGGCGCAGGCGCCCTCGCGGGATGTCGGGTGGGAAGGGGGGGGGAGCGATGGCATGGAGGAGAGGGGAGGGAAGGGGAAGAGAGCCGAGTGGACGGGGGGTGATCCGAGGCGGGAATTCATCCATATCCACCGCCCGGAGGGTCAGTTCTCGGAGCCTCGGCAGGCGGTGGATCTGGACGTAATTCGGGCCCCCGGGGGGCCGACACATATCCATATCCGCCGCCCGCTGGGGCACCAGGACGTCGGTTCCCAGGCGGTGGATGTATGGATAAATCCCCGCCTCGCAGGGAGAGGAAATGGAGCCCGCAGGGGCGCCCCTGCGCTTCGCGCTTCGTGGGTCGGCTCCGAGTCCTCCTCCTCCTCCTCCTCCTCCTCCTCCTCCTCCTCCTCCTCTCCCGTGGGGGGGCAGCGCGAAGAGCCCGAGGTGCCTCGCGCCTCGCGCTCCGCGCAGCGCGAAGCGTGAAGTCGGGCGCCCTCGTGGAGCGCAAGGGGAGGCTGAGATGGGGCTGCGGGGAGGGTCGGGGCCCGAGGGATGTACGATCGGGGGCATGTCGCCGATCTGTCGGCGATGCATCGCCGATTCAAGGTCGATATTTTCCCCTCCCCTGTGCCAGCCCCCACCTCCCCCCGATCGTTGCCCCTGCGCCGGGGAGGGTCGGGGGGGCTGGATGTGGGAGGACGGGGAGGAGCGCGAGGACAGGTCCCCCCTGGCAGGAGGGAGGGCGGGATGTGGAGGAAGAGCGGGATAGAGAGAAGGGCCCTTTCGCGAGGTGGGGGAGACAGTGATTGCTCCTCCTCCTCCTCCTCCTCCCTCCTCCCTCCTCCTCCTCCTCCTCCCTCCTCCTCATCCCTCCTCCTCATCCTATTCATCCTCCTTCTTCTTTTTCCTACCCGTCCTCCTCCGCCTCCTCGGGGAACGATGACCACTTCCGCGAGGTGGGTGAGTCAGTGATTGCTCCTCCTCCTCTTCCTCCTCCCCCCTCTTCCTTTTCCTACCCCTCCTCTTCTTCCGCCTCTTCGGGGAACGATGATCTGGAGGCGAATGAAACGATGGGAAGAGGAGGAGGAGGAGGAAGAGGCGGAGGCGGAGGCGGAGGCGGAGGCGGAGGCGGAGGAGGAGGAGGAGGAGGAGGAGGACAAATCATAATAATAATACTAATAATAAGAATAATAATAATGATACGAAGAAGCAGACGAATAATAATAATAAGAAGACTATTAATCATCAGCATAATCATAAGCATAATACGAATACTAAGAATACTAATAATGCTAATAATAATACTAATAATAGTAAGAATAATAATAATACGAATAGTAATACTACTAAGAAGATTAATAACAATATTATCAATACTAATAATACTACTAATAATAATAAGACTAATAATAATAATAATAATAATAATAATAGTAATAAGAAAAACAAAAATAAGACGAATAATAATACTAGTAAGAATAATAGTGATAATAATAAGAATAAGAAGAAGAAGAGGAGGAGGAGGAGGCTCCTCCTCCTCCTTCTCCTCCTTCTCCTCCGCCGCCACCTCCCCCTCCTCTTCCTCCTCCTCCCCTTTCCCCTTCTCATAAGACTGTTCGGGGGTTGGGCCATGTCTCAACCCTGCTGTTGTAGCGGCCGCGCTGATCATTGTCGCGGGCTCTGCTGCTGCTTACCAATGCCTGGTCGCGCTGTCAAGTATTTTTACCACCATTCTTGAGGGAGCACTTTAGGCCTGGATTGAGTACTGCAGTGATGTGCCCCTCCTGTTGGTGACCTGGGGGCCGTCTCGGGGGATCTGGGGGCTGACTGGGCGGTTTTTGGCCGAGCTCGGGGACCATTTCATGGGCCTCGTAGCCTTTTTAGGACGAGGGGGAGGATGAGGATATGAGGATCATCCGGACGAGAACGAGCAGTGCTTTGTGAGGACGCGGAGCATTCGCTCGGATGTGTACCGCATACGCGCTCCCCAATGCTTGCTGCCGCGGCCACGGCCAGACAGAAGTGTGCGTCGGGATCCACATATCGCTCCCCCCTAACATACACAAATGCACGCCGTGGGCCCGCGTGGGACGTGGACTGTGCCTCCCACGTGCGGTTGTACGATTTATGCGCGTCGGAGCAGTTCAACGATTTGCTCAGGTCGAGCGGAGCAGTCTTTCGGCCTAGTCGAGTCGGCATCTTTCTGGATAGGCTTTCTGGTAATTTCCAACACTTATATATCATCACTGACTGTGGCAGCATAGCAGACGGATATCCCCAGGCCAAGGAGGACTGGCAAATTTGGATTTCCAAGTGGGTGCTGTGTTTAGGTCTCTCCCAGAGGTGGAGGTGACTGCGGGGATATTGATGGGCTTCCTTTTTGGTCGCCGCATTCTGCTGTCCAGGCATGTCTTAAAACTTGATCAGTTTTTGACCCTGGAGAGTCGAAGATCTGGCGGTATCTGCCACCACGGGGCGGATCTGGCGCAGTGTTGGTTGGGGTTGGCTGCGCGACGACCCTCGGTCAGGAGTGATCAGAACAATTATGGGGCATCTGTGGAAGTTGTCGACGACGCCTACGGCGAATTACCGCCGCCCCCTGTTTTTTGGACTCGCCTATGTGGCCGAACATTGCGGCCAGAGCTTGGCCCAGCTATTGGATCACGTGCTCCTCCCAGGCGTTGAGGAGACGCTTCGGGGAACACGTGGAGGAGAAAGAAGAGCAGGAGGACTGATCTCGTCGGGCCCTCCCGGAGGTTCTCTCGGAGGCCTCTTGTGGGGCTCTTGGATTCGGGCCATGGTGGGCCCATCTTGGGCCGCCCTGGCTACACCGTGGGCCGTATTGGAGACATCTAGAGGCCATATTGGGTTCTCTGGGGTGCCTGGTAGCCGCCTTGGAGAACATCTTGGCCTTCTTGGGGGCCATCTTGGGCGTCTTGGGGGCCTCTCTGGGCCGACTTGGGGCTGCCTTGGGGCGCTTCAGGACCGCCTCGGAGGCCATCTTGGGCGTCTTGGAGGTCTCCTGGGCCGTCTCGGGGTCTTCTTGGGGCCGTCTTGGGGGCCCATCAGCGCTGCTATCATCATTGTTTACGCCGTTGTCGATGCCACCATGATTCTGCGCCCGCCCGAATCGCCGACCCGCACTTGAGTGCCCGCACGCCAGCGCGGCCTGCGAGACGCGTCGGGCCATCCCCAGCGGTCAGTGCCGCCGCGGCCGCGTGGGTTGTGCCAGACTAGCTGGCCGCTTTCCGCGCGAGCTTGCGCGCGTCAGCGCGGCCGCAGAGATGCGCCACCCAAGGCTGAGCATTCATCGCAGTCGCCGCATGGGTTTTGCAAGCCAGGTTGCGGGTGGTTGGGTGGGAGGACTCCGCGAACAGCGGAACTGAGAACCTGAACTTCTTCAACGCGTATGCGCCACATAGGTTGTGCCACACACACACATGTTGCGTCGCATACATAGCTCCTGCGCCACGTACGCTGTGCAACATGTGTTGCTCCACGCCGATCTAGATGTACATGTATATAGATAGTGGCCTTCGGGCCATCCCGCCACCGTGCCTGGGCTGTGGGCCACATGCCTTTGGGATGTTGGCTGCGATGTCGTGGGGGGCCTCCCGCGGGCCGTTTTGAAGCCTCTCGGGGATCGTTTTCAGGGTCTCTAAGGGCGTCTCGGGGGCATCTCAAGGGGTCCCTTGAGGCCTCTTTGGGGGGCTTCGTGGGGCCTCCTCTGGGTCCTCCGAAGGGGGCCTCTTGCGGCGGAGTAGGAAGTTTTTCGCTTCATGTTTTCTTTCTTAGGGTCTTTTTTTGGGCTGTCTTCGGGCTCTCTTGCGAGGGATTGCCGCGGTGCCCCGAGCGCGAAGTGATTTTACAGACCTCGGGGGCGCGAGTGCGGCTTAATTCGCGAGGGATGGTGGCTTCGGGGGGCGCGAATGAGGTTAAATTTTTGTGGATCGCGACCTCAGGGGCGCTAGTTTACGAAGGATCGTGGCTTCGGGGAAGCGAAAGCGGAGTAGTCCGCAAGGGATCGTGGCCTCGGGGGCGCGACTGTGGCATAATGTGCGGCGTAGTTCATATAGGATCTTGGCTTCGGGGGCGCGAATTTGTTTAATTTGCAATGGATTGTGACCTCGGGGACGCGAGCGCGACGTTGTCTAGTAGTGTCTCCTCAGGATTTCCTCGCGAGCGCGACTTAATTTCCTCGGGGTTGTGGCCCCAGGAGCGCGAATCTGGTGTCATTACGGTCCGTAATTTCGGGGGCGCGAAGGCGGCGTAATTCGCAAAGGATAGTGGCCGGTGGGCGCGAATTTGGTGTAATTCGGAAGGGATCGTCGCCTCGGGGGTGCGAATGTGGAATGATTTACCAGGGATTGAACTCTAACGCCAAATTCTGGGATCACCCTCATGGGCAGATCTTTCGACGGTTTTTAAAGCGAAATTGTGTGTTTTCAGGCTCGTGCAGAAAGTCGCGGGAGGCACCCTGGGAGCGCCGGGAACTCGGGGAGGTAGGCTTCTTCAGTTCTAGTCAAATGATTAGACAAATAATCGAAGGAGACTTGAGGAACAGTGGCATACATCTGTATTTCCCCACATCCAAAGTGGGGTTCTTGTTTTCTCTGGACACCCCGCGCAGGAACACTCACCCCCTCTTCTCCTCGCACTCATTCACACACACATCATCATCACTCGCACTCTCTCACACGCTCACGAACATCATCGTCATCATCGGTATCGGCATCATCCTCATTCAAACATCATCATCGCCACCACCACCCACAATCAATCATCATCCTCTTCACCACTCATCTTCACCACCACTCATCATCCTCATCCTCATCATCGTTGAGTAAAGTGTGAGGAAGTCTCAGGCGGGAGCCCCCTCCCTATGGGGCCCGCAGATCATGTTGGTAATCCGAGCGGGTCATCGGAACCCTGTAACTGTCGTCACTTTTGGGCTCCCCAGGCCTGAAAATGGAGGAAGTCTCAGGCGGGAGCCTCGTCTGTGAGTGAATTGGGAGGAAGTCTCAGGCGGGAGCTCCCTCCCTATGGGGCCCGCAGATTATGTTGGTAATCCGAGCGGGTCATCGGAACCCTGTAACTGTCGTCACTTTTGGGCTCCTCAAGCCTGAATATGGAGGAAGTCTCAGGCGGGAGCCTCGTCTGTGAGTGAATTCTGAGGAAGGCTCAAGCGGGAGCCCCCTCCCTATGGGGCCCGCAGATCATGTTGGTAATCCGAGCGGGTCATCGGAACCCTGTAACTGTCGTCACTTTTGGGCTCGTCAAGCCTGAATTTGGAGGAAGTCTCTGGCGGGAGCCTCGTCTTTGAGTGAATTGTGAAGAAGTCTCAGGCGGGAGCCCCCTCCCTATGGGGCCCGCAGATCATGTTGGTAATCCGAGCGGGTCATCGGAACCCTGTAACTGTCGTCACTTTTGGGCTCCTCAAGCCTGAATTGGAGGAAGTCTCAGGCGGGAGCCTCGTCTGTGAGTGAATTGTGAGGAAGTCTCAGGCGGGAGCCCCCTCCCTATGGGGCCCGCAGATCATGTTGGTAATCCGAGCGGGTCATCGGAACCCTGTAACTGTCGTCACTTTTGGGCTCGTCAAGCCTGAATTTGGAGGAAGTCTCTGGCGGGAGCCTCGTCTTTGAGTGAATTGTGAAGAAGTCTCAGGCGGGAGCCCCCTCCCTATGGGGCCCGCAGATCATGTTGGTAATCCGAGCGGGTCATCGGAACCCTGTAACTGTCGTCACTTTTGGGCTCCTCAAGCCTGAATATGGAGGAAGTCTCAGGCGGGAGCCTCGTCTGTGAGTGAACTGCGAGGAAGTCTCAGGCGGGAGCCCCCTCCCTATGGGGCCCGCAGATCATGTTGGTAATCCGAGCAGGTCATCCAAAACCTGTAACTGTCGTCAATGTTGGGTTCTCGCGCTGCCAGAACGCAGTTCCCAGGCCACACTTTGGATGCAACAAGGAAGTTTTTGGGCTCCTCAGGTCGCCGAGGTGCTGCGACAGGGCGCCGAAGGCGCCGACGACGACGGCCAGGCCGAGGCGCGGGCGCGGAGCTTGCTGATGTTCAGGCCCAGCGAAAGGGAGTTCACATGGCAGAGCTCGGGGGCGCACAGCGTGCGCCGCTCGGGGTTCACCCTGACGCACGCGTCCTACCTGACCTCCACGCTGTCGCAGGGCCAGACGCTGCGCAAGGGCGTCACCATCGACTGCGCGAGAGACGAGGACGCTGGCCGCACGGGCATGTCGGACGAGCAGTGGTGGCTGCACCTCTACGTCATGTTCTCCCGCGCCACGTGCATGCGGAACATGCTGATCCTGCGGCCGCCGCCGCGAGAGTTCCTGGAGTGCGGGCCGCCGGCGTCCCTGCGGAAGGCGCTCCTGGAGTTCGACAAGAGAACGGTTTTGTCCAGGGCGGAGGCGAAGCAGCTCGCGGCAGAGCTGGGCTTCGTGCTGCCTTCCGCCTGAGCGCGGCTGCGCCTCGCTCGAAGCCCGCGGGGTTGTCCCAACGGCTTGGTCTTGCGCGCCAACGGCTCGCGGGGTTGTCCCGACAGCCTGGCCCGCGGGGTTGTCCCAACGGCTGCGCGACGTGACCTGTAGAGAACGCGCCTGTGCTGGCCGTGGCGGCGACGGCGCCGAGGAACATCGACATGCGCGCTCATGCAACAGGAAGGGGAGGAGGTGGCGGGGCGCGGAACAAACAGGGGGGCGAGGATGGGGACAACGTAAGGAGTGGAAGGGGGGCCCGCGCCAAGGCGAGAGGAAATATACGCAGAAGAGACAGCCAGGACGCCTCACCAACCACGAGGACGACGGTGATGGCTTTTTCCAGATTCGCCCAGAGGATTCTTATGTGGGGTTCTTCCGTCGGAGTAATTTTAAATGATTATTACTATTATTATTACTACGATTACTACTACTACTATTACTATTACTATTATTATTACTATTCGTATTATTACTATTTCTTTTACTATTACTATCGCTATTATTATTACTATTACTATTACTAATACCAATACTATTACTAATCCTATTACTATTATTATTACTATTACTATTACTATGACTATGACTATGGCTATTACTATTACTATTACTATTACTATTACTATTACTGTTACTATTACTATTACTATCACTATCACTATTACTATTACTATTACTATTACTATTACTATTACTATTACTATTACTATTACTATTACTATTACTATTACTATTACTATTACTATTACTATTACTATTACTATTATTATTACTATTACTATTACTATTACTATTTCTATTACTATTACTATTACTATTACTATTACTATTACTATTACTATTACTATTACTATTACTATTACTATGGTTATTACTATTACTATTACTATTGCTATTACTATTACTGTTACTATTACTATTACTATTACTATCACTATTACTATTACTATTACTATTACTATTACTATTACTATTACTATTACTATTACTATTACTATTACTATTACTATTACTATTACTATTACTATTACTATTACTATTACTATTACTATTACTATTACTAGTACTATTACTATTACTATACTATTACTATTACTATTACTATTACTATTACTTACTTACTATTACTATTACTATTACTATTACTATTACTATTACTATTACTATTACTATTACTATTACTATTACTATTACTATTACTATTACTATTACTATTACTATTACTATTACTATTACTATTACTATTACTATACTATTACTATTACTATTACTATTACTATTACTATTACTATTACTATTACTATTACTATTACTATTACTATTACTATTACTATTACTATTACTATTACTATTACTATTACTATTACTATTACTATTACTATTACTATTACTATTACTATTACTATTACTATTACTATTACTATTACTAGCTATTACTATTACTATTACTATATACTATTACTATTACTATTACTATTACTATTACTATTACTATTACTATTACTATTACTATTACTATTACTATTATTACTATTACTATTACTATTACTATTACTATTACTATTACTATTACTATTACTATTACTATTATTACTATTAATATTATTATTACTATTGCTATTAC
>CAUYUJ010017768.1:175000-182500 GCA_963575745.1 Prorocentrum cordatum
GCTCTACCAGCAGGCCCTCGCGCACGAGCCTGGCAGCTGCATCGTGTCCTCCGGGGCTCTGGCTGTGTGCAGCGGGGCCAAAACTGGACGGTCGCCGATGGACAAGCGCGTGGTCGTAGAGGAGGACTCGAAGGACGACGTGTGGTGGGGAAAGGTGAACATCGAGCTGCCAGAGGACGCCTTCCTGACCAACCGTGAACGCGCTGTCGACTACCTGAACACCCGCGATCGCCTGTACGTGATCGACGGCTTCGGTGGCTGGGATCGGGACTACAGGGTGCCAGTGCGCGTGATTACCACTCGGGCGTACCACGCCCTCTTCATGCAGAACATGTTGGTGCCGCCGACGAAGGAGGAGCTCTCAGAAGATTTCAAAAACCCCTTTGTGATCTACAATGCTGGCGTCTTCCCCGCGAACCGCCGCACGCAGGGTATGACTTCCTCCACCTCCGTCGCCGTCTCGTTCAAGCGCAAGGAAATGGTGATCCTGGGGACCCAGTACGCGGGGGAGATGAAGAAGGGCGTCTTCACAGTCATGAACTACCTGATGCCGCTGCAGCCGCGGCGAGATCTGCCGCCAGCCGAGCGCGCCCTGCCCCTGCACGCGTCCGCCAACATCGGGCCCGACAACGACGTCTCCATCTTCTTCGGCCTGAGCGGGACCGGGAAGACCACGCTCAGCGCGGACCCGAAGCGCGACCTCATCGGAGACGACGAGCACGTGTGGACCACTAAGGGCGTCTTCAACATCGAGGGTGGCTGCTACGCCAAGACCATCGACCTGTCTCCAGAGAAGGAGCCCGAGGTGCACGCGGCCATAAGGTACGGCTCCGTGCTCGAGAACGTGGTCTGGGACGAGTCCACTGGTGAAGTGGACTACAGCGACGTCTCGCTCACCGAGAACACCCGCGCGTCCTACCCGCTGCAGTTCATGCCCAACGCCCGCATTCCGGCCACGGTTGATCATCAACCGAAGCGCGTCATTCTCCTGACGTGTGATGCCTTCGGCGTCCTGCCCCCCATTTCGAAGTTGACTCCAGAGCAGGTCATGTACCACTTCATCTCGGGCTACACTGCCAAGGTGGCTGGTACGGAGATGGGCGTCACGGAACCGCAGGCCACCTTTTCAGCGTGCTTCGGTGCTCCCTTCCTGGTGTGGCACCCCTACGTCTACGCTGAGATGCTGGCTGCGAAGCTTGAAAAGAGCGGAGCCCCTGCGTACTTGGTGAACACGGGTTGGACTGGCGGGGCGTACGGCGCTGGCAGCCGCATGAGCCTGAAGGACACACGACAGCTCATCGACGCCATCCACGACGGCTCCTTGGAAGACATGCAGTGGGAGGAAATGCCCATCTTCGGTCTGCAGGTGCCGTCGACGAGGATCAAGGATGTCTCGCTCGAGACTCTCCAGCCGTTGAAAGCGTGGAAAATGAACGGGCAGTCCGAAGGCAAGTTCCAGGAGACGGCGCTTGGCCTGGCGAAATTGTTCCAGGGTAATTTCCAGGAGTACGCCGACCTGTGCTCCCCAGAAGTCATCGCCGCTGGACCCAAGGCTTGAGCAGCGCGAGCAGCACGGCGTGCATCACCAGCAGCACGCCTCACCTTCATATTTTTTCTCACGTCGCTGATCGCATTCCAGCCTCGAGGCGGCCACAATGGCGGCTCATGGGTGTTGGTGTCGGCAAACGCCTGCCAGTGTCAAAGCATACTGGCGGTCGTGCAGCGGCTTGGGCCCTGCACATGTCACTCGCTATCCGGGCGACTCGGGCGTGGGCTGGCAGCGCCATATCTTTTGATTCGCAGTGTCCCCCACCTGGCAGTTTCCCGCGGAGCCTGGTTTTGCCAAGGAGGCAGTGCTGCACCCTGCATGCATTTGAACCTTGCTTTGCAGCCGCCGACTTTTCCACGAGTTTGGGTCATGGATCCCACCGAAGGCACATCCGTATGATTTGAATGTTTGCCTTTACAAGTCGCGTGAAGGCACCACGTCTAGACGCTAGTGTGTGCCACGGGTGTCCCAGAGAACTTAAAACACGTACCACGCAGCCCCCGACACTGAATTGCAGTCGAACCCGAACCAACCCACAGAGATACAGCAAACATCCGATTGGTAGCTAAACGTACTTAACACCATTTAGACGTGGGGATGTGTAAACCCATGGCTCCCCCTATTAGGAGGAGATGATGGAGATAACGATGATGACCAGGATGAAGTGGAAGGTGGTGGCGGAAGACGAGAAGAGGCATGTCTGATAGATGGATGTATGCCTTCTTGAAAGAGTCTTTGCACGACCTGGGCTTGGCTTTTCAAGCAGAGAAGCATCAGCACTCACGCGCTCGAAAGCAACCAGGCAATGTACAACGATGCTGTTGGTTCGAGGACCTAGTGGTCTGCACGACGAGCAGATTCTGCAATTCTTGACGTTTCGCGTATCCCCACCAGCCCATCCAGAAACGATGCCCATGAGAGCTGACGGGGAAAGAGGAGAGACACGAAAGGGGGGATTCTGGCTTTCTGGCGGCCTCCTGGGGAGGCTCCGTGGCCATCTCGAGCCGTCTTGGAGCGGTCTTGGGACCTCTTGGGGCATCTTGGGAGCCATCTTGAATCAGCTTGGACTATCTTGAGCCATCTTGGAGGTCATCCTGGCTCTCTGAGGCCGCTTGGGGGCCACTCGGGGGCCTCTTGGGGGCCTCTCGGGGGCCTGTTGGAGCCCTCTTGGGGCCTCCTGGGGCGCTCGTGGGACCCTCTTGGGGGCCTCTGGGGAGCCCTGGAGGGCCTCTTGGGGCCATCTCGGAGTCGGTCGGTCAAAAGAGAGGGGGTACTCGATGTGCGTCCCCCCTTTCGGGGGCCACGATCCTCGTGAGGGGTGTCAAACATTGGCCCTCCCACTGGCCGAAAAAGGAGCCTCCGACATCTCGCGACACCTCCCAAAAGTCCCCAGGGAGGGGAGGGGGAGGGTTCCCCTCTCCGAAGGGAAGAGGGGTTGTGGAAGAAAACAGAGATCACCCTTAGAACACCTGTCGCCCTCCAGGGCTGGTGGGATTCTTGTGTTTTTGGTCGCCATGGTGGACCCGGAGAGAATATAACGGAAGAGGAGAGCGAGATGGAGGGAGGAGGGAGAAGGATGAGAAGGAGGGGACGGATAATGATCGTGGGAGGAGTCTAGTCTCCAGGTGTCCAAGAAGCGGAAGTTCGTCGCGGATGGGGTGTTCTACGCGGAGCTCAACGAGTTCTTGATGCGTACGCTGGCTGAGGCGTGCCCACCGTCACAGAGGGGCATGGTGTGAGGAGGTGCATGACGTCGAAATCGCAGCCCAGCACGAGGCGGCCTGGTCTATCGGTACAGCCGCTAGCGTTCACAGTGCGACCGTCACACGAAGGTCCCCGAAGGTCCTCGGAGGCATCTGGAGGCCCATCAAGCACGCCCAGAGTACCCAGCCTCCTTCATCGGCGGCGAGCGAGGGGGGGGAAGTGAGAAGGGGCGGGCCTTCTCGGAAGGCTCGGAAGTCCCACGGCCTTTGAGAAGTTTTCTAAGCCTTCCCCGAAGAGGCAGAACATTTTTCAGAAGGCGCGAGGGCTTCTGAGAAGTCCCGCCGCCTTCTGAGAAGGCCTTCGCCTCCTCATTTCGCCCCCTCACTCGCCGCGAACTTCAAATCGAGAACCTCGATCCTCGATTCCAGGAGTCCTCGAGCGAGGCGTGCTGATCATCTTGAGGGTCGCCGCCCTCTGGCGCTGGCCGCCCCTCCGACGGACTGGTGGGCTCGGAGGGCGCCCGGGGCCGAGGGGATCCGCGGGCCAGGGCTGGACCTAAACGCTGTTCTGCTGAACTTCGGAGGCTGTGCTTTGGTTTTCGTTTTGGGAGGGAGGTGCTGGAGAAGAACGGACAACAAAGTGGGCGTTTTTTGATTCATTGTTTTGCCGATCGGCGTCGGCCCTCGCCCCCCCCCTCCCCCTCCCCCTCCCCCATGGAGTAGTAGATCTTGGCCGTTGTTGGCGCCTGTCTCGAGCGGGTGGAGTCCCTCCACTAGAGGCCGCGCTCTTGCAAACAGCCGCACTCAGCAGAGGTCCGGAGCCAGACCCCCCTCCTCCCCCCCCCTTCCGCCCAAAGGGGAGAGGGAGGGGTAGGAGGAGGAGGAGAAGGAGGAGGAGGAGGAGGAGGAGGAGAAGGAGGAGGAGGATGAGCAGCAGGGGGAGGAGGAGGAGGAGGAGGAGGAGGAGGAGGAGGAGGAGGAGGAGGAGGAGGAGGAGGAGGAGGAGGAGGAGGAGGAGGAGGAGGAGGAGGAGGAGGAGGATGAGGACGAGGAGAGGAGGGGAGGAAGAGGAGGAGGAGGAGAAAGAGGAGAGGAGGAGGAGGAGGAGGAGGAGGAGGAGGAGGAGGAGGACGATGAGGAGGAGGAGGAGTATGTCGAAACGCCGAATTGAAAACGTTTACAACGCGAAGACAAAACGAAAAACAGCGTTCAGGTCCAGCCCTGCTGTGGGCCCCCGCCTCGAGGCTTCCCGGGCGCATTCCTGGGGCCTCCCTGCGTAGCTTCTTTGCTTTCGGCCTCGGGGGGGGGTGGGGGCGTCTCTGGACCCAGGGCACTCCAGGAGCAGCCCCCCAGGGAGACGAAGGGCCAAATTCGGACCCTCCACCCCCTCTGCAGCTGGCACGTGGGTGAAGAGCATCCCTGACCTCGGAGGGGTGCCCTTACATGTTCTTCACGGCTGTTACTCGTTTGACACATATCCCCATCCCCATGTGTGTTGGCATCACCCTATTTCGATACCGATCGTCAGGATGCCCTCAGTTTCTGAGGGCCTACCCCTGAGATTGTCATCGCTTTTGGCTTGCCCGTCCTAGGGATAGGGATTCGCTCGAGGCTGCTTAGGCTGGACTCTCCACCTGGGGACGTTGTTCGTTGTGTGGGACTCTCGATGGGGCCTCGGCCCATTTTGCCGACCCACAGAAGAGGATATGTACAGCTTCCGATGCCATATTTGTTGTTTGCCACTTCTCGTCTTGCTCCCTGTGAGCAGTTGTTCCCGGTTTCTCCTCCTCGCACTCAGCGTCTGCTGCGGGGCCCCGTGCAGGGTCTCCTGGAGGCCTCGGGGGCGGCCTGTGTGGGAGCCTCTTCAAAGCTACGGATGGCGTACGCCGGGCAGGTTAGCGTGCAGCTGCAGCATGGGTGGTGGAAGCGATTTCTATCGTAGACGGTTCCAGGACTGTCAGGCCATCAGTGACAGGAGCTGTCTATGATGTTTCTGTTTCATCCTTCACAGCGAAAGCGATGGCTCTTGACGAAGTGGCCTGGGCCACTTCTATGTAGTGGCCAGGAGCAAACTGCCGTCGCAGGAGCGACATAGGCTGTGCAAAGGAGCAAACGTCAGGATGAAAAGGGGAAGGAGGAGCAGCAGGATGGAACTTGGGAGGAGGAGGAGCAGATGGAGGAGGGGGAGAAGCAGGAGCAGGAGGAGGATTGAATGATCATGCCGCTAAGAAGGAAAGGCTAGGTCAGGGAAAAGGAGGGAGGCGACAAGATCACCAGGAGGGGGCAGAGGGGAGGATGGGGGAGAGGAGAGCGGCTCCGAGTCATGGGAGGAGGCCGTCGCAGCATCGTGACTGGAAGCCGCGAGGACGGCTACGCCGGCGTCGAGGTGCGCGTCACGCCCATCCGCACCGAGATCATCATCCGGGCCACGCGCACCCGCGAGGCCTTCCCCTGGGAAGGGGTGGATGGTTACATACATACATCCATGCATTGAGGCAGACAAGTGGACAGACAACAAACATACATACAGACAGAGATAGGTATGTATGTATACATCTATGTATCTATCCATCCATCAGTCCATTTAAACTTATATATATATAATTTCTCTCCATATATATATATACATATATCAAAATATCTCCACCTGTCTATCTATCTATCTATCGAAGGAGAGAAGCTGGAGGAGAATGTGGAATTGGAGGCTGAGGCACAGGAGGAGGAGGAAGAGGAGGAGGAGGAGGAGGAGGAGGAGGAGGACAATGATGATGATGATGAGGAGGAGGCGAGTAACATCGACTTACATTTGTACTTGCGCAGTTTTATTCCTGTTCTTACGTATCGCCGATTCTCGAGGATACGTCCTCGAAGTTCTGCTCTCATTCAGTTCAGGACGTTGGAGGTCTCGAGGTTTTGGCTTTCCCTTGCTATCCCCCATCCGCCGACTTCTCTCGGCGGTGCGCAGAGGGGGGTGGCCCGAGGGGTTGGACTTCTTCGAAGGCTCCTCTCTCCTCATCCCCTCCTCCGCCCTCATCCCTCTCTCCTCCTCCCTCTTCCCAGCTCCGTCCTCCTTCCGCCTCCTCCTTAACTCTCCTTCACTCCTCCCTCGCCCCGCTTCCCGCCTCGTTGATGGAATGCGCCCCCACTTGAAACAAGAAGGGGATGCCCAATCCTTTTTTGTTCAAGTTGCCCCCTCCCTCCATCTCTTCGCCTGGCACCAGCGTGCTTCACAAAGCGCCTCTGCCTCCTCAATCCCTCGCTCTCCGTTCCCCTTTATCCCTCTCTCTCTCTCTTTTTTTGTCTAGCTCTCTCCCTCTCTCTCTCTCTTCTTTTCTGTTCTCTCTCTCTCTCTCGTTTTCCTCTTCTTGAGATTCTTCTTTCCCCGCGTCCTCCACGAGTTCTGGGGGAGGCCCCAAGAGGCCCCAGGAGGCCCTAAAAAGGCGCCCCAAAGAGCCTCCAAGAGAGCTTGCACGACGCCCCCAAGAGGCCCACGTCGTGTTAGTGCAGCAGGCTCCGCTGATCTTTCGTCTAGGATTGGAGCGCGCGCTGATCTAGCGTGATGGTTCTAGTATGTATGTATACATATATGTACATACATGAGCATATACCCATGCAGGTGGAGATATAGAACGGGGACGATCTACTGCAGCTGGTGATGCAGATGATTGTTATTTAAATGGTAGTGCAGGTAGTTGTACTGCTGGATGCGATGATGGGACTGCTTTTGATGATGTTGATGATGGTCAATAATAGGATGCTGATGATGCTGATGCTGCTTCTGCTGATGATGATGACGATTATGCTGACCATGATGATGCTGATGATGTTGATGCTGATGCTGATGCTGCTGATTATGGCGATGATAATGATGACGATGCTGATGATCATGCTGCTGCTGCTGACGATATTCAGACGATTCTGATGCGGATGCTGTTGTTACAGATGATGCTAATTATGTCATTGTTGCTGATGATGTTGGCGAAGATAGAGCCGCAGACGATAGCGATGCTGCTGTTGTTGATGATGATGATGCTGATGATGATGATGACGATGGCGATTATGATAATGATGATACTGATGATACTGATGATGATGATGATGATGGTGATGATCATGATGATGATGATGATGATGATGATGATAATGATGATGCTGATGATGATGATGATGCTGATGATGATGATTATGATGATGATGTTGACGTTGATGAGGATGATGCTGATTCTGATGATGCTGATGCTGATGCTG
>CAUYUJ010017768.1:187500-210000 GCA_963575745.1 Prorocentrum cordatum
ATGTGGCGCCGCCTTGCCTGGACCGCAAATTGCCCGTCGCCGGCTCTCCCGTCCCCGTACGCCTCAAAAGCTTGTGCCCCCCTTGGAGGAGGAGGGGGAGGAGGAGGGGGAGGAGGAGGAGGAGGGAGGAGGGTGGAGGCAGGAGGGAGGAGGGAGGAGGGAGGAGGGAGGAGGGATTGTGCTGGTGTGCCCCCCTTCGAGCATGGTTCAGACACTGCGAAACCGGGTGCCCTGCCCAGCAGGGGGGGAGGAGGGGGAGATGGAGGAGGCGGATTACGACGAGGTGTGTTCAGAGTTCGTGTCTGCTGCGTCTCGTGCCGCGATAGCGTGCGTGCGTTTGTGAGATCCTGCTCCGCACGCCCCCCCCCTCTCATTCGTCGCCCGTCTCCCCACTGTCTTCTTCTTCTTGATCCTCCTCCTCCTCCTCCTCCTCTTCCTGCTCCTCCTTTTCCTGCTCCTCTCTCTCCCCGCCTCCTCTTCCTTCTCCCACGCCCCCTCCCCCCTACCCTTCCTCTCCCCGTCTACCTCCCCATCCTCTCCGTCCTCCTCCTCGTCCTCCTGCCCGTCCTCCACCTCAGAACAGCGTCGAGCTCTTCGCGGAGCGCGTCGAGAACCGTGCCGCGTGCGCCATGGCCCAGGCGCCGCCTTGGCCAGGGTGAGGGAACCAGTGACGGCGGGAGGAGGTGACGACGAAGATTACGATGTTGTCGGGAATATTCATGCTTGACCCCCCTGCGCAGGCCGCCTGTTTTTCAGCTGAAGTGCCTTCTGACGCTCGCATCCAGTGACGCTCGCATCCTGTTCCCCACACAGTGCTTGCACTCACCATTGGCGCTGCACAGGCAGCGTGGGGTGCGGGGCCGCCGGCCCGCTCACCCCACGCCACTCGCCACCTCGGGGCCAGCGTGTGCGCCGAAGAAGCTCGCCCGCTCCGGCCGCCTGAGGCCCCGCCTTCCTGTGCCCCGTCTCCCTGATTACAGCTGTGCGTAGCCCGCCCAGCTTCTGGCGGAAGAGGCCCGCTCTCGCCCCGCAGATCAAAAAGTGTGCGCCGAAGAAGCCCCCGGCAGGGGCACGGCGGGCACGGGGAGGGGGCCCCCGCAGGGGGCCCTTCCTGCCGTCGGCAGCCGCCGGGCGACTCACTCGGGGAGCTCTGCCTGGGGCGGGCCGGGGGGCCCCTGCCCGTGGGCGCCCCGTGGGCCCGCCCGCCCGTGCGCGCCTCGTGCGCTGGGTGAGCGCCTCGTGGCCGCTGGCGCCCCGGCGGCGCCCGCCCGCGGGCGCCCCGCGGGCGCCTCGTGGGCGCTGCGCGAGCGCGCCGGGCCGCCGCCGCCGGGTGCCCGCGGGGCGGGCGCCTCGAGAGGGCGGGCGCCTCGAGAGGGCGCCCGCCGCCCTCTCGGCGGGCGTGCGGCGGGGCGCCGCGCGGGGCCCGCCCGTGGCCGCCCGCGGGCGCCTCGCCGGCGCCCCGCCGGCGCCGGGTGCATCGCGCGGCCCGCCACCGCGTGGCGTGCGCCACGTGCGCTGCCAGGGATGTTTCGGCTGCACTAGGGGGCCAGATGCGAACCCTACCCCTACCCCCACGATTTCTGAGGGGGAGGGTGGGGTTCACTTCGTTGGGGAGCTCTCCAGCGAAGTGAACCCCACCCTCCCCCTCAGAAATCGTGGGGGGTAGGGGTAGGGTTCGCATCTGGCCCCCTAGTGCACCCCCGTGCCGCGGCCGGATCGAAGGCCCCGCCTCCGCGCACGGTTTTCTCAGAGGTGGTCTGCATGACCGTCCGTCCCTCAGCTGTGGCCTCGCGTCGTCCCAGCCGGTCCCTTCTTTGTCCGGCCCTGTCCCATCCCCGTCAACTTGCACGGCGTGGAGCGTTCGCTGCGATCTGACAAGTGCATTTTCCTGGGCGAGCGAGCGCGCGCATGTCCAAACTCCTTGCAAAACACTGGTTGTAGAAGCATTGTAAACAGCGGGTGTCCCATGCTATCCCCCAAGCCGTGCTTGCACTCTGGGGTCCTTACTTGCGTTCTTAAGTGCTTTGTTCGGTGTGTCGGGGTTTTGCCTTGTGCCTGGTTGCTGGCCAGTCGTTGCCGCCTCGTGGGTGCACCGTGCGTTGGATGGGTGTGCCGGGGTTTCGCCTGATGCCAGCCCGTGGCCACCCGTGGGCGGCTCATGGCCGCCTCGTGCGCTGGGTGGGTGTGGCGGGATTTCGCCTGGTGTCCGCTGGTGGCCGCCCGTGGCTTCCTCGCGGGCGCCACGTGCGCTAAGTGCACCACGTCGCGCGCAGTACGGCCTGCATCACACGGACTGCATCACGTTGACTTTCATCATATAGCTCGCGCTACAGCATAGCTTGCACAGCATAGGTCCTTCTTCCATAGGGAGAATAGACTCTGCCACCCTCCCGAGCCCAGGCTTGCCCTTCCTGGGCCATGATCATATGCATGTGATGTTGCCTCACCGTGCATTCTCCTTATGGCGAAGATATGCAATCCCAGCCCAGCCTGTGCTGACCCCCTTCCACGTCCCTGTCAAGTAATAATATGCGCTCACTTGTAGTACCACCCCCGTGCAGCGAAATATCACAACGTCCTTACGCTCGCGCGCGCCCCAACGCGCGCACGTCAAAATCAATGAACAACTATAGTTTCCGCAATTGAGTGCAATTTCGCGATATGGCTAGTCACAAACTATCAGAACCCATGGCTTTCCAACAACAAGTGGCATGATTTTGCGCGAGCGCATTCAGTGAAGTCTTAAGCGGGCAGTAGGTTTGTAGCTTGTATTCAATCAGACCATTTGGGCCACTCGCCAGCGCATGTCGAAAACGTTCATCATCGCGCGCCCACTAAATCCGTCAACGAATACCATGCGGGCCAAACGCGCACGTTTCCCCGCGCTCACGTCGAGATTATGTCAGAATGCCTTGATTTTCTGAGGGCACGCACTCTCGCATCATCCTCGTCAGCGCAATCGTTATCATCGTCGTCAGCGTCATCGATGCCATCGTCGTCACGATGCTGATAATGATGAAGATGCTGATGATGATGATGACGATGATGATGATGATGATGATGATGATGATGATGATAATGATGATGATGATGATGCTGATGCTGATGCTGATGCTGGTGATGATGATGATGATGATGATGTTGTTGTTGTTGATGTTGATATTGTTGATGATGATCATTCTCACTATCGTGGAGGTCATAACCGTCGACGTCGTCGTCGTCGTCTTCATCTTCGACGTCGTTGCTGTTGTCGACGTCATCATGATATCGCGTATGCCCGAGCCACCGACCCTCATTGCAGTGCCCGCGCGCCAGCGCGGCCTTGGAGACGTGCTGGGGAATTTCCACAGGTAAACAACATCGCGACCGCACCATCGACCGAACAGCTGGTCGATCTGCGCGTGGGCGGGCGCGCGCCAGTGCGGCCGCAGGGATGCGCCAGCAAGTTCAAACTGGCAGCCGCAATCGTAACCCAATGGGTTGAGGGGTGGGGTGTTTGCGCGAACATTGGAGTTGACGACTGGCCCTCTACGGTTGACTTGTTCTTTCGAAGACAGGCCACACCACCTTCCCGAGCCGTGATTACTGCGACTTCACCAACTGGTGTCCACCAACTGTGGTGTCCACCAACACCGCAGTGTCGACGGTGGCGCGACGCTCGGCCAGGACGAGTAGATCGACGCACTGAGCCTCTATCAGGCACGTCGACCTGGTCAAATCGAAGGCCGATTGGCCGGCCGAGGATCCCTTCCCGGACTTTTCGTGTTCTTCCTCATAGCAGCTGCCCATGCGCTGCTCACGCAACACCATGTTGCCGTCTACATCGTCGCGCTGCGGCGGGCCAAGAGCAAACTATTCATCAGGCGCGTCATACAGCTCAGCGCCGGTGTTCTGGCCGCGGAGAAGATCAATGCGCGCATCGTCTACCTGGCAATGGAGTGCGCAAGCCATATTTGCGTGCACAATGACGGCTCCGTAAAACGCCAAAATGAGACAGGATGCGGCGTGAGAGGCGCCGTGTACATGCGTCTGGGCAAGTGTCGCATTGCTGGTAAACAGATCTGCGATTTGCTCGACAGTGTGAGTCGATCGCGCAAACTCGCGTGTAGATCGTCATTCGGCTCCGAGTTGCTCGCAGCATGAGGAGCAGCAGACGGGCTACAGGCGCGTCTCCTCGCACTCCACGAGATTGCACCAGGACGTGCCGCAGCAGACGAGATCAGGAGGCTGAGGGAGGAGGGGGATTACGCCGTGCGGGCCGAGCTGGTCGCAGACGGCATGTCCGTCTTCTCGGCCCTGGCCATGGACCACGTGCGCCCGCCATCAGAGAACAGTATTGCAGGCCGCCTGTGTTGTCTAGCGGACCAGCTTCGCACCAAACAGTTTTCCGACATGCTGTGGTGCGACACGCGTGACGTGCGAGCGGATCCCATGGCGAAAGTCGGCAAAGAGCTCATCCTTGGCGTCGTGAAGGGCGAGCTTGCCTACTTTCACGCCGCAGTGATGAAAAGGCCGTGCCAATCTCCAGCTGCATTGACCACACCAGGGACGACGGGTGTCCAGATTGCCGACGCAGGTCCGAACTATGTTCGCGACTGCGGTGTTGGCGCACCGGGCAATGGGGACACATGATAACAGAAAGCCGGTGCCCGCCGACACCGCGCAAGGGACAAATTGTAACAGAAAGCTGCCATGGAGCAAGGCGAACTATGTTCGCGAAGCGAGGTAGTGAGCCACTCAGCATAAGGCGAACTTCGTAAACTGCGACATTGTGAGCCGCATTGATGAGAGGTTGATCTCTTGACCTGTGTTCGAGAAGCAGCAGGGGAGTTGGTAGGCCGTTTGCGCTGTCAACTTTCTGCTGCTATTGTTGGAGGGGTTGTGTGACCGGCTTCGGCTAGTGCCATGGTCAACGGCGGGAGTAAGTCCCCCCTTGCCGCGGGCGCCGTAAAAAAAAGAAGGTATTTCGCGTATGGCGCCGTGTGGATCAAAGTGCCATGGGGGTGAAGCGAAGTCCGCCAACCACGGGACCGGCCGAAACATATTAATCTACTCTATCAGGCACGGCAAGTGTTTAGTCAGTCTTTGGTGTCTTGTTGGTGGTCTGGACGGTTTGCGTCCTGGTTGCCAACGAGTCCTACATCGCTACGAAGTGTATCTTGCGCAACGCATAACGTAACATCTCCTCTGTCACCGTTTCTTATTCTACTCCTCATTATTGGACTCGAGACGCCACCTCGCCATCAACAGTGTGGGAGCTCCCCCCGAGCGCTTCGGGGTCCCATTTTCCATTACCACGACCAGTGAAAGATCGCCAACGTCACCATCGCCGTCGCCGCAGCCGCCGACACCGTTGTCGCCATCGCCGCCATCGCTGCCGCCGCCGCCGCCGCCGCCGTCACGGTCGACGCCGCCGACGTCGTTGCCGCCGCTGTCGACGTCGCCGCCGCCGTCGTCGCCGTCGGCGTCGGCCTGGCCAACGTGGGCGGCTGGGCGCGTGTGCGCCCGCTGGCAACGCAGGCGGAGTCGCTGCGCTACAAGCTGCTTGGCGGCCTGGCGGTCCGGCGCGCATGCTACGGTGCGGGATCGGGTGGATCTCTCGCTTTGTCCTTGGGAGGCGGCGGGTTTATTCATGCTGGGCGTTCTCGCCCAGTTTCGGGCCCTCGCACATCGGACCCATATCGCAAAATACCGCAAATCGACGGGGTCCAGGCGAGTCGCCTTGATGAGAGAGGTGCAGGAACTCACAATGGTAGGTCGGCATATGAACCCACCACGCCACCCTAATCCGACCCGAAAGCCCCGATGTGCCATCCATTTCCGGTGGGGGGGGGGCGTCGGGGAACATTGAAAAACATATGGTGCACTTGTTCGCCCCCAACCCGAACTTCGGGTCTTTGGGTTGGGTTGGGGAGGTTTGCAGTGCAGTCTCGAAGAGACAGATGGTCCCAGGGGAAGGGCTCTCGAGTTTGTCCGGCCGCTCTCGGGCTCCTGGGGCCTCCCTGCGCCCTGGGGCATTCCCGGGGCCCCAGGGCCTTCCAGAAGCGGTTCGGAACGAAGAGTTAGTCCCGGGGAGCGCCTGGGTGTCCGACCTTGCGACATGCGCCTGCATTACAGCACATCTTTTCAGCTTCCTCCTTTCTCCGGCCTCCCTGATCCCATCCTTCCTCCCTCTTTCCCCCTCCCTCCTCCTTCCTCCGTCCTTCGTGCTCCTTCCTCCTCCTCCTCCTCCTCTTCGCTTACCCTCCTTCACCTCGCTCCTTTTTGTTCTCCCTCCTTGTCCTCCGTCATCCTCGTATTCCCTTGTCCTCCTCAGCCTCTGTCCCTCCCTCCCTCTCTGTCCCTTCTCCTTCGCCTCCGTCCTCCATTCTCCTTCTTCCTTCTCCTCAGTCTCCTGCTGCTGCTCCTCGTTTCCTTCCTTCAGTCCCCCAGTAGTGCTCAGCACTGCTGGTTGAGGGCATTGCCCATGTGTTGGAATTGCTCTCGGTGCCTGCGATTGGCGATTGGCAAGGCCGCCCGATCGTCATCCTACTGATTAGCGCCGCCTCGTGTTTGTGTTCAGACGAAATGCGGAGGTTGAGGAGGAGGAGGAGGAGGATCAGGAGGAGGAGGATAACGGAGAGAAGCAGAGCAGGAAGAGGAGGAGGAAGACAACGGAGATGATTAGCAGGAAGCTGCTGCTGACAAGGATGACGATAATTATGCTGATGTTGATGACGACGATGGGGACGAACGATGACGGCGATGATACTGCTGATGATGATGACCATGACTACGATGACGATCATGATGAGGTTCATAATGCGGTGGCGATTCTGGGGGAGACGATGATGACGCTGCTGATTACGACGAGAGCGGCAACGAAATCGATGACGATACTACTGATGTTTATGCTGCTGTTGCCTATGATGGTGACGATGACTTCGACGATGATGATGCTGATGATGATGACAATGATGATGATGATGATGATGATGATGATGATGATGATGATGATAACGGAGACGATAATGATGACGATGATGATGATTCTCATGATGATGATTGTGATGATGCTGCTGCTGATGAACATCGTGCACATGAGGGTAATGTTGATGATGATGATGTTGCAGCTGATCAGCGATGATGGTGACGATGATGATTCATGATGATTGTGACGAATCTGACGACAATGATGATGCTGATGATGACGATCATGATGATGCTTTTGATGATGATGATGACGACGACGATGACGATGATGACGACGACGATGATGATGATGATGGTGCTGATGACGATGATGATGATGATGATGATGATGATGATGATGATGATGATGATGATGATGATGGTGACGATGATGCTAATGGTGATGGTGATGATGATGATGATGATGATGATGATGATGATAATGATAATGCTTATGCTTATGATTCGCATTATGATTGTGGTGATGATGATGCTGATGCTGGTCATGATTATGATGATGATGATGATGATGTTGTTGATGTTGATGTTGGTGATGGTGATGTCGGCCATGGTGACGGCGATGCTGCTGCTGATGTTGACGATGACGATTACGATACCAATGTTAATGGCGTTGATGCGGATGACGATGCGGCTGTGCATGCTGCATGCGATGATGATGCTGATGACGACGCCGATGACGATGCTGATGATGCTGATGATGGTGTTGATGATGATGCTGATAACGATGACGATGATTCTGATGATGATGATGATGGTGATGATGAGGATGCAGGTGCTGTTGCTGATGATGATGCTGATGATGCTGATGATGATGATGCTGCTGATTATGATTATGATTATGATGACGATGCTGCTGATGATGATGCTGATGATGATGTTGTCGGTAGTGGTGGTGGTGATGCTGATGATGAATCTGATGCTGATGATGAAGATGGTGGAGATGATGAAGACGAAGATAACGATCATGATGACGATGATGATGACTATGAAGATGAATATACATCAAAAGGATGATGATGATGATGATGATGATGATGATGATGATGATGCTGGTAATGATGATGATGGTGATAACGGTGATGACGATGATGTTTGTTATGATGATGCATGGTGCATGATGCATGATGCATGATGGATGATGATGATGATGATGGTGATGGTGAAGATGATGATGATGATGCTGATGCTGATGCTGATGCTGCTGCTGATGATGATGATGATGCTGATGATGATGATGATGATGATGATGATGCTGATGATGATGATGCTGCTGATGATGCTGCTGATAATGATGATGATGATGATGATGATGATGATGATGATGATGATGATGATGATGATGATGATGATGATGATGATGATGATGATGATGATGATGATGCTGATGATGATGATGATGACGATGGTGGTGGTGGTGGTGGGAGGAAGATGATGAGGTCAGGTCAGGCCAGGTACGGCCAGGAAGTCCACGACGGCTTCTCGGTGAGAAAGCGGTCGGAGATGTGAAGCACGTACAGCTCCAGCCCACGGAGGGGGAGGATGAGGAGGGGAAGGAGGAGGATGAGGAGGAGGAGGAGGTGGAGGTCGAGATTGAGAAGGAGGCTTAGGAGGAGTGGAGGATAAGGATGATGAAGAGCATGAATAGGTTAATGATTACGAGTATGAGGGAGGAGGAGGAGGAGGAACAGTAGAGGGAGGGGGCAGTGGCGGGATCTAGCTGGAGCCTAGCTGGCCTGATCAATTCCACATCGTGCAAAGTATTTGGATCCGAAAGAAAAAGGGCTCACCATCCCCAGGCTGATCCTGGGCGACATGAGGCTACCTCACGAGCTCGAGGTGGCTGCCGACCTGAGCTCCCCATCCCGTGACCTGTCTTGCAGGTCTTGCGCCCTTGGCCATTTCTCGCACGAGCGAACCCCAGCATGGTATCAGATGCTGCGTCGCCCCTGCTTTTCGCCCGAGCTGATCCTTGCTTGGTCTCTGATGACTAGCTCTCCGCCCCTCTTGTGCGCACGGATCCCAGCGCTGTAGCTGATGACCTCGGGCTCTAGCTTTGCCTTGCATGCATTCCTTGATCTCAGCACTGTAGCTGATGATCTCGGCCTCTAGCTTCGCGTTCCTCGTCTCGCTGGGTGGTGATAGGGGCTGATGCCAGGACTCGCCCTTCTCAACTGCCTTGCTGCCATTGGGATCAAGCTTCACTTCAGCGTCTCGCATGCCCTGATCCCCGCTCTGTAGCTAGCGATCTCAAGCTCTTATCGTCGCGGGCTCGTCTTTGTAGCACGGTCGGCCCCTAGCGCTGTAGCTGATGATGCTGGCACGTGCCTCAATTCCCGCATTGTAGCAGATGATGTGTAGCTCGTTCTTGCGGCCACTGCCTGCCTTCTCGCACTGGCAACCGCTGCTGACGCTGACTGCTTTCTCGCACCGACAGTCCACGCTGCCACTGCCTTGCTTCTTGCACGAGCTGGCCCTGGCAGTGTTGTGGCTGGTCATATGTTGCTCATTCGTGCTGCCACTCCCTGCCTTCTCGCACTGCCAGGCACCGCCGTCACTGCCTGCCTTCTCGTACCGACAGCCCATGCTGTCATTGCTTGGCTTCTCGCACGAGCTGGCTCCAGCAGCATTGTAGCTTATGACGTGTAGCTCGTTCTGCTGCCTCTGTCTGCCTTCTCGCACCGACATCCCCAGCTGCCACTGTCTGCTTTTTCGCACGAGCCACTCCCAGCACTGTATCCGATCGTAGGTGGATCTTGCTCCTCGTTTTGGCAGCGGTGTGGGTGAATGGTTTACCTGGTGCCACTGCCAGCTGTCAGTCCGTGCTGTCACTGCCTGCCTTCTCGCTCGAGCTGACCACAGCCTCTATGTAGCTGACGACGTCTGGCTCTTGCTTCCCCAGGGGGTCTCGACAACCGAGCGTTGTAGCTGATGAGAGTGCTCAACGTGAGAGTGGAATTCTGCACTGCTGCAGCGGCCCCGCGTCGGCGGTCGCTGCTCGCCAGGGTGCGGAGGAGGGGACGCGCCTCCTGGCGTCGCTTTCGGGCCGTCAAGCGCGAGGCCACTTCGAAGTCGGCGCTCGAACCGCCCGCGCGCGCCCCGTGCAGATGGGGCTGGTGCTTGGATGTGACATGGCTGGCAGGGGCGGGAGGAGGAGGAGGAGGAGGAGGAGGAGGAGGAGGAGGAGGAGGAGGAGGCAGGAGTAGGTGGGTAGGCGTGGTCCGCTTCATCATGGAGAACGGCGCCAAAGGCTGCGAGGTGATCATCAGCGGCAAGCTGCGTGCGCAGCGCGCGAAGGCCGCTCCACTTTCTCGTCGGTCTCCTCCTCATCCTCGTATCCTCCTCCCTCCCTTCCTCCCTCCTGCTCCTACCTTCTTTTCTCCTTTTCAATCGGAGCCTTAATCCTCCTCCTCCTGCTCTCTCTTCACCCCTCCCCCTCTCCCTTCCTCCCTCCCTCCCTCCCTCTCTTCATCCCTTTTTCTCCCCCTTCTCTCCTCCGACCTCCGCCCTCCCTCTTCTCCTCCCCCCTCCCTCCCTCCCTGGTCCTCCTTCCTCCTGCTCCTGCCGCCTCTGCTAATCATCCTTTTGCTTCTCTCCATTCGTTGAGAGACTAGTCGCGAGTCTCAAAGTTTGGTGCTTCCCACGCGTCGCTAGTTTTCTGGTGTTGCTGCTTTGTGTGGTGGCGGCGGGGGTCCCTGTGGGGTGGGGTGGGTGTTGCGGGGTCGGCGGATACAAACGGACATGGCGACAGCATGTTGCATGATGCCGACGTGGACCCCAAGCAGTACCCCTGCGTCATGCATGTTCCAGGGCTTCGCTCCCCCCGCAATGCTGGTGGGATCGACCCCCCCCGCTGGATGGGCACTCGCGAGCCTCGCGAAGGCCCGTACCCCCCCTCGTGGTCGTGGCCCTGTGGGCGTGGCGTGGTGGTGGGTGCCGGTGCCCCCCCTCCTCCCCCTGCGGGTGTTGGGTGGTTCGGCTTCGTCGTCGTCGTCTTATTCTTCCGTCGGCGTCGTCGTCGTCGTCGTCGTTGTCGAAGTCGCCTTCCTCTTCCGTCGGCGTCGTTTTTTTTTTTTTGTTCTCGTCTTCTTCTTCTTCTTCTTCGTCTTCCGTCGTCGTCGTCGTTGTCGTCGTCGGCGGCGGCGGCGGCGTCGGCGTCGGCGTCGGCGTCGGCGTGGGCGTCGGCGTCATCGTCGTCGTCGTCGTCTTCTTCCTTTTCCGTCAGCGTCGTCGTCGTCGTCGTCGTCGTCGTCGTCGTCGTCGTCGTCCCCCATCCCATCTGGGGGAGGTCTGTGTAACCCTGGGGCCTGTGAGCCTTCGACCCAGGATCATATATGGAGTCAGATGCGTGTGGTGTGGAAAACGGGATCCTCTCGTGTTAGGGCCCACTGACCCTGCGAGCCTCTTCTATGATGCTCTATCCTATGGGACCCTATCATGCGTTCTAGCACGGTACCCCGTCGTGTGTGACCCTAGTGTGTGTGTGTGTTGTGGTGGTCTGCTCCGGCTGGCAGCCCTCGGTTGCCTGGAGATCAGTCTGATCTGGGTCGCCTCGCTGTGCTGCTTCCGCCTCCAGCTTGCGCTGGACCTGCTGCTCGCCCCCTGGGCGCGCGCCCGGCGGCCACCCGGCTGCCTACCCCCAGCTGCTGCCCCGCCGCCGCTGCTGGCCCGTGGCCCCGGCGCCGGCCCGCCCCGCCGCCGCCTGGCCCCGCTCTGAGCGGGCCCAGCTTCCTTCTCCCTCCCACCCGCGACGGGCTTTCCTCCTCCTCCTCCTCCTTCTCCTCCTCCTCTTCCTTCTCCTCCTCCTCCTCCTCCTCCTCCTCCTCCTCCTCCTCCTCCTCCTCCTCCTCCTCCTCCTCCTCCTCCTCCTCCCCCGTGCACCGCGGCTTAATTCGCGTTTTGTGTGCCCCACTCATGCTCCAACGCCAGCGCAGTCACTCTGCTTAGCCGCCGACGCAAAAAGTGTGTGTGTGTGTGTGTTTTGTGTGCGCCCTACGTGAGCCATCTCGTGGCAAGACTCTGCCTGTACCGAGAACCGCCTGTTGCGGGCAAATGGCCTGTTGGGCTGGCGAGTTTGGAACTCGTGCGTTGCTGGGGCCAGGGTTTCGTGAGCCGAGCAACCGGAGTCCCACATGAGGGACTCGTGCTCCCTGGGCCCCAAACTTCTGGATCGCATGGACACCCTCCCTTGGAAAAGAGAGTGGAGGAGGAGGGGAGAGGAAGCGGGGATGAATTGGAAGACAGGGGGGGGAGGGGCGTGGTGGAGAGATGGGGGTAGAGAGCAGGAGGGGGTCCACGCGTCCGCCAAGGTGTCCAGAGATGTTCAGAGATGCATGCAAGGGGCCCGCAAGAGGCGGCCAGGGCGACCAGTGTTCACCTTTGGCCATCCAGCAAAGGCCATGAAGTTCAAGGACGGCTACCTCATCTCCACAGGCGAGCCCAAGAAGCACTACATCGACGAGGCGCCAACACTGGAGCGAAGCCGTCGAGCAAAGATTGGCCAGGAGGGTGGAAGAGGAGGAGGGGAATTGGAACATCGGAGGGAGAGGGGGCAGGGAGGGTAAGAGAGAGAGGAGGAGCGGAAGGACGAAGGGAAAGAAAAAGGAGGAATTGTTGAGAGGAGGACACGTGAGGATACTAGAAAACTCCAGCGCACCAAAAATATAAACATTCGGGGGGCCGCGAGGTTTTCCTGAATCGACACTGGACCCTCTGCTCACATCCCTTCCCCGTCGCGCGGAATTCGCTGGGGGCGACGCCGCAGGTGCCGCCCTGGGGGTTTGCGCGTGGGGTGTCCACGATCGACGCAGGAAATCAGCGCGGGCCTCCGAGAGTTTTGTGTGTTGTCCGTTCTTGAGATTCGATTCGGAGGATGACAGGTCGCTGTCCCTGGGGGATTGCCATCTGCGCAACGGTCACAGCTTTCGTGGGCTCCTGGGAGATCCAGCGGAGCGACGTTTGCCCCCCCCCCCCCCCCCCCCTCCCCCGGGCCCAAGCTGGACCTCGCCATCCCTGAGGGCTGCCACCTGCGCAGCAGTCACCGTTCTCGTGAGCTCTGGGATGTCCAGCGGAGGGCGGCTTTCAAGGCGTCCACGCCTGACCTCGCCTCGCAGTCGCTGCTTTCTCAGGAGGGAAAAAAACACACAGACACAATTAATCGTCGATTCCCGAGAAAATATGGGAAAATATGGGAAGTGGGGGGAAGACAAAAACCCAGAAAATATGGGAAAATATGGGGAATTTATTTATTTGTGTGTATTTTTTGTGTGTCCCAGGGCCCCTTCACTTTCGTCCGCTCCTGGGAGGTCCAGCGGAGGGCGGCTCCAAAGATCTTGCAAGGGATCTGAGCTGCTTCTCCTGCTCTCGGGTGGTGCAGCTCGAGCAAGTGCCGCCGCTCTCGCGACCCTGTGGGAGGGCCAACGGCGTGTGGCCCTGCAGGGGCCCAGACGGGACCTTGCCCTCCCAGGCTGTGGCCAGCCACGCACCCCCTTGACTTCTCTTTCTCATAGTAGTGCTTCCGTCTTTTTGCCCTCCATGTTTTATCTTTGTTGGCAGTGCGTAGCCATCCCATGCAGCCTGCACAATGGACGTTCGGCGGCGAGCGAGGGGGGAAGTGAGGAGGATAATGCCTTCGCAGAGGGCGGCGATACTTCTCATAAGCTCTCCAGCCTTCTCAGAGGTTCTCGGTGTCTTCGGGACGGCCCATATACTTCTCAGAAGGCTGGGGGACTTCTGAGACTTCTGAGGAGGCCCGCCTCTTCTCACTGTCCCCTCCCCCTGGGCTCGCCGCCGAGACGGGCTCCTCGTCATACCAGCATCCGCTTGGGATGAGTCTGTTCATGATGGCAAGTGCTTCGGGGTATGTTTGTTCGAGCCCCCCCCCTTCCCCCCCCTGCCCGCTCCTCCTCTTCCCGCGTCGATGGGAGGCCGTTCGTCACGTGTCCATGCGCCAGGGCATGCTTGGCGTCAAGGCCTGCCCCCACGCGCGCGAACGCCGCGCGTCGTGCCTGTGGCAGGTGCTCGTCGTCGTCCTCGTCGTAGAGGGAGGAGGGGGGAGGAGAGAGGAGGAAGGGAGGGAGTGATGAGGGAGGAGGGAGGGAGGGAGGAGAGAGGACGAGGAGGAGGGGGATGTGAAGGAGGTGGAGGGGAACAGCAGGAGGAGGAGGAGGAGGAGGAGGAGGAGGAGGAGGAAGAGGAGGAGGAGGAGGAGGAGGAGGAGGAGGAGGAGGAGCTGAACAAGGGCCAATTGGAGCCTCGTCACTGTGTGGGCCGTTCAGGGAGCTGTACTGAGCTTTTCAGCGCGAGTTGCAAGCTTCTGTAAGTTTCGTGGGGCCTTCGCATATCTTGAGCGTGGACCGTATGACCTTCTTATTAGTGTATCGAAGACGCCTACGGCGAATCACCGCCGCCCCCTGCCTTTTTGGAAACGCCGATGTGGCCGAAAGTTGGACTAGAGCTTGGCCAAGCTATCGGACCATGAGTTCCCCGAGTCGGTTTGGAAAGCTTTCGGGGAACACATGGGAGAGAATGATTATGAACAGGAAGAGGAAGAGGAAGAAATAGAGTAGGAGGATGAGGGTTGTTAGGAGTCTCTTGGGGCACCCTTGGGGTCTGTTGGGGGCTTCTTGGGGGCCTCTTCGAGGCCTCTTGGAGGCATCTTGGGGGCCTCCTTGGGCCTCTTGGGGGCCTTTGGGGGCTTCCTGGGGGTCTCTTTGGCCGTCTTAGGGCGTTCCTGGTCCGTCTGACGCCGTCTGGAGCCGTCTTGGGGGCCTCTCTGGGCCGTCTTGGGGCCCTCTTGGGGCGCTTCAGGGCCGTCTTGGAGGCCATGTTGGGCGTCTTGGAGGCCTCTTGGGCCGTCTTGGGGCGCTCTGGGGGCCGTCTTGGGGGGCCCTTGGGCCGTCATAGGGCCTTCTTGGAGGCCTCTTGGGCGATCTTGGGGGCCTCTTGGGCCGTCGGAAGGCCGAAAAGAAGAAAACGCAAAAAACCTTCAAAAACCTAAGGAAAACCAATGATTTTGGCCTCTTCGGGCTCTCCTGGAGAACGTCTTGGAGGCCTCTTGGGCCATCTTGGAGGCATCTTGGGGCCATCTTGGCCGTCTTGGAGGGCATCTTGGGCCGTCTTGGAGGCATCTTGGAGCCATCTTACCCGTCTTGGAGGCCATCTTGGCCGTCTGGGAGGCATCTTGGAGGCCATCTTGGGCCATCTTGGCCGTCTTGGAGGCCATCTTGGGCCAAGTTGGGGCAACAAAACACAGACGGATTTTGGGAAAATTACGGGTGGCCGGCGGGACGGGCCGAAGCCCACTGGGGAGTTCTTTTAGAAAAAGAACCAAAACCAAAACCTGAAACATCCAGCACGCCGTGCACCCCTGTGGCAAGACCACAGGGGGCGGCGGATCGAATGGTCTTCGGCCCATCCCGCCACCGTGCCTTGATTGTGGGTCAGAGTCCGCAGGGATGTTGTTGGGGTCTCTTCGGATCGCTCTCGGAGGCCACTCGGGGGCAGTTTTGGGGCCTCTTGGGGGTCTCTTGGGGGCCTCCTGGGAGTCAGGAGCCTCTGGGGGCCTCTTGGGGGCCTCTTGGGGCCTCCTGGGGGTCTCTCGGGGGTCGAGGGCTGGAAATGTCTGTTCGGGTCCCCCGTCTGGGCCTCCTCTTGGAGCGATCTTGAGGGCCTCTTGGGCCGTCTTGGATGCCTCTTAAGCAGTCTTGGTGCTCTTTTGGGCCGTTTTTGCGGCCCTGTTGGAGGTCTCTTGGGGCCGTCTTGGAGCGATCTTGGGCGCCTCTTGGGCCGTCTTCTTGAGCGTCGGGAAACCTTCGGACAATCAATGTATTTTGCCTCTTGGGGGCCTCTTGGGAGGCCTCTTGGAGGCCTCTTGGGCCGTCTGGAGGCCATGTTGGGTGTCTTGGACCGATCGTTCGGCGACTGGGGACCCTCTTGGACCGTCTTGAAGCCCGTCTTGGGGCCCTCTGGGGCCCGTGCAAGTCATGCGACAAGCCGCGACGGGCCCCATGGGTACCGCGGCAAGCCCCACGAGATCTGAGAATTTGGGTCCGGGTCCCTAACAGACTCCTCAGGGCTGAGGGCTGAGGGCTGAGGCTCAGGGGGTTAGGCAACGGATCTGAATGCACGCCCACTCCAAGCACGGAGGTGGATGTTGCGACCTGGAAGCTAAACGTGCGGCCCAACCAAAATGAGGAACACTTAGGTTGCCGACTTAATGTACGCGCCCTTCCAGACTGTGACTTCATGTGCCCAATGTGTGAGTGGAGAATTGCAGCAAGCAGGACGATCAATTACCGATTGCGGATGAGTTGGCTTCCTCCTCATGTTGTTACGCCTCTTCGGGTTCCTCACGGCTTGCGAAATGTAATCCTTGTGATGCGTCGTGTTGCGTTTTCCGCCGCTGCACCTATTTGCACATGTGATCTTAGACCTGGTTTGGCGACCAAATCTGAAGCATGTTTCAATGACTTCCAAGTCTCATTTCAGAGTGGTTTGGATCTTGGCAGTTGGCTCGAGTAGGCTCGAGTAGGCTCTCTCAGAGCTGTTCCAGGTTTGTGCCGCGTGCTGTTGAGAGGCAGTTCTTTGCATTTTGGAGCGCTTGGTGTGCTGCCAATCGTGTTAATCACCTTTTCCTTTGGGCTAGCTAGGCACTGTTGTCGAGTCGCCAATTGGAGTGTTTGATGCCTACGGCCCCTCCTAAGTGGGACGCTGCTGAGCGACAACTTCGCGATGCATGCACTGCTCACCGTGCTATCCTCGTGGGCCGCCGTGTTGCTGGGAAGGTCTGGTCGGGGTTGCCACGACAGTTTTTTCTTAGTTTGCTTCGCACTGTTATCGTTGATCCAGGATGGTCTATGCGGGGTGATTTGACACTGGACGGGCCCCAACTTCTCTGTTGCCGTTGTCCCAGGATAAGGATGGTCAAATCTTGCAATCGCACCTGTTCCAAGCCACTGCGTCATGCAAGCTTTGCGTCATTGATTACCCTGGAGTGTCGTTTTCTCGTGGCCGGAAGTTTGTCGACCAGGCCATCCGCGATCTCATAATGGAGTCGAGTTGCGCGAAGGAGGTCTTCATTCTCGGGGGCGCCATGCTTGTGATCGACCGCATGCTTGAGGAAACGTCTCTGCCGCCGCGGGTGCATTGCCAGTGTTGCCGTCACCACCTGTGCGGTCAATTACTGGTGGCCGCCGTGGACTTAGAGCAGGCGTTTGAGACATGCACTGCGCTGTTGAGTCGGTATTGCCAACTTGGTGTGGTGTCGTTGCAGGGTGCACGCGTAAGCGTGGCCATGCATGCCATAGTGTTAGCAAAAAGGTGTCGCGAGTCCGTGGGCCAACTTGCTGTTTCAGGGAAGTCACAGTCCTGGTTGGTCTAAGATTCGATGCAGGTAGCCAAGCGATGCCTGTGCGTGCTTGAGTCCCTAGTGCTAGAGATGCAGGGCATGGCCATCGGAGGTGCCACATCGGTAGCGGCCGTGCCCATTGTTCCAGGCGCAGATCAGGTCCGTTGTCAGCGGGATCCTTGTTCGCAAAGGGAGCGCATTCGATGGCGACGGTACGTTCATGACATTCTCTGCGTTTCCCGCACGTTCTGTTCGCACGTATTTATGGAGTTCGAGTGCGAGTGTTGCGAGGAACAGATTTCAGCCGGGACAGGCGGTCGCACGGGGGGACGTGGATCTGCGCAGTTCGAGCCAGAATCCGGCCTTCAGTTTGGAGAGCCCGAGCTGGCTTTGCCTGACCTGTCTGCGACCAGGAAACAACCCAGCGCCTGGCCAGGTTTCGTGAGCACCCAAACCAGAAAAACCAGAAACACCGACGCCTGGCCAGGTGTTTTGTGCGCCCGCAGGCCTTAGAAAAACCAGAACAATCAACGCGTGGCCAGGTTTTTAGGAACTCCGAGAGCAGAGAAAAACCATACCACTCAACGCCTGGCCAGGTCTGGGAGGCCCAAGGGCAGGGTGCTCGCGATGCGGGCAGGGCGCAGAGAAGCGGTCCTCGAGGCAGGCGGCAGGTGGCGTTGCGTCGGCCTGCGGCGGCGCCCCGCAAAGGGGGCGCCCGCGTGGCCCGCCCCTGAAAAAGGGAAGGGCCGCCTCATCAGGAAACCCGTCGTGAGGCGGGCCATGGGGGAGAAGACGGCGAACATCCCGTGCGTGGAGCACGGAACGAAGACGGTGACATTTCGGAGGGAGAAGATCGTAGTGAACAGGATCCCTCAATGGCTTGTACACGGCCAGCGATGGGAACATGGTGGACGTGCTGATCAGATACGGCATCTTACAGGACATGGGTGTTTTGTATTGTTCCTCTGGCCTTTAACGCTAGTTGAAGCGCCATGTGTGTGTGTGTGTGTGTGTGTTTGTGTGTGTGTGTGCAGATGCCGCTCGAAGAATTGTCGCAACTTGGTCCTACCGCGCAGTGGGCGCTTGATCTTCGAGGTCGGCATTGGGCCGAGACAGACTTCTCTCTAAAATCGGGCGGCGGCGCTGCGCTGCGCCATTCTCAATGCCCCCGAGTCCGCGGCTCACTGCCTGACGGGCCCGATCCACAAGACGATCAGGAGCATCTGCCGCGCGAGCGACATGGCCCGCAGTCTCTACGTGCGGGAGATAGACAAGTCCATCAAGTTCGGCAGCGCCCCTGGCAACAAGACGTGGTGCGACGTCGCGGCGGGCGAGGTTGACCTCGGGGAAATCATCGTCGGCGATGGCGGCGCGTCGCCGCAGGATGCCGCGGCGGTCTGGGAGCAGCGGGGCGGTTTTCAGCAGCGGGGCCCCCCGCGCGCGCTCGTCTTGACGCGTCTGAACCCCGCGCAGACAGCGCCCTGGGCGCCACGGCCGGGCCCCGTCAGGGAAGCCCAGCGGCAGACCTTTGTGCTGGGGCACCTCCAGGACCGCAGCGTCGTCCTACATGCGGACGGCCCCCGCGCCAACAATGTCAAAGTCCCCGGGGTGCTCCGTGACCGCGTGGTTCGCATGGAGAGGAAGAAGAAGCTGATGGACAAGAGCGAGAAGCCAGCGCAGCGCAATGGGAGGTTCGCGTGGATCTTCCCGAACCTCACCAGGGAGTTCAAGCGCGTCGCCCATGGAACGAGAGGGCAGTGAAGTGCATGGGGGTCGCGCAGGTGGCCGACCGCTTTTGGCAGCTCTTCCGCGGCTACTTTGAGTGCAGACCTGGGGCCGTCGGCAGTGCGCCCTCGTTGCGCGATCGCATTCGGTCTGCGCATTCGGCCCACAGGCAGCCCGCAAACGATGTGCGGTCCATAACGGGGGAGATGCTGAAACACCTGGGCAAATAAATGGGCGCACCCTTGCGGGGCGCATCGGCTTCGCCCGCGCGCGGGCGGCGATCCAGATCGCTTGCGCCATCGCGGGCGCGTCGGGGATGATAAATCTACAAATACAGAGAAGATCACTGCAGCTATCTTGACGCCAGCTGCGATGTCGCAATGATAATCGAAGAGCGCATGTCTGATGGGGAAGTTCGTTGCTGCGTGTCAGTCGAACGCGTGGCAGTGTTGAGGAAGACGACGAACGCGGGCGGCGACGTGGATCTTGGTAGGGTGCGATCATACACGTGCATTCGCATGTACATGTTCAATCGCAATATCACATATGTGTATATACTACTATATAGCACCTTGACGCATCTTCCATTTGTCCATCGAGCTGCTGGCCCAATCGAGGTTTTAACGGATAGAAGGAAGATCGGTCATACGACGGGTTGACGTGTGTGTGTGTGTGTGTGTGTGTTCTATGTAGGCGCGTGCGCGTCGGATGGGAGCGCAAACCACGCCAATTCTGCCCTCGATCGCGGCCCCCGCGACGACCTTGCGAGTCGCCCAACGGGTCCGCTTCCCAGGGTGCTGAACGAGACCCATGCAGAGATGCCCGCGATCGCAAGCGGCGAACACCTCGCGATTCCGACGGGGGGGTGTCGTTGGGACGAGGTGCGGGCCCTGACCAAGAAAACTTCTGGAAACGCGTGTGGTCGTCGATATTCAACATCTCGACGAAGTGGCCTCGGGGGAACGGAGCGGAGGGCAACAGTGTGGGTCCGCGTGGGGCGCCATGGCGCTGTATCGCCCCGCCTCGTTCCCCCCCTCCCACCGGAGCAGAGACCCGACTGTGCGGACGCCCCTGCCTGTCGGTTGGTTGGGCGTCTGACCAGGGAGGCGCCCGGAACCGTGGAGATGGCAAACGCGGTTCACGAAGGGGTGATGAAGAGCTTCGGAATCGAGTTTTGCGATGGAATTTGTGGATCTTGGTGGACCGCGGTTGGTGCGCGGTGGCCGGGGATTTTTTTGGGCGGCTTTGGGGGGCGAGTTGGTTATTGGATGCGACCGTTGTGGCGCCATGGAACACTTCGGTGGGTCTTGGGTTGTTTTGGGGTCCTTTCGGGGTACTCGTGGGCCGATTTCTGAGCGTTCGCAAAGCAAGGCCCCGGAACAAATCGGAGGGCGGAAAGAGGAGGGGAAGGAGGATGAGGGGAGGGGGAGGAGGAGGATGATGAAGAGGCGGAGGAGGAGGAACAGGAAGATGACTACGAGGAGCAGGAGGAATGGGGAGGACGAGGAGGAGAAGGAAGAAGAGGGATATGACGAGGACAATTAAGGGGAAGAGGAGGAGGAAATTCAGGCGTAGAACTGATAATGATATTCGAGATGCTAATGGACATGCGTATTTGAGAAAACGCATATTATTACTAGTACTTTGACTAGACAACAACACCAATATGGAAAATGATAGTCATATTGTTCGAAAGTGATACTTGTATTTCTACAATAGTACTAACAATAGTACAGACGACTCATAAACATACTATTCATGATGATACGAATAACACTAATATTAGCAATGCTATGTTGTTGCTATTCTTCTTGTTCTTAGTCCTATTACGATTGTCATTCTGGATTCATTCACATTCACAGTATCGATCGCAGTATATATCTGTACACAATAGAATTACCCCAGTGCGACCCTACCTAGAAGTTGGAGCCCCTAGGAAAGCAACATTAGTTGCTATGCTATGCTATGCTATGCCATGCTATGTTATGCTATGCTATACTGCGCTATGCTATGCTATGCTATGCTATGCTATGCTAAGCTATGCTATGTCATGCTGCGCTATGTTATGCTAAGCTATGCTATGCTATGCTATGCTAAGCTGCGCTATGCTATGCTATGCTGTGCTGTGCTGCGCTATGCTATGCTATGCTATGCTGGGCTATGCTATGATATGCTATGCTGCGCTATGCTATGCTACGCTATGCTACGCTATGCTATGCTGTGCTCTGCTATGCTGAAGCTCAGCGAAGCTAAGATGAAGGTAAGCTAAGCTAAGATAAACCTGAGCTAAGATGAAACTAAGCTAAGCTAAGATTAAATAAGCTAAGCTAAGATGAGATAAGAAACGCTAAGCTAAGGGGACGTAACTGGGGGAACCGCGGGGCGGATCCTGGGGGAACCGCCCGGTGCGATTTACACTGCCCGGCCCCTTTAAGATAGAGAGTAAGAACCCTTCTAGGCAGAGCCTAGGTAGGGAATTAGTATCATCACGATAGCACTACTACGAGTAATACTGACACTAGCTCCAATACTACTAGCAATCACACTATTATTACCGTCAAGACTACTACTCAGATCACAAGTAACATTAAGAATGCACTACTACTACTACTACTACTACCAATACGAATACAACAACTACTACTAATTACTACTACTGTTGGTATTGATTTATGTGTTTAAGTATTTACGTATGCATGTGCTTATTTGTTTATGTAGTTCATATTGTTTTAATAAGAACAGCAGTGGTCATACTAGACCTAAGTACTGATAATACGAGTCATGTTAATAATACTACTAGTAGCCATATCACTATTACTTTTACTCATGAGACAAATGCTGCGAACAGTGGTAATGCTAGTCAGCAGAAGTACAGGAATCCGAATCATAGTCACATGTGGAGGAGGAAGCGGAGGAGGAGGAGAAGGATGACGATGATGATGGTGATGATGATGATGATGATTATGATGATGGTGATGATGAAGATGAGGATGATGATGATGATGATGATGATGATGATGATGATGATGATGGTGGTGGTCGTGATGATAATGGTGATGATGATGATGATGATGATGGTGATTATGATGATGACGAGGATGATGATGATGATGATGATGATGATGATGATTACCATGAGGATGATGATGATGATGATGATTATGATGATGATGATGATTATGAGGATGAGGATGAGGATGAGGATGAGGATGAGGATGAGGATGAAGATGATGATGATGATGATGATGATGATGATGATGATGATGATGATGATGATGATGATGATGATGATGATGATGATGATGATGATGATGATGATGATGATGATGATGATGATGATGATGATGATGATGATGATGATGATGATGATGATGATGATGATGATGATGATGATGATGATGATGATGATGATGATGATGATGATGATGGTGGTGATGATGGTGGTGGTGGTGGTGGTG
>CAUYUJ010017768.1:212500-225203 GCA_963575745.1 Prorocentrum cordatum
TGTGCCGTGGCGTGGCGTGCCGTGCGTATCTTGAGGGCATGCGATCTGGTGCTGTGGACGGAGTCGTGCCAAGCCACTGTGTGATGCTCTCCAATGGCGAAGCCGCGATCTTGCCGCACGGTGGTGCCTCGTCGTGCCGTGCCGTGCAGTAGGGTGGTGCAGCGTTGTGCCATGTCAGGGGGACCTAATGCCAACAACATTATTACACGAGGCTCACAGCATGAGTAGCTACATGTGATCCCACTGGGTGGAGGTGCCGTGGCGCCGTGCTGTAGTGCGTTGATGGGGGCAGGAGACGCGGTTCGGTGCCGTGCCCTGTGTCGTGCTCCGCCGTGCCCCTGTGTGTGCATGCAGTCTTGTGGTGGCGGGGTGAAGTGCTCTGTGTCCCTCGTGTTGTCGCTGTGCTTGCTTTGGCCTTTCGCCCTCTGGACCGAGGCTGTGATCATGCCTGACCAGGGGTACGGCGGAGGTGAGGGCGAAGGCTACTGATCGCAGGCGTGCCTGGCTTCCAGTTGGTGCTGTCTTCTGCCACGTTCTTGCACATCTCTTTCCATTCAATCTTTTATCCTTTCCGCATTCACGTGGAATTGCCTGATGTCGGCCATGTGGAAACCGGCGGAGAGACGAGTCTTGGGACTCCTGCAGAACCGGGGGTCTCAGGCATCGGCTATCAAGGGAACGTGCGTCCTTCTGCTCAAGCCAACGGCGTGGCGCTTCCCGCTGTTCGTCTGGACGGATCGCTTCCCCCAGCTCGAATTCAATGCCCCCAACACATGCTCAGGCTGGCCCACTGCCCATGCAGGTCACGCATCTGGCGCTGTGGCCTCCGGGTGGTTGTTCCCCCTCGTTTGCTTCCTCCTCCTCCTTCCGCCAGATCCTCCTGTTCGTCCATCTCCTCCAGCTGCTCCGTTAATCTTCCTGCTCAAGTTATATTTCCTCCTCCTAGGTCTGCTTCCCCTTTTGCTCCCTCTCCTCTTACTGTTGCTCCTCGTGCTGTTGCTGCTGCTGCTCCTCCTCCTCCTCCTCCATCTCTATATCCTCCTCTGCCTCCCTCAGTTCCCCCCCGCCCCCCGCATCCTCCACCTCGTCCGCCTCCTCCTCGACCTCAATATCCGCTCTTGCCTCCCGGTGCATCGCTCTTCCTCAGTCTCCTGTTTCTCGACCTACATGGACCTACATGTCCTCGTCCACCTCCTTCTGACTCCCTCCCCATCCCCCTCCCCCTGAGCCTCCTCCTCCGCTCCCCGTTGTCGTCGTCCTCCTCTTCTTCCGACTCCTCCTCTTCTTCCTCCATCGACGCCGTCCCCTTGGACTGTCGAGGTGCGCGTGCTGACCTGAAATTTGGGTCAAGGGAGGAACTGGCCATTGTGCGCGTGTCCAGGAGGCCCCACAAGGACTACACACGCCGAACATGTATCTGCTCAGTCCTCAACCCTCGATTCTCCTCCTTCCCCTCAGCTGTTGGAGGCCGCCTGTCCCTGGCGACTTGAGACGCTGGGCCCTCCCTTCTTGTCGCCCCTCTTCGGCAGTGTCGAAGACGCCTGAGGCGAATCACCGCCGCCCCCTGCCTTTTTCGGGAAGCGCCAATGTGGCCGAACGTTTGGCGAGAGCTTGGCCAAGCCATCGGACTATGCATTCCCCCCAGTCGCTCTGAAACTCTTCGGACAACACTTAGGGGGGAGGGGGAGATAGGGGGGAGGATCAGGAGAGGGACGATGAGGAGGAGGAGGAGGAGGCGGAGGAGGAGGAGGATGAGGAGAAGGAGGACGAGGACGACGACGAGGAGGAGGAGGAGGAGGAGGATGAGGATGATGATGATGAGGAGGAGGAGGAGGAGGAGGATGAGGCCTTATGAGGTTCCTTTTTAGGCACTCCTGGGGCCTCCAGGGAGCTTCCTGGGGGCCTCTTGGAGGTCTCTTGGGGGCTTCCTTGGGCCTCTTGAGGGCCTGTGGAGGTTCCTTGGGAGGCTGTTTGGCTGTGTAAGGGCGTTCCTGGCAAGTCTGGCGCCGTCGGAAGCCGTCTTGGGGGCCTCCCTGGGCCGACCTGGGGCCTTCTTGTGGCGCTTCAGGGCTGTCTTGGAGGTCATCTTGGGTGTCTTGGAAGTCGCCTGGGCCGCCTTGGGGTCTTCTTTGGGCCGTCTTTGGGAGGCGCTTCAGCCGTCTGAGGGCTGTCCTGGCCCGTCTGGCGCCGCTGGAAGCAATCTTGGGGGTTCCTCTAGGCCGACTTGGGGCCTCTTGGGGTGCCTCAGGGCCGTGTTGGAAACCTCTTGGACCGTCTTGGAGCCCTCTTGAGGCCGTCTTGGGGGTTCTCGTGGACCCTCTCAAGGGCATCTCGGGCCGTCACTGGGGCGTCTTTGAAGCCTCTTCGCCGATCTTGCGGTGATCTTGGGGGCCTCTTGAGCCAGTTTGGGCCGTTGGAAGTCCGACAGGGAGCAATTGCCAATACCCTTCAGACGCCCAAGGACCACTAATGATGCTGGCTGCTTCGGGCCTTCCTGGAGGACCTCTTGGAGGCGTCTTGGGCCGTGTCGGGAGGCCAAGCTGAAAAAAAGGCAATCTGGAGGCCATTGTGCGCCGCCTTGGGTGCATCTCGGGCCGTCTAGGGTACATATTGCGGCCATCTTGGGCTCTCTTGGGGCCATCTTGGCCGTCTTAGAGGCCATCTTGGGCGTCTTGATGTCCTCTTGGGGCCATCTTTGGGGCCTGTGTAGCCGTCATGCGGCCGCCTTCGAGGCCGTTCAGGCGATCTCGAGGCGATCTTGGGGACCTTTTTAGGCCGTCTTTGGCCGTCCTGGGCCGTCGGAAGCCGAGAGGGGGCAACAGCCCAAATCCTTGACAAACCGATGGGCAATTCATGATTTTGACTTCTTCGGGCCTTCCCTGGAGGACCTCCAGGAGGCAGAGGGCCGTCTTGGAGGCCTCTTTGGGGCCTCCTATGCCGTCGTGGGTCAACTTGAGGTAATCTCAGGCCGCCTTGGGTGCATCTCGGGCCGTCGGGCCATCTTGGGCTTCTTTTGGTGTTATCTTGGCCGTGCCAGAGGCTATCGTGGGCGTCTTGGAGGCCCCATGGGCAGTCAGTGGGCCCTGTTCATCGTTTTGGAGGGCCTCTTGGGCCGTCAGTAGGGCCATCTTTGAGGCCTTATGGGCGATCTTTGGGACCTCTTGGGCCGCCTTGGGTCGTCGGAAGCCGAGAACATCCGTCAAACATATAGGGACAACACGGATTTTGAATTCTTCGGGCCTTTCTCGATGACGTCTTGTATGTTCTTAGGCCGTCTTGGGAGGCTCTTGGGGGCCTCTTGGGCCGTCTTGGGCCATCTTGAGGCAATCTTAGGCCGCCTTGGGTGCATCTTGGGCCGTCTGGGAAACATCTTGCGGCCATCTTGAGTGCTCTTGGGGCCATCTTGGCCATGTTGGAGGCATTTTTGGAGGCCATCTTGGGCCATCTTGGCTGTCTTGGGGGCGATTTGGGCAATGGGGGGCGAATGTTTGGCGGCTCTTTGGGTGGTCGTCGGTATGGGCCGAATGCCCTTGGGAACCTCCACAACACATATTCCAAGCCAGTGTAAAATCTAGCACGCCAGGCACCCCTCTGCAAGCAGAAGGGGGCTACGGATGACGGAACGAAAACGTAGCGTCGCGATCTGTCGGTGGGGAGACATGACAATGGGGAGTGTGAGGGTGTTGGCCTCGCTAGGCGCAGATGACGGAAAGCGCGCGTAGCGTCGCGACTCCTTAGCCGAGAGAACTAACAAGGGGGAGTGCGATGGGGCTGGCCTCGCCAGCCCCATATCAAATCGCCCAATTTTCAGCCAAGGTCGGCCCCGAGTGCCTGAGTGGGTCCAAGTCAGCCCCAAGAGCGCCTGAGTGGGCCCCAGGACGGCCCGAGACAGCGCCAAGAGCGCCACGATGCCTCCAAGACGGCCTCAGGGAGGCCCAAGAGGACCTCTTGGGACCCTCCTGGAGGCTTTTTGGGGGCCTGCTGGCGGTCATCTTGGGTCCCTCTTGGGGCCGTCTTGGGCCGTCTTGGGGGCCTCTTGGGCCGTCCGGGGGCATCTCTCGAGCCGTTTTGGGGCCCTCTTGGGGGCCAGTTGCGCCGTCTTTGGGCGGTCTTGGGGGTATTTGGGCTGTCTTGGAGCGTCGGAAGCCCGAAAAGACGAGAACGCTAAAACTTTTCAACAGAAAATTGGAAGTTCATTATTTAATCGCTTCGCTCATTCCGCCGGCCCGTATTGTGCCATCGCAGGCGTTTGCTTGCGCGTTCGTGGCCTCTTGGAGCCTCGGTGGGGCCGTTTGGGGCCTCTTGGCGCCTCTTTTTAGGCCTCTTGGAGAACTCGGGAGGCCTCCAGGGGGCCTCCTGAGCTCTCGTGACGGTCTCTTGGGGGGCTTTCGGCGGGCTCTTGGCGGTATTTGTTGGTCCTCTTGGGGCCTGGGGCCTGACGTTGTTGGTCCTCTTGGGGCCTCACGGGAGCTTATTGGGGCGTCTTGGGGGTGTCTTGGAGAGTCTCTTGGGGCCTCTTTCGGGGTCCTGGGCGCCTTCTGGGGCGGAGGGCTCGATTTTTCAGTTCTCGGTTCCCTTCTTGAGCCCCTCTTGGGCCCGTCTTGGGGCCTCTTGGTCCGCCTTGGGCAGCACTTGGGCCGTCTGGGGGGCGCTCTTGGGCCGCTCCGGGGCCGTCTTGGGAGCCTCGTGGGCCGTCTTGGAGCAGTCTTGAAGGCCTCTTGGGCCCTCTTGGAGCGTCCGGAAGCGAAAAGGCCAGAACGCAAAAAAACATAGAAAAAACAAATGAAAATCAACGATTTTGGCAACTTGGGGCCCTCTTCGGAGGCCTCTTGGAAGGCCCTTGGAGCGTCTTGGAGGCCTCTTGGGCTGTCTTGGGGCCATCTGGGGCGTCTTCGGGCGATCTTTGGCCGTCTCGGGCCTTTTCAACAGAAAATTGGAAGTTCATTATTTTGGCCTGTTGGGGTCCTCTTGGGCGGCCGCTTGGAGCCAACATGGGGCTTTGTGGGGACCTATCGGGCCGTCTTGAGTCCATCATGGGTTTTCTTTGGGCCCTCATGGGCCGTCTCGGCGTTCTCTAGGACCGTCTTGGGCGTATCTCTGTATGCTCTTGCAGGTTCCTCGGGTCGTTCTGGGCGAGTTCACCGTTCCAGAAGCCGACGCGACATACCCGGGGAGAACCCAAGAATGCCATGAAATTCGAAGGATTGAAAATTATTTGCAATCGTACGAATTCTCACAATAGTATGAGGCCTGGGGCACCCCGCTACGTGCTGAAGGCACAATGGCAGATCTAAGGGTTCCAGAAGCCATCGCATAGTGCGGCAGCATGGTTACCGGCGAGATTGCGACAGGGGCTTTAGACAAAGGCTTCATGTCTCTAGCCCGAGCCACGCCAATTTTCCTAGTGGGCCCGCAGATGTCTTGGGGGCTTAAGTACTGTAAGATGCTCTTCCGCCTCTTCCCCTCCGTCGGGCTTTCCTTCAGTCCCTCTGTGGATCGAGGACTCCTCGACCGGTTCATCCTTTTAAGAAAGCAGAAGGGATGTGAGGGATGTGACGCACCCTGCCAGCCCATCCGTCTTGGCAACGGCCACGCCTTGCAGTACTCGTTCTGCCACCCTGTGCTCTCCGTCTTGTCTGCTCCGGGGCAACCCGCCGATGGGAGGAAGGGCGCCCTCTTTTCCCGAATCCAGATCCATTGGGGAGAGGTAAGACTCGAGCACACCAGAACTCGGGTTTGCCGACGCTTTTTGACGAGCCCGCCCTGGATCCCGACGGTCCAGCTTTCGTGGGATGTCTGCAGCGGCAGCTCGCGTCAAACCTCAGAACGGGTCGCGCCATTCTCTTGATGGCCCCGTCAGACCCAGCCGAGCCCCCCCGAGCCCGAGTCTGACGCCTCCCCGAATCGAAAGCTCCTCCCTCCTCGCCCTTTTACCCTCCTCCTCCTCCTCCTCCTCCTCCTCCTCCTCCTCCTCCTCCTCCTCCTCCTCCTGCTCTTCCTCTTCCTCCTCCTCCTCCTCCTTCTCCTCCTCCTCCGCCTCTCCTGCTCCTGCCTCCTCCTCCTCCTCCTCCTCCTCCTCCTCCTCCTCCTCCTCCTCCTCCTCCTCTCCTCCCCCCCCCCAGGGCGAGGAGATGACGGGGCTCGGCCGCGCGGCCCTGCGCCCCGCTCGAGCGCAGGCGCCCCCCAGGCCTGGCGGCGCCCGGCGGAGGAGCCCCCGAGGCTGCGCCGAGGCGGTGGCGGAAACAGGCAGGGGGGCGTCCGAGGCGCGGGCTCCGAGGAGGAGGGGGAGGGGGAGGGGGAGGGGGAGGGGGAGGAGGAGGAGGAGGAGGAGGAGGGGAGGAGGAGGAGGAGGCGGAGGAGGAGGAGGGAGGAGGGGAGGAGGAGGAGGAGGAGGAGGAGGAGGAGGAGGAGAGGAGGAGGAGGAGGAGGAGGAGGAGGAGGAGAGGAGGAGAGGAGGAGGGGAGGAGGAGAGGAGGAGGAGGAGGAGGAGGAGAGAGGGAGGAGGAGGGGAGGAGGAGGAGGAGGTGAGGAGGAGGAGGAGGAGGAGGAGGAGGAGGAGGAGGAGGAGAGGAGGAGGAGGAGGAGAGGGGAGGAGGAGAGGAGGAGGAGGAGGAGCGAGGAGGAGGAGGAGGAGGAGGAGGAGAGGAGGAGGGAGGAGGAGGAGGAGGAGGAGGGGAGGAGGAGGAGCCGGAGGAGGAGGAGGAGGGAGGAGGAGGAGGAGGAGGGAGGAGGAGGAGGAGGAGCAGGAGGAGGAGGAGGAGGAGGAGGAGGAGGAGGAGGAGGAGGAGGAGGAGGAGCACGCCGCGGGGGAGCTGCGGCGACCCCCGGCGAGCCCTACGGCAGGTTCGCGCCGTGTCGGCCGGCGGCGGCACCAGCGCGGGCGTTCATAAGACTGAACGCCGCCTGTGGCCCAGATCCGGTCCATCCTTGAACGGTGCGGCGTTCACTGAGCGGCCGATCGTTCAAGTTTGAACGACCCCCGCGGTGTCAGGAACCGACGCCGGGGCCGACACGACGCGAATCTGCGGTGCCCTCGCAGGCGCTCTCTCGCCCCCGCAGCCCCCGATTTCTCCACTCGAGGCCATGGGGTCGAAGGATCGCGCCGCGTCGCCGATGCGTCGACGATGCGTCTCGACGCGGAGACCGTGTTTCCCCACGCCGATGCATCGCCGATGCAGCGCCGACGTCGCCGTTGCATCGCCGGTGCATGGGCGAGGCATCGGCGATGCATTGGCGATGCGGCGCGATCCTTCGACCCCTTTTGCTCGGACCCCATCTAGGAGGCTTCTATCCACGAAAAATCAGGCCGCTTAGAAAAGGAGGGAAGCCCGGGGAGGCACCCCAGGAGGGTTAATCGCACGCACCTCCATCGAGGATGGACGCCCTCCTGTCCTACATCCGCGAGTCTGGCCCAAATTTTGGTCCATTCGCAAACCCAGGGGTTGACGTATCTCTCGTTATCCGATCAGCGCTGGTGCATCGTACGCCCCCTGTGGGGATCCATCCAGCTACATCCAGCTGCAGACACCCTTCAGATGCTGAGTTTGCGCCGGTGCTTCAGAAGTTTGATCCGCATGGGTAGGGTGCGCATGTGGTTACCCAGGGAGGCAGGATCCGAAGAAGGCATCTACACACCACTACCACGCCTGACTAGGGCCATCCTGGGACAAGGACCCAAAGAACGAAGAACGGCCGAAGCATACGCCTTCTGCGTGCTAGGATCGAGGATGAGTTCCAGGAGGGTGAAGATGATGATGATGATGATGATGATGATGATGATGATGATGATGATGATGATGATGATGATGATGATGATGATGATGATGATGATGATGATGATGATGATGATGATGATGATGATGATGAGGAGGAGGAGGAGGTGGATTGAGGATCGAGGGTCGAGGCTTTTGGATGGTATTCGGTCACCTTGGGCAGTCGACAGCGCCCTTGTTGGCACTGCTGGATTCCCTTGAAATTATGGTCAGACCCCCCCCTGGGCAGATCCACGGTCCAGAGACCGGCTTTGAGCAGGAAAAGGCATTGTTTTCATTCACGCACATATGTATACATCTTCAAGCTTATGAGTTCGTAGATACGCACACATATATAATACATGCACTCGAGTGTGCATATGTTTGGTGTAGACATGTATGGCTTCTATCGTGTGTACATACATACATATAGATATGTCACACACGTCCACTCGAAGCGTCTTGATCTACAGTGGCAGCGACACTTCAGCATGCACTGGCTCCCTTTAGTCTCGACAGGCCGACAGCCCCGTAGGGCTAATTGCACCTACGCTTCTCATGCTGTGCTGCGCTACGCCCTTACTCGCATCACATCGCACAGCACTGCACGACAGGTACATGCGGGTTGATATTTCCCCCCCCCTCCCCCCCCCTCTCCCCGCCCCTTCCCCCACAGACCTTCCCATCGGATTGAGCGGAGTACTTTCGATCGAGCCGCACTTGATCCTAAACTCTCCGCCGTGTACGCACCTAGCGCCACCAGGGCTCGTACGCCTGGAGATGCGACACCAGATCTGCTATCGTTTTGGACGTCTCGCGACCCAAACGATGGAGTCGTGTCCTCACCTTCGGGCTTGTGAAATCATCAACTCAATCTCCTTGCAAACGGAGCAGGCCTTGGGCTTCAACGCTGGCTGGGAGGGGCGCTCCATCTTCTTGCAACTCTCATCTGTAGCTTATCGCTTTTCTTCTTGATGCTGGCATGTCCTAGAAAGTGTCCGACCTGCACTACAGCACCGAAGATCGCCAGGGCAATATCATCACATACACACACCATGGCAAGATGTGTGCTGACTCGGAGCGTGCCGTAGTGACTAGTTGCCTTCATCTCGACACTCTCCTGCACTACCAAAGCGTTCTCGGCGGCGTTCGCTCCTTGCAGTAGTGAGAGCAACCCTCCAACTCAAGAAGAGGCTGGTCGTCACCCAGGACTCAGCTTGGACGGACTTCGATTTCTCGATGCATCTCGTTGCATACGAATGTCCGCTGCTCCACGGTGACTCTCGAATTCCGTCCTATCCATATGTTTCGTGCGAGGATCGCTGCTATTTATTGCCGTTCCGATTTTGCGCACCGCAAGCCCTCCCCCACCCCCGTCGCAAGACTCTGTACGAACATGTGGCAGAGGTGCGCGTGCTTGAGATTTCCGAGACCCAAGCTGCTCTGCGATGAGATCTCGCCAAGTTACCGTCGTTAGTGGGAACATCTCTACACCTCTTCCAGGAACGACTTGATGAACAGGCCGCCGCACACTCCCGAGCACATGCGGTCGATCGCGGCCTCGGCCGATCGCATGACGGGACTGACCTGCGTTTTGCTGCAGCTCAGCATTACTGTTTCATTCATGTGAATGTTGCCGCTCGAAGTGTTCTTGCGCGTGACCTTACCTTTTGCCCAGTCAATGTGAACCTTCGCGCGCAGCGTGGTGGCCTCGTGCCGTAGCGCTCTGCATTGATGAAGTTCACCATGTCCTTCGTGCCGCTCAGGCGCCTGCAGGCCCTCTTGAGGCGGCCCACTCAGGCATCGCAGTGTTGGACATCCCACGGCCGATCTCCCTCGGTGCAAGCTGCAGACCGTAACTCTCGCTGACCGCTACCAGGATACTGCCAACACGGTACGAAAGTGCATCGCCGCTGCTTCGTCCGAGAGTTTCTCGTCATCATGGTTTGCTTCGCTCTTCTGTCCACGTTTTGCCACCGCCATCTCACCAAGGCTGTCGATCGTCTGAGGTGCCACTCGGATCGTGAAGCCTCGACCGGCGCTCAGCATCGCGATGCTCCTGTGTGTGTATGTCGTCGTCGTCGTCGTCGTCGTCGTCGTCGTCGTCGTCGTCGTCGTCGTCGGTCGTGGGCTCGGCCGTGTCGTGGGCCCCCTCCGCCGTCGTCTTTCCCGGCTCCCCTCCTGCCTCTGCACTGCTTGCTATTTCCCCCCCCCTCCCTCTCCTTCCGGGTCGTCCCCACCACGGAGGTTGAGCCTTTTGTAGCGCCTGGAGCTCTCTCTCCTCAAGGATCGGCGTAGGCCCTCATCTGGGCCTGCCCCGTGCCTCGCGGCGCCTTCCGCGTCTTGTCCGAGACGTCCTTGGTCGATTTGGTGGCGGCCTGGACGCCGGTGCGTACAGTGCACCTCGCGTCTTTACTTGCGCTGCTCGAGCGGTGCCCTACCAGTCTATTTTGGTCGGCGCCTCTGTTGCAGCCTTCTCTTCGGCCAGCCTGGGCGTGTCACTGACCCTGGCCTCTTTCGGTGGCGTGGCGACCCACCAAGGTTCTACGGCACGGCTTCATCTGGTAGGCTTCGGCCCTGTCAGTGCGGTTTTTCTATGCGTGCTGCTCCGTCACCGCCAAACTAGCATGTCACCCGCTCGTGCTAATGCGTCGGGCGTCGCTGGTTCGTAGGCTTGCACCCTACCCGTTCGTTTCGCCAGGTCGTAGATGCTTAAGTGCTCCTTATTCTTCGGCTGGTTTGGCAGCTTTGCAGATTTCTGTAGTTTGTCTTCACGGTCTCTAGTATCGCTCCGATGATTCAGTGGTACCACTTAGCACCAGACCGCTGCTGGCGCTTCACCTTTTTCGAGTCGGGCTTTCTGCTCCTCGTTTTGTTGGCCGCTGCTGTTTGGCTTTGCAGCGCCTCATGGTTTTCACCTACTTGCACGTCTTTGACTTAGCGTTTTCATCACGGCGTGTTCGATTAAGCTCGTTCGCAATCGGCACCGCCACCTGGTGCCGCCGACTTAAAACATTGTATGTGTGTGCACGCTGTCATCGGCCACGCGGCTTCTTTGCCCTGCCCGCGACGCTCAAAGTGTGTGCGCAGTGTCGGGCACGACATTTGGAGACATCTTCCGCAGAAAGTGCCCTCTGCGAGACTCGACTGGCCCAACACTTGTGCCACGTGCCGAGCACAAGTGCCACGCCTTCGTTCGTCCACGCACCTCGCCACGATCGTGCTGCTGTCACTGCTCGCGTAAAATCTTGGCTCAGGCACGAGCCTCCTCATGCCCGGCTTCTTCGTGTTGATGCCGCCGTAGTTGCTGTGGAAAAATACCATCGCCGCACTGAGCCCGTAGCTCCTGAAGTAGTCTGGGTTGCTGTAGTTGCCGGCGACTGGTCGTCTCTGCCCTAGACGCCCTCCGCCGAATTCGGAGAACGTAGGAAGTAGCAAGGACATTGGCTTGTGTCAACCCCATAGTTGTCGATGTAGTACGTCCGACACGCAGCTTGGGGCTTCAGACGACATTCTCCCTGGTGGGCGAGATTTTGAAGTGCCTCCTACTGCTTGATCGTGGCCGTCGCCAAAGCCAAAATACACGTCAAGGCTGAAACGCCAGGAGCGTGTGTATGTGTGTAGATAAGATCCTTCGGCCTCATAGGCATGTTGAAGGGCCTTCCGCAGATCCTCGACTCGACTCCCTTCGCGCGCGCCTTGTCGACCCGCGTGACCCATTGTAACGGGCCGTCATCCTTCGAGCATTTGACCTCGACGTTGAACTCCTCCGGGTGGTACAACTCAGAGTATCACGACTTGGCTTGATCTCCTTTTCAAGCTCGCGAGTCGGGATGACGCGCCTGTTCATCTGATCATCAATCTTTTCCTCGTCTGGTCTCATGTCCTCAATCATGGCGATCGTTCTGTCCGCGCTGCTCATCCTAGCCGTCTTGCCTGTCGGCTCGAATTTAGGGGTTCCTCCGAGGCGTCTTGTCAGGGATGGCAGGTGTCTGCTTTTCTTTCACGCTCGTCCTTGGTGCTGCTCCCGATCGTGCAGCCACAGACGATGGTGGCATCGGCTCCTGAGCAGCCTCGGCCCCCTCCTCGACCTCGGTGGCCCTCCAGATCTTGCTCGCTTCTCGCTGCTCTCCTCTCGGTCTTGCGTCCCGTTGCCGTTGTTGCCTTCGCCCTGGCTTTGCTGGGTCGACGTTTGGCCCATCTCCCTGCGAGGAGGAGCGAGGAGGAGGAGGAGGAGGAGGAGGAGGAGGAGGAGGAGGAGGAGGAGGAGGAGCGGGAGGATGAGGAGGAGGAGGGAGGGGAGGAGTAGGAAGAGGAGGATTCTAGGGATGAGGACAAAGAAGGAGGACGGAGGAGAGAGGAGGAGGAGAGGACGAGGGGAGGATGAGCAGGAGGAGGAGGGAGGGAGGAGGAGGAGGGAGGGAGGGAGGGAGGAGGAGGAGGAGGAGGAGGAACGGCACTGGCGGCGCCTCCTGCGCAGCCCCCGCCGCGCGGAGCGCGCCGGGCATGGTGTGCGGGCGTGGGGGGTGGGCGGCCGATCGCCGACCCCCGGGACGCCCCCGCGCGGGCCTCCGAGCGCCGTGCCGTTCCGCCGCGGCACGGTGGCTTCGGGGAGGACGGCCAGTGGAGAGGAAGCATGCTGCCAAGTAGTTCCCAGGGGGAGGACGACGACGAACGCGAAACATGCCCCGAAATCTTTGGCCGGTCTTCGAATCCTCGGCGAATCCGCGATTTTGGGATTCGGGAGCTCCCGAACAGAGTGAACCCCACCCTCCCCCTCAGAAATCGTGGGGGGCAGGGGCAGTGTTCGCATGTGGCCCCCTACAGATGTCCAGAGCATGTGTAAAACATGTTTTAGATATGCAGAGCACGTGCTTTCAAACCGTGCTTAGAGCATGTTTCCGACATCTTAAACACACTTTAAGGTCAAATAGTTCCCAGATTGGGGGGCC
>CAUYUJ010017769.1:0-41641 GCA_963575745.1 Prorocentrum cordatum
ATCATTATCATCATCACCATCACCATCACCATCACCATCACATCACCATCACCATCACCACCACCACCACCACCACCACCACCACCATCATCATCATCATCATCATCATCATCATCATCATCATCATCATCATCATCATCATCATCATCATCATCATCCTCATCCTCAGCATCCTCTTCCCTCCTCAATCACAGTCATCATCACCCGTTTCAGCACACCCCTCACACGTTTCGTGGCCACATAGGGAGCTTCACCAAAGGCCCCAGAGGCGCCGCCCGCATGCGTCACGCACCACCAAGTACAGCGGTTCGTGGCCCCATAGGAAGCTCCACCAAAGGTCCCACTATGACCGCAGGCATTCATCACGCACCACCCAGTACAGCGCTTCGTGGCCCCATAGGGAGCTTCACCGAAGGCCCCAGTGGCACCGCCCGCATGCGTCACGCACCACCAAGTACAGCGCTTCGTGGCCCCATAGGGAGCCCCACCGCAGGCCCCGACGGGACCGCCCGCATGCGTCACGCACCACCCAGTACAGCGCTTCGTGGCCCCATAGGGAGCTTCACCGAAGGTCCCAGTGGCACCGCCCGCATGCGTCACGCACCACCTAGTACAGCGCTTCGTGGCCCCATCCCATAGGGAGCTCCACAGACGGCCCCAGTGGCACCGCCCGCATGCGTCACGCACCACCCAGTACAGCACTTCGTGACCCTATGGGGAACTCCACCAAAGGTCCCACTATGACCGCAGGCATTCATCACGCACCACCCAGTACAGCGCTTCGTGGCCCCATAGGGAGCTTCACCGAAGGCCCCAGTGGCACCGCCCGCATGCGTCACGCACCGCCCAGCGCAGCGCTTCGTGGCCCCATAGGGTGGGACCGCCCGCATGCGTCACGCACCACCCAGTACAGCGTTTCGTGGCATAGGGAGCCCCACCGACAGCACCAATGGGACCGCCCGCGTGTGTCACGCACACCCAGCACAGCGTTTCGCGGCCCCATAGGGAGCCCCACCGACGAGAGAGCGTGATCCACCGCCGCATTACTATGGAAAATTCCCCCCCCCTCTTCCTCCGGAACCCCGGGGTCATCCCCCCCTCCGCAAATCCGCCCCCTGCTGGAACGCCCCCTCCCCCCCTCCCCCCCCGGCACCCCCCCCCCTCCCCTAACCCCCCCCCCTCCAGAACATCGGGGGGGGTCACTATAGTGACACACACACACCCAAAAAAACGGGGAGGTCACTATCGTGAACCCTTCCCCCCCCTCAGAAAACCAGAAGAGGTCACTACCGGTTCGAACCCCCCCCCTCGAAAACCGCGGGGGGTCACTACAGCTCGAACCCCTCCCCCCGTCCCCCCCTTCGAAAACCGGGGGGGGTCACTACCGTTTTCGAGACCCCCCCCCGCCCCACCCTCGAAAACCGAGGGGGATCACTACCTGTTCGAACCCCCCCACCCTCGAAAACCGGGGCGGGTCACTACGGTTCGAGCCCTTCCCCGCCCTCCCCCCCGCCCCACGCTCACCGCCAGCAAACGACCCCGGTCCCTACCTCCGTCCGCACCACATCCCCCAATGCTGTCCCCAGCACCACTGTCCTCACCACCACTGTCTCCACTGTTCCCACCAGTGTCCCCGCTGCCCCCACCAGTGCCCCCACCAGTGTCTCACTGTCCCCACTGTCCCCACCACTGTTCCCACCACGGTTCCACTGTCCCCACTTTCTCCACGGTCTCCACCACTGTCCCACTGTCCCCACTGTGCCCACTACTGTCCCACTGTCCCCGCCGCTGTCCCACTGTGCTGTCCCAGCGTCCCCACTGTCCCCATCACTGTCCCCATCACTGTCCCACTGTCCCACTGTCCCGACCACTTTCCCCACTGTGCTACTGTCCCACCACTGTCCTCACCACCGCCTTCACCACTGTTCCCACCACTACAGTCCCCACCACTGTCCCACTATCCCCACCACTGTCCCGCTGTCCCCTCACCACTGTCCCCACCACCACCGTCCCCACCACTGTCCGCACCAATGTCCCACTGTCCCCGCACCACTGTCCCCACCACCACCGTTCCCACCACTGTCCCAGCATCCCTACCATTGTCCAACTGTCCCGAGGAGCGGGAATCGTTTACCTGCCCGGCGGCGAATGGAGGGGGGGGGGGTTCGAACCGGTAGTGACCCCCCCCATATTCGAGGAGAGGGGGTTCGAACTGGTAGTGACCCCCCCCGTCGTTTCGTTTTGGGGGGGGGTCGAACCGGTAGTGACCCTCTCCCCCTTTTCATGATGGACTGGGGGAAGGGGGAGGGGTTCGAACAGGTAGTGACCCCCCTCGGTTTTCCGCCAGCAGCGGTAGAACATGCTCTTTCCCACCGAAGGTCCCAGTGGGACCGCCCGCATGCGTCCCGCACACCCAGTACAGCGTTCGTGTCCCCAGGGAGCCCCACCGAAGGTCCCAGTGGGACCCTCCGCGTGCGTCGCCCCCACCCAGTACAGCGCTTCGTGTCCCCATAGAGAGCCCCACCGAAGGTCCCACTGGGACCGCCCGCATGCGTCCCGCACACTTAGTACAGCGCTTCGTGTCCCCATAGGGAGCCCAAACCGAAGGTCCCAATAGGACGGCCCGCGTGCGTCGCCCCCACCCAGTACAGCGTTTCGTGTCCCCATAGGGAGCCCCTCCAAAGGTCTCAGTGGGACCACCCTCATGCGTCCCGCACGCCCAGTACAGCGTTTCGTGGCCCCAAAGGGAGCCCACACCAAAGGTCCCAGTGGGACCGCCCTCATGCGTCACGCACATCCAGTACAGCGCTTCGTGGCCCCATAGGGAGCCCTACCGACCCGTGGCCCCATAGAGAGCTCCACCGAAGGCCCCAGTGGCGAAGTCAGCATGCGTCTCCCCCACACAGCACGACGCTTCGTGGCCCCATAGGGAGCTCCACCCAAGGCCCCAGTGGCAAAGTCAACATGCGTCTCCCCTACCCAGCACAACGTTTCGTGGCCCATAGGGAGCTCCGCTAGAGGCCCCAGTGGCACCGCCAGCATGCGTTTCCCCGACCCAGTGCAACGTTTCGTGGCCCCATAGCGAGCTCCACCGAATACGGTACCCATAACTGCGGTATTCACAACTACATGTGGTTGGGTGCTTCGCCAGGCTAATGTGCTCCTATTCGGCTTTCCGACGACCCAAGACGGCCCAAGAGGCCCCCAAGATCGCCCCCACAGCGCCCAGGAAGCTTCCAAGATGGCCTCAGGACTGCCCAAGAGGCCCCCAAGACGGCCCCAAGAGGGCACAAAGATGACCCAAGAGAGCGAGCCGCCTGGAGAGCGCGCGCCCAGGAGCCCAGTAGCCCAGAGGACCGACCTGGCGAGGGCCCTGGCATCCGGCGCCCCGGAGGGGGCGAGCCTGCAGGAAACTGGACCCGCTTTCTGGCAAGTGGATCAAGAAACGCTGGCCCGGCTCTTCGGCAGGCGGTTTCTTTATCATGTGCTTGACTGTAATAAGGGCGGCTGAAGAAGGAACGGAGACCTATTCTGCTGGCGCCGCGCAGGCCTGGGCGCACGAGGAGCGCTGGAGAAACAATCGACCTGCGGAACAGCGAGCCCCGCCCGAACCCAAACCGATCCTCCTCTCTGGCACCCAGAGCTGTCCACACAGGAGTCCGATGTCTTGAACTCGCCATCGCTCGGACGTCCATTTCCTGAGCATTTTTCGGTTTTTTGTTGCTCGATGGTCCAGGATCGTCCTCAATCGTTCCCGCCGAGAAGAAATGCACACGTCCGAGCGATGCCAGGTTGTCTTGAATTTTCTCCATACGGGGTGGGGTCCCCGAACTCTCGACCCCCTCAACGGGTCCAGATTTCATCCTGAGTTGCTTCTGTTGGCGGCCCCGGGGCCTGGCGAGGGCCCCCAGGGGCCAAAACGGGCAAAAAGCCTGCGTGCTTGACTGTATCCATGCGTCGATCCTCGTCCCTCTCCTCGACCCACCTCCCCAGACCCCCTCGGGCCATGAAACTGGCACGACGGGAAACGCTTCTCTCTGTCCGACCCCTCTAGGCCCTCGCCGGGCCCCAGGACCGTCACAACACGACCCACCCCCCACCCCCCGAAAAAAGAAGGGCCCCGGAGAAGGGGTCAAGACCTCCGCGGGTGGACGTCCTGAAAAAAAAACCATGGCGTCGGGGGTCTGGGCCGCTCTCCTCCGACCCGCCCCGGGGCCCGCCGGCTTGAACGCGACCTCGACCTCCAGCTCGCCGCCCGCGCCGCGCATCTTCTGGCGCCCCGGGCCCAGCGGCAGCTGCCGCACGTCCAGCGGCAGCACGCTCGCGGGCGGGCCCGTGAGGTCGGGGTCCCTGGCGGGATCCAGAGACGGAGGGTCAGGGACGGACGGTCGAGGATGGGCCCCTCCTCCTCCTCCTCCTCCTCCTCCTCCTCCTCCTCCTCCTCCTCCTGCTCCACTGGCTCCTCCTCCTTCTCCTCCTGCTCCTGCTTCTCCTCCTCCTCCTCCTCCTCCTCCACCTCCTCCACAGCCTCCTCCTCCTCGAGGATTGAGTGGCAACGGTTGGGGCGGGATGGGCTCAGGGGGGGAAACCTCGAGCTGGAATCGGCGGTACATCGCCGATTCCAGCACGGTGTGTCCCCCCTGATTCGCGGGGTGGAAGTCCCAGGAATTCCGGTCTAGGAAGATTGAGGATCGTCAGGACGCAACAGTCACGTGATTCGCGATGTTGAAGTCCCAGGAATGGTGTTTTGGCACGCCTCAGGGTCTTCAAACGGTTGTCTCCCAACGGGGCACTTCCCTCAGTGGAAATGAACACTGGTAGGGGCCTATGAAGAGGGACATTGGAGGGAGGGTTCTTCCAACATCGTTGATGTGTTGGTTTTACACTGGTCCTCCTTCTCCTCCTCGTCCTCCTCCTCCTCCTCCTCCTCCTGCTCCACTTGCTCGTCCTTCTCCGTCTCCTCCTCGGACTGGCGGCGACCATCATGTTCCCGGCCCGGCAAGCTCTCCGGGAACATGCTGGTCTCCACCGTGTTGGGGCCCCTTGTGCAGGCCCCTGCAGAGCTCACGCGTGGTGTCGAGGCTCACTTGGGGTGCCGTTTTGGGGGCCCCTGGCCCCCTGCTAGGCGCTCTTGAGGTGTCGTTTGGGGGCCTTCTGAACCATCTAGACCTTTGGAAGGCCGTTTGTAGAGGCCTCCTAGATCGGAGTAGATGGGGTCGAAGGATCGCGCCGCATCGCCGATACGTCGGCGATGCGCTGGAGACGTCGGCGATGCATCGCCGACGTCGGCGTGGAGAAAATTGCGCCCCACATCGAGCCGCATCGCCGATGCATCGCCGATGCATCGCCAATGCATCTGCGATGCGGCGCGATCCTCCGACGCCATCCGCTCCGACCCCATCTAGGAGGCCTAGAGTTTGGGGGCCCTCTTGTAGGGGGCCACATGCGAACCCTGCCCCTAACCCCCACGAGTTCTGAGGGGGAGGGCGGGGTTCACTTCTCTCGGGAGCTCCCGAACGAAGTGAACCCCACCCTCCCCCTCAGAAATCGTGGGGGGTAGGGGTCAGGGTTCGCATCGCACCCTAATCTGGACCTTTGGAAGACCGTCTCTGGCCGAGCGTTGTGGTAAGAGCTCTGCCAAGCTATCGGACCATGCGTTCCCCCAACCGTTGTGGAAACCCTTCGGGGAACGTTTGGGGGAGGACGGCGGGGAAGATCAGGAGTAGGAGGAGGATGAGGAGGATGAGGAGGATGAGGAGGATGAGGAGGAGGAGGAGGAGGAGGAGGAGGAGGAGGAGGGGCCTTCTGGACCGTCTGGAGGTCTCCTGGCGCCTCCTTGCAGCGCGCTCGGGCCCCCAGCGGGCGCCTCTCGGGCCACTGTGGGTCGCTCCGGGGAGCTTTTTGTGGGCAATGCGCAGACCGTCGGGAAGCGGACCGGGGGACAATGATTAAGTCGGGCCTGTCCCCCTACAGGAGGATTTTCGACGAAAAATAAAACTCCAAAAATAATCCAAAAGTAGTCCAAAAATAGTCTGGGGACTGACTGTTCTTTGACTATGTTTTGACCTTTTTGGAGTATTTGGGGGGTATTTTTCATTATTCGTCGAAAATCCCTCTATAGGGGGACACGCCCGACTTAAGACAGTGAGAAACCCCTCGAAAGCATCTGGGACATCAAACATGTCCTATCTGCGGGTCTCCGTCGGCAGGCTTTTTTCGGGAGCTATGCTGGGCCGTCCAGGCCAGGGGGGCCGTTCGGAAGGAGACTTGAGCCTTCTGGGCCTCCCTCAAAGCCATTTACCAGCCTCGAGGAGGTGCCCAGCACAGGGATAGGGATATGTTCCAGGCTGGTAAGCCATGGCGGCGTGTCCAGCATCACTTGTGGGGCCGGCGCGAGGCCTCTTGCGCCATCCTGTGGGCGCCTCAGGAGCCGGTTTGACTCCCCCTTGGGGCGTGTTGGGGCCCCCTTGGACGCCTCCTTGGCCGTCGCGGAACGTCCGGAAGCGGGGATGGCGGCGTGTCCAGGATCACATGTGGGGCCGGCTCGGGGCCTCTTGCGCCATCTGGGGCGCCTCAGGAGCCGGTTTGACTCCCTGTTGGGGTGTCTTGGGGCCCCCTTGGACGCCTCCTTGGCCGCCTCGGAGCGTCTGGAAGCGAAGATGGCGGCAACGGGAAACTCCTGGAACAGTGATAAGAATATCCATAATGTGTGCCAATTCAGCCTCTCGGAGAGCCATCGTCGTCGCGGCCGTCGAGAAGCCCCCCTCCTCGACTCTGAAGGGTCGACGGCTGCAGAACAACGCCCTCTCCGACCCAAACTCCGCTCGGAGCGGGCCACTGGCCCCTCCACGCCGAGACTCAGAGCTCGAACCTCGAGCATTCGGGGATCTTCTGACCCGGGTCAATCCAGACCCGGGTCAGCAGGAAACCAAAAACTGCAATGCACGGACAAAAAAACTGCAACGCAGGTCTTCGCAAACCCGGGTCAGCCAATATGCGCGGCCGCCTCGCGGCCACGAGCGGCTCGCTAACCCGGGTCAGCCAGAGGGGGTCTTCGCAGGATCCTGCAGGATCCGGTGCCCTGGCTGACCCCACCTTACATTGACCCCAGTCTCGAAGTTCCCGAAGCATCGAAGCTCGAGGTTTTCCGGCGTTCGGGGGGCCTCCTCGCAAGGCCGCAGCTGGACACGGCTCGAGAAACTGGTGCGCCTGGGCCCCGGGGGGATTGTGGACATGCTTTCCACCACCACCATGCGCAGGAGGGGAAGGGGGTCCTCCTCCTCCTCCTCCTCCTCCTCCTCCTCCTCTTCCTCCTCTTCCCCCTCCTCCTCCTCCTCCTCCACCTCCCTGAGCTCCTCCAACTTCTGGTGGTGGTGGAGGTCCCGGGCCCCACTCTGAACGGACATTGAAGCCAGGGGTGCCCCTGGCCTCCGGGTCCCGACGCCCCACTCTCGCCCGCGGCGCCTGGCCGTGCCTCTGGGGGCCCTCTCGGGCGAAGGGTCGCCGCGCAGCGGTCTTGGAGGCCTCTCGTCCAGTTTGAAGGGGCCCTGGGACACACAAATAAATACACACAAATAACAGGATTCCCGATGTCTTCCCATATCTTCTGGGTTTTCGTCGTCCCCCACTTCCCATATTTTCCTAGATTTTTGAGGATTCGACGATGAATTGTGTCTGTGTGTTGTTTCACCTCCTGACAGTTTTGGGACGAGCTTGAGAGCATCTTCCTCCTCGTCTTCCTTCTCAAGTGCGTTCTGGCAAGGATGGATGTGAACCCGGCTGCGGCGACCAAAACAGCACAAGCACCGACAAATCCTTAGGGCAGCCTCGACCTCCCAAACGTGCATTTTCCACCCATGACGGAAGGGGGCGGAAGGGGGATGGAAAGTAGCCCGCGGGCACTCGGGACGGCACCAGGAGAGGTGCAGCGTGACCACACCAGGGTCCCAGGGTGACCCACATGAAGCTGCGAAGCCCGAAGGACGGCCCGGCGAAATCATCCGAAGATCCTCGGACGGGGCAATCAGAGGTGGAGCTTGCAGGCGAGATGGAGGAAGTGTAAGATAACAAAAAAACTAGGAAAGCCACGGGCAGGAGGGTGCGAGGGACTGGAATGGCCTTTGGCCCATACATACAGGCACAGAAACAGACATAAGAGCGTACATATCTGTGTACGCACTTACATACATACATACATGCATGCATGCATGCATGCACGCATACATACATGCACAAGCATACACATGTATGTGTATGTGCATGTAAACATACACATGCGCAGACATACATACATACATACATGTATAGACGTGTGCAAACAAAGATACAGACATGCACATATAAATCCATACCTGCATACATGCATACGTAAGCTCATGTTTATGTGGATGTGTGAGCCTAAACAAACCTACATACATATGTGTATGGATGCACGCATATGCCTATATATATATGCTGACATCCAAGCATACATACAAACGTACATGCATACATACATACCGACCTACATGCATGCATACGCGCAGACATGCACATGGATATACCTAAATGCAGGCACCCAGGTATATACCTAACGTACATACCTATTTACATACACATACATCGATACGTGCATACATACATACATACATACATACATACATACATACATACATACATACATACATACATACATACATATATACATACATACATGCATGGATGCATGCATGCATGCATGCATGCATGTATGCAGACATACACACATACGTACATGCGTACATGCATACGTAAATATACACACATACACCCAATCATACATACAAACGTACATGTACATAAATACCTACACGCATGCGTACACGCGTGCATACATATCAACACACCTACACAGACACATACCGACATGCATACATGCACACATACCTACAGACGTACGCACGCACATACATAGATTCATACCTACATGCATGCATGCATACAAACATACATGCACACATGCATACATATAAACATACATGCGTCTATGCATACCTGTATACATACGTACATGAATAATGCATGCATGTAGGTATACATGCATACATACATACCTACACGTTTCGCGTCACGGCCCTGCGCGCAGCGAAAGGGCGAAGAAAGTCGTGAAACAGCAATCGCGCGCGCGCATCTAGAAGCGCCCGAGCCGTCAAAGACCACTTAGGGTGCCGCAGCAGCCGCCGCCATAAGCCATCTGGGCGTGGATGACGGGGGGGGCAGTGGGAGGACGAGGCTACAGTGCGGTGAAGGTGGCATAAGCCATCAAGGACTGGATGGCGGGGGGGAGCGAGTAAGCAGTGAGAAGCGAAACGGAGGCAAAGACCGACCTAAAGCCCAACGGGCAGGAGGGTCACAAACACACACACACACACACACTCACACACACACACACACACACGCCCACACACACGCACACGCACACAAACACACACACGCACACACCCACGCACACACACACACACACACACACACACACACACACACACACACACACACACACGCACGCACGCACGCACACACACACACACACACATCCGTCACCGTGCCTGCACAGAGTGGGCGTGTTAGAATGCTCGTCTGTGGTCTGGAGGTTTTTGTTGTGCGTTCCTGGGCCGCCCCGCTCCCACTCGCGCGCATCCCTCTGAAACAGCCCCTCATGAATGTGCTCTCGGGCACTCTTGTCGGCCTCCACACGACCAAGATAACCTCCGGAATGGCTTCAAAAGCAGCAATATGACACCAAAACGGCTCAAGATGGCCCAAAGACAGCTCCAGGGGCTCCCACGACGGCTTCCACACGGCACAAGAGGCCCCAAGACGGCCCAAGAAGCCTCGAATGTAGCTCCAAGACAGCCCACGAGGCCCCCAAAGATAACCCCACCCCAAGTCGGCCCACGAGAACCCCAAGATCGCCCAAGAGCCTCCCAAGAGTGCCGCAAGACAGCCCTGAAGCGCTCCAAGAGGGTACCAAGACGACCCAGGGAGGCCCCTGAAACAGCCTCCGAGGGCGTCAGACGGGCCAAGAGCCCCTCAAGACGGCCCCAGAGGCCTAAGATGCCCCAAGAGGCTCCCAAGAGGCCCCCAAGACGAAGCCAGGAGGCTCCCAGGAGCCCCCAAGAGAGCCCCTCACAGGCCTTCTCCTCCTTGTTGTCATATATCCCACTCTTCCTCCTCCTCCTCCTCCGCCTCCTCCTCCTCCTCCTGCTCCTCCTCCGTCTCCTCCTCCCCCTCCTCCTCCATGTCCTACCTGACGTACCTCCGCGCATCGCGCCCATCATTGCTCGACGCAAAAATCATATTCGCGCCCTCGCGCCCGCGAGCCGCCCCCCCTGGATAACCACGAGCAGCCGCTCTGGCCCAGGCCGCGACGCGCGCATCGCGACGACCTTCGCGCCACCTGGGGTGGCTTAAACATCCGATCCACCGTCTCCATCATCGGCAAGGGGGAGGGCGTAGGGAGCAGGGGGAGGGCGTATGGGAAGCCCGAGATCGTTCAGATCGTTCTGGAAGCAGGGGGAGGGCGGGGAGACGCATCCCACCTGGGGATCCCCCCCCCACCCCTCGTCGGCGACGTTTCCATGGCAGTCCAGCGCCCCCCCCCTGGCAAGGACGGACTCGCAGAGTGAGGGGCGCCGAAGCAAGAGGACCCCTTCTTCGGCGGCGAGCGAGGCGGGGCGCGGGAGGCGAGAGAGAGAAGGAAACGGGCCTCCTCTGCAGGCGGCGGGGCTCCTCGGAAGCCCTCTGGCTGTTCGTCTGCTTTGGTGGAAAGTACAATCCAATGAGCCCGATGCACTCAGATCTGGTCTGGAAACTTACTGCTGCGCATCGCCCCCAAAGTGTATGTGGAGTAGGGTAGATTCGCTTCCATGAAGAACGTGGCAATCTCGATGTCTTGATGCGAAATGATATGCCACATGAAGCCGGTACATCAGCACCGCGCCTGGAGACGGCCCGGGAAACGCCTCGAAGGCCCGAGGCCTCCCGAGCCTTCCGAGAAGGCCCGCCACCTCTCGCCTCCGCCCTGGGCTCGCCGCCGATGCTTTGGAAGAAGGAGAGCTGTGCTCATCGTGGCCACGTTTGTGTTTTATTCGGCGTCTCGACACTGGGCGGAAGGGGGGGGAGGGGGGGAGGGGTCTGGCTCCAGACCTCTGCCTCGTGCGACTGTCTGCAAGAGTGCTGCCTCGACTCCACTGGCTCGAAACAGGCGCCAACAAAAAACAGCCAAGATCCACTCCATAAGGGGGGAGAAGGGGGGGTGGGAGGGCCCGCGCCGATGGACACAACAACGAATGCAAAAGCGATCACCGTTCTCTTCGCCCGACGTCAAGCCCGCGCCTGATCTCGATGCTCGCGGCGGACGACGCCGACGGGACGCTCGCGAACATGGCGTCGGCATCCCATCGCGGGTCGCTGCTGCCCCTCACGGTGTGCGTCGTCTGGTCCTCCCGGCCCGCCACGCAGAGGCAGGCGTAGTTGTTCTTCCCGGGCCGGCCGTAGGCGGCGATGACGCGCACCTGGGGCGCGGCAAGACATGTTTCGAGAGAGCGACGAAGGCAGTGACTACCTACCAAATCACTCCAACCCACCCCGAAGACCCGAATTTCGGGTTGGGCGTGTAGAGTTCCATATGCATATATATATATATATATACATTACATATACATGATATATGTGCTTTAAATATGTGTTTGTTTCCAATGCTCAAAGTTTTCCCAATGCTCCCCGAAGACCCCCCCCCAGTTGGCAAGGAGGGCAAATTGGGGCCTTCAGGCTGGGTTGGGGTGGCTTGGTGGGCAGTGAGCGACGCGGCAGGAGAGCGCGCGAGAGAGCGACGACGGCAACAGCACGAGCAGTCGCCACCGTGCCGCAGGCACTCACCTGGAGGTGCCCCGAGGCCCACTCGAGCTCCCAAAACTTCGAAAGGTCTACCAGCCTGGAACATATCCCTATCCCTATGCTGTGCACCTCCTCATCACGATGCCAATCTTAGGGATTCCCTTATTTTTTGAGAGCGGATCCCTAAGATTGTCATCGCCTTTTGGCGTGTCAATCTTAAGGATAAGGATACGTTCGAGGCTGGCGAGGTGGTCCCGGAAGTGATCCTCAGAGGAGGACAAGGGTACCCACACCGCTTCCCTTCCCTCGCCTTCCCCCGTTTTGGGCCTCCTCTGGGAGGCCCTCGTCGCCACCCCAAAATTAGAACGCACCCCCTGAGAGAAGGAGGAGGAGGAGGAGGAGGAGGAGGAGGAGGAGGAGGAGGAGGAGGAGGAGGAGGAGGAGGAGGAGGAGGAGGAGAGGGTGTGCTCGGCTCTTTTTCGGCACACTGTGGAGCCCCTTGGGCCCCTTGGGCCTCACGAGGGGTACTCCGGAGGCCCTCTGGGCCTCCTCGGGAAGCCTGGGGGCACCTTGAGATAGCGATTCAAATCTGCGGCAATCGCCCGGCTTATCTGGGGGGGGGGCGTGCCAGCCGATACCCTGACCGTTTCGCTTTGGGCAGCCACACGTATGACCGCACGATTTGGAGGTCGGAGAGGGATGCGGTATAACGGGGTGTGGCGCCAATGCTGAAAAAGACGATGTTACCTTCGAGACTAGCCACAAGCGCGTTGCATCCCGATTTCAACAACGTTGGTTTTGCGTCGACCACTTCGAACAAAGTCCCATCCCCCCAAGCGACCGACATCCAATGTATACGGCGACGAATATGACCATTGCATGACGTCCTATCGCCAAGCGCACGATTATGGAGATTCCAGAATTTCCGAAATTAATATGTGTGGCTTGTGATTCCAGAATTTCCAGAACGTCGTTTCGGAATTTCTGGAAGTATCGTTTCTATTGAGAAAATACGAATCCTAATTTTTGGAGCTTCCAGAACTACGTTCAGAAACTGCGTGCTTGGTGATCGGGCGTCATGGAACAGGTGTTTGTGTTGCTGTTCATAGAACTGTAGTCGTTCGGGGAAGTTGGGATCATGAATTCTGACGTTGTTTGAGGCGGTCGGCGCAAAACAAACGCTGTTGAAATCGGGATGCAACGCACTTGCGGCTATCGTAGATAACATCGCCTTTTTCAGCATTGCCACAACACCCCTTTATACCGCCTTCCTTTCCCAAAATGTGCGCTCCCTTCGGATATGCGCAGCCGACAAGTCAGGTTATCTCGGGGGGCGGGCGGGCAGACGGGCCCGATAACCCGAGTGATGTCCCGACCCTGAAAAAACAAAAAAACAAAAAGAAACAAACAAAAACTCCGGGCCAGGAACACCTTCGGCAGGCAACTCCTGATCTTCAAGACCCAGGCTCCAAAGTTCTGGATCCCCCTGGGTTTCCTCTGCGAAGCTGCTCCAACGAGGCCCATGGGAGGCGTTGCTCGGAACATGGACTTCTGATATGCTCTTAGATGGTCCTGAGGGCCTGGGCTGGAGCCTTCTTTCGGGTCTCTGGGGAAATCTTGAAAGCCCTTAAAAACCAAAATGCATGTTCTGCTGACTGAAACATTGGATGCGCTTGAACTAAACTGTCCCGCCCTCTCTTCCCTCTGTCTCAAGAGCGACCAGAACGGCCCAAAAAGGCCCCAAAGACCGTTCCAAGATGTTCCCCAAGGCTCCCAAGAGGGCAAAGAAAAGCGCGCTACACCCAGACCGTTGAAGGCTTCCCTCCCAGAAGGACCGAAGACCCCCCTGAGGCCTCCACGAGACCCCGAAGATGCCACCGAGAGGCCTTCGAGAGACCCCCGCAGGCCCCCAAGAAGCGCTCAAGAGCCACCCTCCCTTTCCCCTCCCCTTTCCCCTCACCCACCCCCCGTCCCCTTCCCTCCCCCCGTTCCTGAGGAAACCAACAGCTACCAATGCCGCCACTCCCCTGGCCTCTCCTGGGGTTCCCAGGAGGCCCAAAAAGACGAGAACGAGGCAACGGTACCGGCGGTCCCTCTCCGCCCCCAGCCCTCCAACCCCCCGCACTCCCTATCCCCAGCGCCGAGACCTCAGCTCCGAGCCCTTCCCCGCCCCCAGCCCTTCCCCCCTCGCCCTCGGGGGCGCACTGCCCCGGGTCAGTGCAAAACCCCTTTCAATCAAACCTCTCGGGATCCTGCAGGATCCTGCTCGCTGACCCGGGTCAATGCACCACTGGCTCTGCAGGATCAGGCGCTCTGGCTGACCCCCGCGTGCAACGACCCCCGCTCCCCACTGCCCGCCCCCAGCCCGCCCCACCCTCCGCCCTGCGCCCTCCCACCCCCCCTCTCTGATGGGCATGTTTTCCACCACCACCATCACCACCACCATAAGTTGGAGGGGGAGGGGGTCCTCCTCCTCCTCCTCCTCCTCCTCCTCCTCCTCCTCCTCCTCCTCCTCCTCCTCCTCCTCGCCCTCCTCCCCCTTCCCCCCTCCAACTTATGGTGGTGGTGGTGGAAGACAGGCCCCCCCCCACTCCCCTCCACCAGCGCCGAACTCGCCCGCCGACGCCGCGCGGCCTCCCCTCCCCCCGACGCGCGCGCGCGCGCCTGCAGCACGCCGGCCGCCCTCTGGGCGGCCGCCTCCGCGAGGGCCGCTCGGAGCAGCTCCGCGGACGAGGGCGGCGGCGCCGCCCTGGCCGCGGGCGAGGGCACCATGAGGGCCCTCCAGCCCTCGAACTCCCTTCCGGGGAAGCACAGAGGGCGGCGTGAGCGCAGGCTTCCGGGGCTCCGGACGGGCCTCTCGGGTCGGCTGCGGGCCCCCCCCGGCGGCGCCTCCGAGGCCGCCCCTGGCGGGCCAGGGAGAGGGGGTCCAGAGCCGATCCAGGAATCGGGGGCGCGCCCGGGAGAGAAGGGAACAGGGGCCAGCCTCTTGCACAGGGCGGCGGCGCTCCTCAGAAGCCCTCTCAGCCGCGGGAGAAGGCGCCTCGAAAGCTCCGCAGAGGGCCTTCCGAGCCATCTGAGAGGGCGAACAGGCCCCTTCTCTGCCTTCCCCCCGGGGCTCGCCACCGAAAGAAATCCGCACGGGCCTCCGAAAGTTTATGTCTTTGCCGTTTTGCTAGATGCTCATTCTGGGGACCTTCCTGGAGCCACTCGCTCCACACCTGCGTCGAAGCTGCAACGAACCTGAATCGAACCTGAGTCGAACCTGAGTCGAGCCTGCGTCGAACCTGAGTCGAACCTGAGTCGAACCTGAGTCGAACTTGAGTCGAACCTGAGTCGAACAGATCCGTTAGGTGGGCCTCAGGAAGGTCCCCAGAACGAGCATCGAAGTTTTGTTCTTCGTTGACTTTTGACCTCAGCTTGCTCCGAACGGACTCCACGCGGGCGCGGTGCAGGCGCCTGCGCTCCTCGAAGTCGTCCAAAAACCGCAGAAGCTCGCCCTTCGGCTCGAACCGCTCCAGAGCCTCGTCGTCCTCCGTGGAAGCGCTGCGCGTGATCTTGCTCACGGCCGTGTAGAGCTTCTCGAAGGCCACCATCGCCTCGTCGACGTCGGCCGCCGCGCTGTAGCCCAGGCCCGCCATCCTCAGAGCCGCAGGCATCGGCATATCTGCCTAAACTGTCGACGCTCCGCACGGACTTCCTGGATCGGCGCTGGGGGGGCCAGCACCGATCCAAGACATCCGCGTGGAGCTCCGACGCCTTATGCCCACACCGACTCCCCTCTTCGAGCCGCAGCCCAGGCCCGCCGTCCTCTCGGTGGCCTCCGAGAAGAGCGTCAGGTGGTACGAGGCGCTCCCCTGGAGCCCGTGTTTGAAAGATTCGCCATCGCGCATGTGACAGGCCACGCCCCCCCCTCCTGGTCACGCCACGATCCGCGCCCAGCGCCGTCTGGGGGTGAGCCCTTCTGGGACACTCCCTGACGGCGCCTGCTCGCATCGCGCGGTGGCCAGACCCCTCCCCCGCCCCCCGAGTCACGCCCGTCATCTTGCCATCGCTCGGACGTCCAATCCCCGTGCATCATTCAGCTTCGTGCGTCACTGGGAGGCTGCTATGTGCGAAACTGTCGACACTTTCGAAGAGCTGTGGGGGGGTCCAGCAGGGTGACCCCTTACCCCGACTCAGATTAGACCTCGCCATCCCTGGGGGGCTGCGAACTGCGAAACTCTCTGGCGAGCTAGGCCTCGCTCGCATCTTGCACTAGCTATGCTGACCTGGGCTTTTGAAGCGCCAGAGCACCTTTGCGCGGGCCGCGCTGCATGTCCGGCGTGTCACTAAAACAGAAGCGCCACCTGTCTCTATCATCGAATTCCTCCTTCCACCGCCTGGCTGCTGCTGCCGCGCTGACTTTCTCGGCTCCCCTCGCGTCGTTATCGTGCCCCTCGGTCCCACCCCCGAGTTCCTCCTCGAGCCCGGGGCCTCAGTCCTCGACCTTCTGGTGCTGTTCCTTGAGTCGTTTAGCGCCCGCGCTTCCCCTATAGACCACACTCCAAATGACGATGCCTTTATTGTCGCTGTCCACGCAAGTTTGGGCAAATTTGCTTTGACATGTGATGAACATTGGTTGGGTACGTCACAAGGTGATTTGGCGGAGTCTGGTCTACTGTTGGGTGGTGTGGCGTGCTGGTCTACTTGTGGGCGGGGTCTGGTCTACTTGTGGGTAATCTGGCTTGTCTTGGTGGGTGGTCTAGCCTGCTGCGATGGGTGGTCCGGTCTACTTTTGCGCGGAGTCTGGTCTATTTTTGGGCAGTCTGGAACCATCCAAGTGTCGCATGCGCTTGGGCGGGGTCTAGTCTACCTGTGGGTGTTGCGGCCTGCTGCGATGGGTGGTCTAATTAGGCTACTTCTGGGCGGGGCCTGGTCCAGTCATGGGCGGTCTGGTTTACTTTTGGGCGGGGTCTGGTCTGCTTGTGGGCAGTCTGGCTTTATTTGCTGGGCGGTGTCGCATGCGTTTGGGCGGGGTCTGGTCTACTTGTGGTTGAAGCCAAAAACTGTGTGTCCTAGCTCCCGAAGCCGCGATCCCTGGTTGTTGAACCATCCACCGACCCTGCTTGCATGTGTGAGGTGGAGTTCTGCGCCAGTCGTCCCACGGGGGTCCTGGGAGACGCTCTCTGAGTCGAGGTGTTCACCCCCTTCCGAGCGGCAACCTTTGGCTCATCAAGCTCGCCAAACAGAGGTAAATCGAGCCAGGTCGTCATGGAGTCGAGGGGAAAGCCCTTTCACGTTGATTCCTTGCCAAAGAAGGGGCGGGTCAGAACGCGCTCCCTCCACTTCCGCTTTCTTCGGACCACTTTGGCCCTGTTTCGGCAAATTCGGTCCAAGACGCCGAAGATGGCCCCAGGACGGCCCAAGAGATCTCCAAGACGGCCCAGTAACGCTCCAAGAGGACCCAACAGGGCTCCAAGACGGCCCAACAGGGCTCCAAATTGGAAAATGCCCGAAACCTACATGAGCCTTTCTTATCGCGAGGCGACTATACTCAGGAGAATTCCCAGCAACAGAGCACATGGCGAGATCTGCAGCACGATCGAACAACTCGCCAAGCAACGTCCGATCGCCTTCCATGCCCCCCGTTTACGAGCGCCTCCTCGCCACTCAGACCGCCAAAGGGACGACAGCGATGGGCGTACCCCTTGAAGACGCGAGGCCTCGAATGGATCCGCGTCTCCCTCCGACACGCTGGACCTCCCAGGAGCCCATCAAAGCGGCGACGGTCGAGCAATTGGCAGCCTCCCGCGGAGCCGCGAGGTCTCGACTGGATGCGCGTGCAGTTGGCAGCCCGCCCGGGAGCCGCGAGGTCTCGACGGGGTGCGCGCGTCGCCCCCGCCCACTCCTGCTGGGCCTCCCAGGAGCCCACGAACGCGGTGGGCGTGCGTGTCCCACCCCGTAAGCTGGGCCTCCCAGAAGCCCACGAAAATGTTCATGAATTCGACACCTGCAAGTTGGGTTCCTCGCTTGCGGCCCCGTCCTGGCCCGAAATATGCAACGACACGTGCCTACAGCGCACGCGTGGGAAGCCCCTTTTGGAGGCCACCCCCTCCGCACACGTATTTCTACGTGTCTGCTTCCGACGCCTACTGCTCGACATCCTTCTGGCACAGGGCCGCTGGCCCGCAAAATATTTCGAGTCCCGAAACAATGCGGTGACAGACCGTGCGGTGACCTCGAAATCCCCCAAGACCTCACCGCACGGTCCGTCACCGCACGGTCTTGGGACCCCGGAGGCCCCAGTCGCCCGAGACGTCCTTGGAGAACGACCCCGAGTCCCAAAACCGTGCGGTGACCCCGAGTCCCCACACGGTGTGGTCACCACCCCGTTTGGGGTCCCCGAAAATAAGAACACACCCTGGGCTGGAGCCCTTGCCGGGGGAAAAAAAAACGCACGTGCCCGAGCGATGCCGGGCTCGCCATCGCTCGGAGGACCACCCCGTCTGCATGTTTCGGTGTCGTGTGCGCATCGTTTCGCAAGATGGCTCAAAGGGTTCCTCGATGGTCCTGGCCGAGAATGGAGGCCTCCTAGATGGGGTCCGAGCAGATGGGGTCGGAGGATCGCGCCGCATCGCCACTGCATCGGCGATGCACTACCCATGCGACAGCGATACATCGGCAACGTCGGCGATGCATCAGCGACGCCGGCATGGAGAGAATTAGGCTCCACATCGAGCCGCATCGCCGATGCATCGTCGATGTGGCGCCATCCTCCGACCCCACCCACTCGGACCCCATCTAGGAGGCCTAGAGAGAAGACATGAAGGCGTCCGAGCGGTGTCAAGTTATCGCCAGGGAATACAAAACAAAACTGAAAAGACGGTCTCCTGCACGGCAGCTGGCAGGCGAGAGGTGGACAGAGCTGGCACCCCCGGCGAGCAGGTGGAGACAGGCGCAGGGCAGGCGAAGGGGGGGGGCGAGGGGGCGCGGGGGGGGGAGAGGGGGAGAAGGGCCAGGGAGTTGGCGAACCCACTGCTCCATTCAAAAACGAACAAACAAAACAACAACAACAACAACAACAACAACAGCAACAACAACAACAACAACAACAACAATAACAACAACACCACCACCACCACCACCAACAACAACAACAACAACAACAACAATCATTTTACCCGAACGCTCAGTGTTCTCACCAGTGCCAGGGTTTTCATGCGACGCGAGACAATACCCCCACTTCGTGGGGGGGCAGTTCAAGCTCTACCAAATATCCAAACGACTCTTCGCGACCACCCAAACCCAGCTTCCCGCCCTATGACGTTGGGACACTTCACTTCGTGGCGTGCGGACGACCGTGGCTACTACACTGGCGTGGGGTACACACCCACAGAACTTGGTCACTTATTCGGGGCGCGCGTGTGCCCAGCATCCTGCAATTGTGACATACAATACATGACACAGACAGACAGAGAGAGAGACAGAGAGCAGACAGAGAGAGAGACAGAGAGAGCGGAGTTGGTCACATTTTTGGGGCAAGTTCCTGAGATCGTCGTGTTTTTTGTTGGTCTTGCGCGCGCGAATGTCCACTTTACTTTTTTTTGCAAGGGAGTATTGAAATTTGATTATGTTAGAACAAGAAAAAGTAGCTCGCGCGAGCTCATGTAACATAAATGTTGAAAAACCATTGGTTTTGTGGGAGTCGGACAGCGCGCGCGGGATGAAATTTGGACATTTTTTTTGAAAAACCATTGGGTTTTTGATGTTTTTATGTTGAAATCGTTACGAAACCTAAGGTTCTGGAAGGATTTCGTCTTGCGCGCGCGAATGTCCACTTTACCTTATTTTTTGCAAGGGATTATTGAAATTTGATTATGTTAGAACAAGAAAAAGTAGCTCGCGCGAGCTCATGTAACATAAATGTTGAAAAACCATTGGTTTTGTGGGATTCGGACAGCGCGCGCGGAAGGACATTTTGACAATTTTTTCTTAAAAAACCATTGGGTTTTTGATGTTTTTATGTTAAAATCGTTACGAAACCTAAGGTTTTGGAAGGATTTCGTCTTGCGCGCACGAATGTCCACTTTACCTTATTTTTTGCAAGGGATTCTTGCATTTTGATCAAGTAAGAACAAGAGTTTTCATTTTATAGTGTTTTTTGCAAGGGAAAACGGATTACAACAAAACAACCGGATCTGGCATAATCCACTTTTCTGAAGCTTTCGCGAAAAAATGATGAAAATGTAGCTGCGGCCTAGGTTTTGGAGGGGGGTCGTGCACCAGGGGTCCCAACAATAATTATTCTTTAGAAGTAATAATGTTCAACAACAACAACAGCAGCAGCAACAACAACAACAACAACAACAAACAACAACAACAACAACACAACACCAACAACAACAACAACAACAACAACAACAACAACAACAACAACAACAACAACAACACCAACAACAACACCACCACCAACAACAACAACACCAACAACAATAACAATAACAACAACAACAACACCAACAACAACGATAACACCAACAACGAAACAACAACAAAAACAACAACAACAGCAACAACAACAACAGCAACAACAACCACAACAACAACAACAACAGCAACAGCAACAGCAACAGCAACAACAACAGCAGCAACATCAGCAACAACAACAACAACAACAACAAAACAGCAACAGCAACAGCAACAACAGCAACGACAACAACATAATCAAAACGAGCAAACAACAAATCAAACGAGGAGAAGGGATGGCGCTGGGGAGCAACAAAAAACAAACAAACAAAAACATCACCTGCACGGCCGCCGAGCCCGGGGCGCACGCGGCGGCCGGCAGCGCGCGGGGCGAGCCGTCGACCCCGCCGTCGCTGCCGCCCATGCGCTCCTGAGCCGCGCTGGCCCGCTCCCCCGCCCTCGGCCGCACTGCCTCCCCCTTCGCTCTCCCGGCGGAGTTGCGCTGCCTCCCCTTCGCTCTTCCGGCGGGGCCGCGCTCGATCGGCCGGCTGCGCTCGATCGGTTCAGTTCGGCCGGCTGCGCTCGATCAGTTCAGTTCGGGCCTCGGCGGCGAGCGAGGGGGGGAAGCGAGGAGGAGGAGGCCATCTCAGAAGGAGGCGGGACTTCTCAGACGGCCTCAGGCCTTCTGAAAGATTTTCTGCGTCTTCGGGGAAGGCTCAAGGAACTTCTCAGCAGGCCAGGGGACTTCCGAGCCTTCTGAGAGAAGGCCCGGCCCCCTTCTCGCTTCCCCCCTGGGCTCGCCGCCGACTATCCCCGCTGGCGTGGCCTGGGCCCCACTGACCGATTTACTCCCCTAGATGGAGATATCGGCTGTCCCCTTCGGGTTTCGAGGGCCACATCCCCAACTGGGGTGGTGGGAAGGCGGAGCTCGGAATATGGATGGGGATGGGGATAGGAGTGGGTTACAGTCAAAACCGATAGTAAGGCTGCGCGATAAGGGTGCACGGGCCACGCCCCTGCCGAGGCTCTTCGAGCGGGGCCGGCCATCGAAGGTGGTTGAGGGTGGACCGAACATGACCGAAGAGGCAAGGAAGCAAGGGGTACCCTTGGGAAGTCGGTCATCCTCACTCTCGGGTGTTGACTGTACTGAGCTCCAGCGCGTGCGCCACCGCAAGGTTCACGGCGCTGGCCGTCGGCACCGGCGCAGCGCCCGGGGACGTCGGCGTCGGCGCGGCGCCGCGCGGCGGCGCCGCCAGCGCGGGCGCGGGCGCGGCCGCCGAACCCGCCTGCAGCGCGGGCGGGGCCGCGGCCGCAGGCGCGGGCGCGGGCGCAGGCGAGGGCGCGGGCGGCTCGGCCGCGGGCGGCGGCGGCGGCGGGGTGGGGACCTGGGTCAGAAGCCGGGCGAAGGCTGACAAACCCGTGGCTACTAAAACGGAGCTCTGGGAAATTGTTGTTTAGCCTGTTTACTACTTAGTGCGCTGTGCTTCATTCCGGGAATTTATTTTCTTCTTCCAAGAATACCGTTTCAGCAGCCACGGATTTGCCAGCCCTCGCCAAGCGTCCGACTGGGGGTGCGAACAAATGGGCGATGTTGAAAAACTGGTCTTCCGCGAGATGGCGCAGCAACCTTGCGCTGCGGCTTTTGCGGGCCGCCAGCGCGGCACGCTACATTGGAAACGAGAGCGCTGACGCGCGACCTTACGCGGGCAACTTGCGCGCAAGTGCCGGTCAGGACGAGCCAATTGGCCTTCGTCGCTCACTTGTTGGCACGTCTCTGATTTGGTAATCGTCCGTAGCTGTCAGGCTCCAGGAGTAAGGCAGAAGGCTTGGTTGGCGGCGAAACATGTTGCCTTCTCACTAGCAGGAGACCAGAACTCGCAGACCCAGGCCGAAGGTATCGCAGAAGTAGGAAAAAAACATCACTGCACTGTTTGATGGTTGCGGAAACAAGGCGATGTCATTCAGATTATGGCAGGTTCACTCGCATGGCATTCCCCCCACCTCCGCCGCTGTTGCAAACATCGCTGGGTCGCACAGGCATGCAAGTGGGTCCCGAACTGCGTGAAATCGAGATTTGCTTCAGGGCCTCGCCACGGCACCCCTCCCTCCATGCAAATTAATGTGACGGAATCTGCCGTTGGGGGGGCCACAAACGGGAAACACACTGCCGTGGGGGGGCCATCGGCGCGCGTCACTTGTCTGAGGAAGCACCATGCTTTCGGACGAGAGCGAACAAGCATAAAAACGCTGACGGGCCCGCAGCGCCAACATGTCCTTATAATGCTTTCCCCAGAGATCCGATGTATCAATTTTTGTTCACCACAGGGTCCCGGTCCCTGGAAGTCTCGACCGTTTCTTGGAGGCGCGCATAAAGGTAGGGGATAGGGGGAGGGGGAAGGCTTCTTAGAAACAGACTGTTCCTTAAAAGGCGCTGACCCCACATCTATAGAGAAGGCCCGCGCCTTCCAAGAAGCAGGAACGCGCCTAAGAAGCCTTCCCCCTCCTGGGGGCAACGATAAGGGGGGATAGGGATGGGGGGAGAAACATCAACCTGGAATCGGCGATACATCGCCGATGGATCGGCGATATCCCCCTGTAGCAAATCTGCACCTTCCTGGGCGGAGTGGGGCTGTCGGGCCCCCATCGGCGATCAATGGGCGATTGGGAAGGTCGATGCACCCTTCCTATGCCAAACCCCCCCCCATCATTGCCCTTGACCTCCTCCTACGGTAGGCTCGCGCGGCGTCTGCGCTCGCAAAGGTTTTTGACACCGTGTCGATATTTCGACCTTGAACTGGTCGCAGCCCCTATCGTCCAAGGTTGAATTCCGTCGGACCATGCCCCTCAGTGTTTCCACGTCGTTCCACCATGCTTGCGGCGTCCTAGATGGGGTCGGAAAAAAGTGGGGTCGGAGGATCGCACCGCATCACCGATACATCGGCGATGCATCGGTGATGCACCGGCGATGCATCCTCGATGTCGGCGATGCATCGGCGACGTCGACAAAAAGCCAATCGGGCTCCACATCCCTCGGCGGCGAACGAGGGGGGAAGTGAGAAGGAAAAGGCCTTCTCAAAAAGCGGCGGAACTGTTCAAAACCCTCGCAAATTCGGAGAGGTGTTCTGTGTCCTCGTGGAAAGCTCAGAATTGGAAGCTTGAAAATGGGCACCAACACCAGCACCAGGGGGTGCCTCTACGGGAGGAAGATGATCCTGGATTTCGGTGTTGGTGGTCATCTTTCGGTCACCTAGGACAACCGAGCATTATCACCATCGCCGAGATCGGGAGAATCCCCCCTCGGTGGAAGCACGCCGCCGATATTGGTGTTGGTGTCAACCTCCAGGCCTCCGACAGAAAACGTTTCGGAAGGCCCGAGGGACGTCCGAGCCTTCTGAGGATGCTCCGCCCCCCACCTCCCCCCCCGGCTGGCCGCCGAGCTCCACCGTGCGGAGTTCCACCTGGAACGCCTTCGCCGGCGTCGCTGGCGCGACATCGCCGCATGAACCCGCCGCACCCCTCTTTGCGCGTGGCCCGCCGCCCCCAAGCCGCGAGGCGGGGATGCATCCAAGCGCGCCGCCTGGGAACCGACGCCCTGGCGCCCCGACGGGCGTTGGATGTGGATATACGTTGGCCCCCGGGTGCTCGAATATACGCATATCCACCGCCTGCCGAAGTCCCCGAAAATTAATCCTCCGAGCGGCGGTCATGTGTAAATTCCAACCTCGGACAAGACCCGTCTCCCGCCCCGAGCCGTTCTGCGACGGCCCCGGGGCCCCAGAGGCCCCCAAAGGCCTCTTCTGGGGGCGGCCGAGGGTTCTGAGCGGGCAAATCCGCTCGACAACGGTCGCGGGCCTTATGCTGCATCCTCGAAGAACCGCGTCTGTCCCCCCTCGGCCCTATCCGCGTCGAATCGGTGCCAAATCCACGTCGGACGTATAAACGGGCTCCTGCCTGGGAAACCGACAAGCGGGCGCCGTGCGCGCCCGCCCCCCAGAATCAAACCACTCCGTTTTTTTGGCCACACAGGCGCGCGCGCGCGCGCCCCACTGCGCCGCCGACGGCGGCTCGCCGGCCGACGGCGCCACTCGCGCCGACGACGGTCGCTGGCAGGCTCCAACCGCTATGCGGCGAGAGCCAAACACGGGCCAGGGAGGGCACCTGGGAAGGAGGCCCGAGAGAAAACTTGAACCCAAATGGGGCGCGGACAATCCCCCTTCCCAGGCACTCCCCAGCAAAATCTTACGCCCTAGGCTGCGCGCGAACTCCCACGTTTAAGTGGGCCCCTGCCTGGGAAACCGAGAAGCCCGCTCCCCGGATTCTGGGCAACACAGGCGCCCGCGCGCGCGCCTCACTGCGCCGCCGATGGCGGCTCTCCGGCCGCCCAACCTCCTTGGGGGCCGCGCTAGCGGACTGCGCCCTGCCCCCTCACCTCGCCCCCGCCTCCCCTCGGGGACCGCTCTGGCGGACTACGCCCCGCCACCTCGCCTCCACCCCCCCTCGGGGGCCGCTCTGGCGAACTGCGCCCCGTCATCTCACGGCTGCGCTGCGCCTCTGGCGCTGCCTCGGGTCAGCGACCCCCAGACTGCTGACGATCCTGCACTAGCCCGCAGCCCCTCGCCACAGCCCGCGCCTCTCTGCCCTGCCTCAAATCAGCCCCCCCAGACTGATGACAATCCTGCGCCGGCCTGCTGCAGCCCCCCTCTCTCGCCCTCCTTCCGGCGCGGGCCCGTCCTCCTGAGCCCCGGCCCTCACGCTCGCGAAGCCGACGCCGTCGTCTCCGAGGCCCCCCGTGACCCAAACATTCCTGCTGACGGCGCCGCCACCGCCGAGCGAGGTGCACCCTTCCTGACCTCCTCGTCTCGCCCCGCCGGCGGGGGGCGCGCCCCTGGCCGCGGCCGCTGGCCGATCGGCTCTCCCGCTGCCGAACCTGGCGGGGGCCCACTGCCGCATCTCGGCTGCTGCCCCTTGGCCCGCGCGGCCCGCGCCTCGGCCCTGCCCGCGGGGCTCCTTCTCGCAGAGGGCGCAGTGCTTGACGCCCCCCACTGCCCACTCGCCCTTGCCCGCGCACTCGCTGCAGCAATGCCCCACCTTCCACGCCAGATCTGGCTGCGCGCACTCGAAGCATTGGCAGCCCGCCGTCTTGCGCGGCCGCGAGCGCGGCCTCTACGCGGCCCCATCTGGGCCCCCCCGCACTGTCTTACCCACGTGCACCTCAGGTCCGACCAGATCTCTTCCGACGCGTTCGACGCGCGCAGCCAGGCACGGTCGCGCCCGGGCCGACAGCCCCTCACCATCAAGCCCCACCGCGCCCTGGAGGACCTCCTCAATGGTGGCGGCTTGCCCCTCCAGGCGCCCATCCAGCAAGCGCCCGTGGCAGTGCAACCTCAGCCAGTCTGGGGCGTCCGCTGCCAGCTTCGACTCCGGGGGGTCCCCGAGGGTCTTCGCCGCGACCAGGCGTTTTTTTCGCAGCGAAGGCACATCCTCGGGCAGCTCCCCCCGGCACACCGTCGCCTCCTGGGCCCCGGCGTCATGCCTCCAGCTGGCGCCTGGCCCCTGGGCCAGCTCTTGGAGCTCACGCCCCTGCGCGGCATGCTCCATGCCGGCGTGCTCGGCGGGCGGGCGCAGCTCGCCCGCTGGCGGCGGGGCTCTACTCGAGCCGCCGCGTCGGCCTCCCCGCGGAGCCGCCCAGCCCATTCCCTCCTGCCGCGCGCAGCTGCTTGATCTTGGGCAAGGGGCCCTAAAGGCCGTAAGCTCTGATCCTCGGCCCCGTCTTTAAGCCTCCGCGTTTGCTGCGATATGCCCTCGCCGCCCAGCGAACCTTGTCCGCGCACTTGATCCCCTCGGCGCAGGACCTCAGGCAGGCGGCGGCTGTCTTTGAACAGCCGTCGCGGCAAGCTGCGCCCCGACACTTCGGCTTACCTCTGGAGTCGTTGGGGCCGCGCTTGATCGAGTCAGCGAACGCTGGGCCTGTCAGGGCGGGCAGGGACCTCCTGTGGGAGGCGCACCTTGCCGGCGCCCCCGCCCCCGCCCCGCCGGCGCCCCCGCCCCCCGCCGCCCCTTCTCCTCGGCACCCCGCCCCTGCGCCTTCCGCGGCCTGCCCCAACACTCCCCGGGACCCCGGCCCATCCTCCTCTCCGTTACCTCCGGCAGCCAGCGGCCGCAGCCGCGCTCGATGCGCGTTCCCCCAGCAGGCGCTGCCCGGAGATCACAGCACGGCAGTACCCTTCAGGATCTTCGACCTCGAAGGCGGCAGGGGGCGCCGCGAGCGGCCCCCCTCCGGAGCCGGGGTCAACGCTGCGAAGATGAAGTCATCCGTCCGCAGCAGCTCCCTGTAACAAGCTAACCGCCGCACTTCCTCGACCTCCCACCTCAGCCCCCCACCACCATTTCGAGCTCAGCCCTTCCCACGCATATTGGACGAAACGCGCCGCGCACTTGCGGGGCATGTCCCCGTGGCGGCGCATGAGGCAATCCAGCGCGCCCCCCCCCCGCCCCAATGCTCCGCGCAGCAAGTCAAGCAGGCAACCCAGATCCCATTGCGAGCTTGACAGGCCCACTTAAACATGTCTGCGGGCTGCTTGGGCCCGGGCTCTATCTCGCGCTCGGTCGAAGGCACGCAATCCTCGAATGGATCCCCCGTGCAGGCGACCCAGTCCGCGACCCCCAACGAGCGGGCATGCACTGCGCGCGCCGACATTGCCCCCCCACGATCCCGTCGCCACCGAGCAGGCAATCCGGCAGTGATCAGGGTTGGCCAACGATGGTCGAACAAAGCGGCGGAATGCTCGGCCATGCTCAGGAAGGCCCCGCAGCATCTGGGCACACCGCGACTCGGAACCCACCGCGCCCCCTGGCCGCCAGGGTCAGCAACTCGCGGACTTTGGAAAGGGACTGAAGCGCGCCCACATTGCCGGCGCTGGTCTCCTCCGCCCGCTTGTCGTTCATATCCAGGTTGCAAGCGACGCCCGCCAGCGCCCGCGCAGCGCCGACCCCCCCCCCGTCTCTGCATCCCGCAGGGCACCCGCTGAGCGCCAGGCCGTCTCGGGCGGGCCGCGCTCGCCCCGCTCGAACATCAATCGGGGCCGCCGAACTGGAACCCCGAAGGTTGGCCCCGCACGGTGCTCGAACAGGTTCTCGAACAGGTTCATCGGGGGTGGCGTCGGTCTCGCGCCCGGTCGAACTGCCGGCGGCGCCAGCCCGAGCCCGCCCACACGGTGGCCCCCCAGCGCTCTGACCCTGCGCTCGCCAGGGCGGCCCGGGACCTCGGAGCCCACTCCTTCGGCGGCTGCGGCTCTCCCTCGGGCCACTGGGCCTCCACGGGGCCTTGCCCGAGACCCGGCGGGGGCTCTCCTGGGGCGGCGCGCGGCGGGGGGCCCAGCGGGGGGCGCGGTGCCCCCGGCGCTGGCTGGGCCAGGCCTCGCCAAGCCTCTGCCCCCCCCACCACCACCCCCTCCGCCGCATGGGCCTGGCTAAGCCCTCGCTTCTCCCGGAGCACCTCCGCCCACTGCCGCAGATTGACCAGCTCGTCGTCTGTCATGACGGACCCGCGGTCCCGCTCCAGTGCCTCGAGGGATACCATCATGGCGTCGCAAGCATCCCCCAGGTCGTCGAATCCCTCGTCCTGCTGGGAGTGCTCTGCCAGGCCCAGCGGGTGCTCGCTGCTGCTCGAACGCGCCCGCAGGTACTCCAGCGCCAGCGCGTCCTCGCCACGCCTGCGCCATCGCTCTCGGGCCGCGCCGCTCGTGGGTCCCCCTAACTCCTCCCTTGACCGTGTGTCCCGCCAGGGTGGCTGCGGGGGGTGGGCGGGGGGGGGCGTGGGCGGGGCCTCGCGAGGTGCGCCCCCGACCTGGTCCGTGCGTGGGCATCTCCTCTCCTCCTCGCTGGATGATGCACGGCGGGTGCTCCTCGCGGCCGGCCACGACCTTGGCCAGAGCGAGGGCCACTGAGCTAGCCGCCATACAGCAATCGTCTATCCCGTCCTGGACAAGCGTGCTCGTCCTCAGGATGACGACGAGAGCCCCCCGCGGACACTGCCTGCTAGCGAACGCAGTCGTCTGCCACTGGTCTCAGGTTGCACGGCGCCGTCACCAACACGTCGAGGCAGGGTACACGGTAGGTGGTCGGCCCACTCTGCTGGCATCGGCAACAATATATTTGCCGGCGGCCTCCGACTCCCAGCCCACGCACCACGGCCGCAAGCGAAGCCCCACTGGGATTGGCGATCCTGCCTGGTGCATCGGCTCTGGACGGAGGCGGGGAACGCGACCTGCACTCCCGCGAACCATCGGGCGTCAACCCAGCCATCACCACTGCGGGCACGTCAAGTCGGTCCGGATGTGGGCCCGACCGCAGGGTCACCGACAAGTCGTGCTCGAAGCAGACCAGGACACCGCAATTCATCACCCTGCCTGGCGAATGGCTATCGAGATGGGCACACTTGTTCCCCCGGTCCATATGTTACGCGTTGGTTGGCTGCCAACACAAAGTCACGACCTTCTCTGGGCCCTTGATGTTGGACTTCCCCAGAGGTGCAATCGCCATTAAATTAAACGCCCAGCCTTTAATTGAAGGCCAATGCTAAAATATATGATATTACGACAGCATGACGTTAACCGTAGAATTGCGAGGATGATTCGTGCGGGAGCCGCGTGAATGATGAGGAAAAAGGAGAGGGGGGAAAAAGGAGCAATGGAAGACCGACGACGCGCGGTCGCCCGCGACCCGCCACCGATTGGCTCGAGGGTGACAGGCTTTGCGCCTCTGCCTCACCGCTCATCGGGCGGCGCGCGATGGCGCCACCAGCTATCGCCAGCAGGGCACTCGGGAGGAGGAGGACGAGGAGAGGAGGAACAGCAACAGGAGGAGGAGGAGGAGGAGCAGGAGGAGAAGGAGCAGGAGGTGAAGGCTAGGAGGAGGAGGAGGAAGAGAAGCAGGAGGAGGAGGAGGAGGAGAAGCAGGAGGAGGAGGAAGAGGAGGAGGAGGAGGAGAGGGAGGCGGAGGGGAAGGAGGAGGAGGGGGAGGAGGAAGAAACCACGAGGAAAAGGATTAGGAGCAGCAGCAAGAAGAGCAGCCGCACAGTGCTTGCCATCCGAGGACGGCCGTCGCCGACGACATGGACATCCGCGGCGACATCCGCGAGCATCGGGACCGACCGCCCAGCCGAGGGCGGGAGGGAAGGAGGAAGGAAGCTCGAAGCAGGAAGGAGGAGGTCGTTGTAAATCCATCAAACGGTTTCATGGATTTGAGACGACCTGGAGGCACAGTAGGATGAAGGATGATCTCAGGAGAAGAAGACCACGACGACGACAATGACGACAAGGAGACGTGCCAGCGACAGTCACAGCAGCAACGACAGCGGCGTCGACATTCCTCCTGACGCAAACCCGCCTCCTCCACCCACTCCCCTTCCTGGTCGCCCTCGTCCCCCCACTCCTCTTCCTGGTCGTCCTCGTCCCCCCACTCCTCTTCCTGACGTTCCTAACTTCCCCCACTCCTCCTCCTCCTCCTCCTCCTCCTCCTCCTCCTCCTCCTCCTCCTCCTCCTCCTCCTCCTCCTACTCCTCCGCCTCCTCCTCCTCATCCTCTTCTTGGCCTTCCCCTCTCATCCTCCTCCTCCTCCTCCTCCTCTTCCTGGTCTGCCTCATCAAAATTGCCCCACTCCTCTTCCTGGCCCCCACTCCTCCTCCTGATCAAGTCCCTTGCTCCGCCTCCGACCTCGTCATCGTGTTGATCCGTGCCATAGCCAGTTTGGGCTCCATGAGGTTTGAGTGTTCGCGCTGAGCGGCGCACGATGCCTCCCAAGACGCGATGCGACGATCCTGCAGGAGTATTGCGTGCGCTCCAGGAACACATCAATAGCACAGACGCTGTGAAGTACAGCTCGGGCATGCAGAAATCCCAGATGGACGAGCCAGCGCTGAAGCGGCACAAAGAGCTGCTGCAGGCGTTGTATGAGGCGCACAAGCCACTGCTGTTCAAGCAGTCCATGCTGACGGCGCAGCTGGCGAAGTTGGCCCTAGCTGATGGCAAACCTGATGGTCCAAAGCGTTTGAAGCTCAAGAAGAGCGAGATCAACGCATTCTCGGAGGAGCACGCTAAGCGGACCAGGGCGATGTGCCACAACCTGAACCAGTCCTTGCGAAAACATGTCGGATGGGCTCTGCAGTTGGTCGGCGCCACGGCCGAGGACGAAGATTGACCAGGACGACGGAGACAACGAGGAGGAGAGGGAGGAACCCGCAGATGAGCACGAAGGTGGAGGGGAGGAGCGAGTGCCGCCCAGCGACATGGAGGACGATCGCAACGAGGACAGAAATGGCGAACCCGCACGTGATGCTTCCGCTCCAGCACCTGTTGCCAGGGCGCCAGCATCCAGTGCGAGCGACGCGCCTGCGGACGACAAGTGGTCTTACGGCTGCGACAAGGGGAAAACCGTCAAATACCTCCCACACGTTTCAGGGGGCTTTTTGGGACCCAGCGTTTTTGGGGGCAACGTCCCGCCCCCGTCGAAAGGGCCCGGTTCAAAGGGCCCCTGCTAAAGGGCCCCTCCCTCATCCGTCTCCACCCTCCTCATCGCCCTCGTTATTTCTCCTCCTGGTCCTCCTCCTGTCCTTCCTGGCCCTCCATGCTTTCCACACTCGCCCCCTCCATCCTCTTTCAGACGTTTCGGCCTCCACAGAAGATGAAGCGCGCCTACAGGGTGCAGAGGAACAAGCCGAACAGCGAGAAGAAATTCGCGGCGAGGCCTGCAAGATGCTCGGGTACCAGCCTGGAACGAGGATGAAGCTGCTCAAGAGCATGTACGGCCTGAGCGACGCGCCAAGGCTCTGGTGGGAGGAGGCTACAGACCGCAGGATCGGGTGCGGCTTCGTGGCTCACCATCTGGACCCCTGCCTGTTCCTGAGCTACCGGCTGGACGAGACGAACGTGAAGGTGTTCGACGGCGCTATCGGACTACATGTGGACGATATGCTAGGAGGCGGCAACAACCAGGAGGGCCAGGCGTGCTTTTCGGCGCGCGTCCAAGAGCTCAAGAAGGCTTTCAATTTCCGGACGTGGGAGGACACCGAGACTGGCACCCTGAACGTGGCAGGCGACTCGTCCATGGACTTCTGTGGCAACTAGCTCACCAAGACGACAAACGGAGATTACCAGATGAGCTTGGAGGCCTACATCAAGGCATTAAGCCGATCACGATGACCAAGAGCAGGGCCAGCGACCACAAGTTGGCCATCACGGAGGGCGAGCGACGGCAGCTACGAGGACTTATGGGCAGCCTGGCGTGGCCCAGCTACCAGGCGGCGCCTCACTTGCAGTGCAGCGTGAGTCTCGGACAAGGCTCGATCAACGAGGGCTCCACCGTGCAGGACTTGATGGGGGCCAACAAGACGCTGAGGTTCGCCAAGGCCAACAGCGACGTGTGCCAGGTGTTTCCCAAGATACGCGATGACCCCAACGACGTGGCGTTCATTTGTATGACGGACGCGGCATGGGCAGTACGACGTGATGGAAGCTCGCAGGGAGGCTACCTCATCGTGGCGGCGCACAGGAGCTGAGCGGTGAGACGGTCAAGTACACAGTGGTCGACTGGCGCTCGTGGAAGATACCAAGGGTGAGCAGGTCCTCATTAGCGAGTGACGCCCAAACTGCAGCAGGAAGAGTGGACGCGCTCGAGTATGTGAAGGTGCACTACAGCCTGATGCTCGACCCGACGAGGGACCCGAGGCGCAACGGCACCATGACGGTGTTGGGAAGGAGTGCGTTGGTGGTGGACGCCAAAGCGATGTACGACGCGGCCCAGAAGCCACACGTGCACAACTTCGACGACAAGCGGACGGGCATCGAGGTGCAGGTGCCAAAGGAGCGTATGACGGCAAGCGCTACGGGCTGGTACTGGGTCAGCTCGGAGCGCCAGTTCGCAGACGGCTTCACCAAGCTGTCGGCGCGACAACTTCTGGCAAACAGGCTGCGGACCGGAACGATCAGCCTGAACTTTGACGAAAAGTTCCAGGCAGCCGAGAAGAAGACCGGAAAGGACCGACAGGAGGAGGCCAAGAGGTTCGCAACACCGAGACCGAAGGCAAGTACAATGACGAGGATGGCGACCATGGCATCCCTGACGACAGCAGCCAGCAGCGAGGTGGAGATTTACGACGCGAACGCGACGGCGGTGATGGAGCTCGACTGGACCATGGCACCGCAAGTGGTGATCAAGATCCCCCTCGGCACGTTCATCAAGGCAGTTGTGACGACCATCCTGATGATCGTGGGCCTTCTGGGTGTGCTACGTGACCTACAGCAAGTGGTCCGAGAAGGAGACGAGCACGATCCACCCAGAGCCGGAACCTGAGCAGCCAGAAGATAAGATGAAACACAAGCGTGAGCAGAAGGTGAAAATCAGCAGTATCAGGTGGAACGTCGGCGTTCAAGGGCCTATACACTATTCATCTGTGGGCCAGCCTGACAGAGTCGACGGACGATACGCTCACGCTACGCAAGGTTTCTCCCGAGGCTGGGAATTGACGAAAGAGCTAGCGGAATCCCGGGCTGGCCTGAAGGGCCAAAGTGGGTGAGCCCCGGCAAAACACGTTTTGCATCCTGTTCCACTCTCGAAGTTGTCTTTCCCCCCCATCGTAATGAAGCCATTTGTTTTCAGAGGTTGATTGCGACGATCGACCGGCGCATTTCTCTCGCGCATGTGTTTAGCAGCAGGCAATGTAATGACAAGCAGCTGCGAAGGATGCTCATGCGAAAAAAATGAGTGTTTAATCAGTTGTCGTTCCGTTTCTCACCTGTGTGAATTGTACTCCATACAATGCACTTGCTAGTGTGTTTGAAACGATTCCTGACATAGCATGTTAGATACTTCCCTCCCCCCAGCATGCATGGTACAGCATGTGTACAGCACGCAGTGCAGAGCAGCAGTCAAGACAACAAGCACCATTGCCATCTTTAGCTCGAGAGGCCTCTCGGCAGACCAAAAGGCTACCATCACCCTTCCCCGCCCGCAGAGCGTGATCGGGGACGGCGTTGAGGACGTTTCGGCCGAGGACAGGAAACGGATTTCGAGTGGAGTTCGACGACTTCGGGAGCGCTGAGCAGTTGACACCACCTCGTCGTCTTCTCCCTCAGCTGCTGCCGCTGCTCCTCCTCCTCACGCATCACGCCGACTGCCAGCAATGGCGATGCAGTCGCGCCCGTGCCCGTGGCGGAGGAGGCTACGTCCCCAGGGGCGCGGGTAACGACGACGGGCAACCTGGCCTTAGTGATTCCAATAGACTTGAAGGACACTGGTCCCCCCCCCCCGTCGACCAGCCCCCATCGATTTTACCGATGCGGGAAAATAGGGCCCGAGAGGCCCTCTTCGGGCCTTCGGCCATCCTGGAAGCGTCTCGGGGCCAGGGGCAATCCGAGACGGGGTGGGGGGGGCATCGGCCTTCAGGAAGGGGCGGAAGAAATCCACTTCACAATCAAGTTCGTCAGATCTGAAACTGGTGTCGCCAGGGCGAGGGCTGAGCTCGATTCCGCGTCTAACCCGAGGGCTGGCCCTTACTAAGATTGAGGGCCGATGTCCCTAGGAGTTGGGAGAGGGAGGGTAACGAGGATGAACATCGGTTCAAACGTAGAGAAGGAGATGGGTCTGACATTTTCTCATTTGTGAAGCCATTGTGGCGGTGCGTGCGCAAAGTAACGCACGGCATCTCCCACCGAGCTTCCTTTTTGTGACGTGCTCACTACGCGCTATCCTTCCTGAACCCCCCTCCTCCTCTCCCTCAGCCCCCTCATCCTCCGTTTCCTTCTCTACTTCGTCGCCGCTTTACGCCGTTAGCAGCGGGCGCGCTCGACCATGGGCCGGAGCTATCTTGCAAGCCTTGCGGATCGTTCACGCCGCGCGTTGTCATCCATCTCCTCCCCTTAATCCTCCTGGTGCCCTCCCCTTCCTTTCCCCCTCCCCTCAGCATTTGATATATTGCCTTACCCCTCCTTCACCTACCCCTGTTTCTACTGATGTTGCTACGCTCCCTGTCCTCGTCCTCCTCATTGCCCTCGCACTTTACTCCTTGTTTTTCTGACTGACATGCTACACTGGATGTTGCAGCCCCTGAGCCGCTCCAGCCCGCGTCTGCGAAGCGTTGTCTCACAGACCATCGACTGTAGACGCGGGAGAATCGAAGGGGGCCGTCAAAACAAACATGGGCTCACATCGTAACGCGGCGATCGGGATGCAATGTGACCTTTTTTATCCATGTCCAGAATGAGCATCGTACTTATGGTGCGGGCGTTTGCATTGATGTCACCACACGCGCAATCTACGAATGGAATGTTCGAATGTATGCGTGGCGCAATCTACGTGGTGCAACCGGTGGGTACATTGTAGCCGAGTGGCCCGCGATAGAATGGCAAGCCGTTGAAATGCATGTCGTGCCTTTGCGGCGCAATCGGGGGTAGAAGGGCCGCGGTGCGACGGCGACGGGCGGCGACGGCGACCGCCAGGGCACTGGCCCGAACGCGGGGTTCAGACAAAAAGGGCGGAAACAAAACAACGATGGCAACCACAGCGCGGGGGGGAAGGGGGCAACAACACCCAAAATACAGGCAGATGGTGACCAGACGGCGGTTGAACCGCCAACGGAACTGAGTTGCCGAAGCCAGGGGGTGACATCTTCGAAGTGCAAACGCTGTTCGGAGAACGATGGAAATACATCGAGCGTCGGCGATGCAAGGAGCGTGAGAGAGAGAGAGAGGGAAAGAGAGGGAACAAACCATAACCAAAGCGGGGCATACAGAGAGAGAGAGAGAGAGCAAGGCATAATGGAGCGACGAGAGAGAAAGAGAGATAGAGAGAGAGGGGGGGAGAGAGAGAAAGAGAGAGAGAGAGAGAGAGACAGAGGGAATGAGAAACTAGAGAACTACATATAAGTAGAGAGAGGGGTACCACAACAATGAAAATAATTGGCACGACAAGAACGCACAATCACAAAGATAGGACGTGATTCAAATTCACGTCGCCTGCTTTTGTTGGATGCGTTTGCACGACGCAGCTGACGCTGAGCCTGTTTCTGTTAAACTTATGCGGGACACCGCGCCACCATGTGAGATCGTAACGAAACCTGTCCCCTACCTCCTCCGTCTCCTCTCCTCCCTGCTACTTGAAAACCACATACGACGCTTAATTGTCCGTGGCTGCGCGCGCAAAAAGTTATGATCCGTGGATGATCATGTGCCCCCATCCACTCAGCCGCGCCTGCGCAGCGACGGTTCCGACGCAGCCTATGGATGCAACCATCGCGGCAATTCAAATCACAACGCAACCAATCAGTGGCGACAGACACGCTGACGCTGGCGCGGACGCACGAAAGCACTACGACGCACATCAAGAGTTGCGCTGAACACGCGCATCGCAAATCATTTCATTTTACTACTATATATGTTTGAATCAAACAAGCGTTGGCGATTAAATGAATGAGCTTAGCCAAAAACAAGCGTTCCCTTTAATTTAAGCGCGATTGCACCTCTGGGTCTCCGCGTCCTCCGTGACCAAGCGGATCCGCCACCCCCGGGCACGATCGCGGCATTTCTACGTCGACAGCTGGTAGATGGTGCCGCCCTCCTGGTATCGGACGCCGCGAGCCCTGCAGCGCTGGTGTTCGGGGTCCGACTCGGTTTCCGAGTTCGGGTCTTTGAGCAGTTCCGCCGGGGTGTCCCCTGCGCCCCCTTCGGCCGCACTGGCATCCTCGCTGGCCGCACCTCTTGAAAGACCCACAGACCTTCGCACGCCCCTTCAAGCCCACGGCCGTGCACCCTGGCCCACACCAGCAAGGCTTCGGCGCGGCCATGATCAACGCCTCAAGGTAGGTGACGGCGTCGGCCGTGACGCACCCGTAGGCTGGAGCGTTGCTGTCGCCCTGTGCGGCCCATGGCCGCCCGAGCGCGCAGAGCCTCGGACTCAAAGGACCGAGAGAAAACTTGAGCCCAAATGGGCCGCGGACAATCCCCCTTCCCAAGCACCCCCCACCGAAACCTTCCTTTCTGAGCTGCGCGCGAACTCCCACTCGTCGGATCCGTGTCGGATCCGTGTCGGGCACACGCCGAATCCGCGTCGGGAACAAGAGAAGAGACCAATTTCGGGGACAGGCGAGGTCCCCCGAACATACAACGTAACAAATCCTTTCGACATCGCTCGCGGACCCCGCCCAGGATCCATATGGTGCAGCGCTATAGCACCCCAAATCCGTTGTGGATGGTACCGGGGCCCGAAAGCGGCCCCTGGAGACCGCAGAGGGCATAAAAAAGCTGCCTGGACCCAGCCCATCGAACCTGCCCCCCCCCTTTCCTGCTGGCAGGCACCTCCTCCTCCTCCTCCTCCTCCTCCTCCTCCCCCTTCTCCTCCTCCTCCTCCTCCTCCTCCTGCTCCTCCTCCTCCTGCTCCTGCTCCTGCTCCTGCTCCTGCTCCTCCTCCTCCTCCTCCTCCTCCTCCTCCTCCTCCTCCATCCTTTTCCTTTCATATAACTCCAGCGCCACGCCATCTGAGACCCCCAGCCGGCTCAAACATGTCTTGTCTTTCCGTGTACGTTCGAGGCCTGGGCCCTTTACCCGTCCTAGGGACCGCGTCCAGGGCCTCTCGGAGCTCCGCGGGGAGGCGGTTGAGCAGCGGCTCGTTAAGCCGGACGGCCAGCCGCCAGGAGTCCACGTGCACCAGGGCCTCGAAGACGCTGCCCACTTGCTTGGCGTACAGCCTGGAGGGGCAGCGTCACGGGGGGGGAGGCCGAAGCTTCGAGGCTCGACGTGTCTCAGGCCAATGTGTCCTTCTCCTCCTCCTCCTCCTCCTCCTCCTCCTCCTCCTCCTCCTCCTCCTCCTCCTCGCCCCTCTTCCTCCTCCGCCTCCACCTCCTCCTCCTCCTCCTCCTCGCTCCTCCTCCTCCTCCTCCGTCCTCCTGCCTCCTGCCTCCTGCCCTCCTCCTCCTCCTCCTCCTCCTCCAGCTCCTCCTCCTCCTCCTCCTCCTCCTCCTCCGCCCTCCTCCTCCCTCCTCCTCCTCCTCCTCCTCCTCCTCCTCCTCCTCCTCCTCCTCCCTCCTCCTCCTCCTCCTCCTCCTCCTCCTCCTCCTCCTCCTCTCATCCTCCTCCTCCTCCAACTCCTCTCCTCCTCCTCCTCCTCCTCCTTCTCCTCCTCCTCACCCTCCTTCTCCTCCTCCGCCTCCACCTCCTCCTCCTCCTCCTCCTCCTCCTCGCCTCCTCCTCCTCCTCCTGCTCCTCCTCCTCCCCCTCCCCCTCCCCCTCCTCCTCCTCCGCCTCCTCCTCCTCCTCCTCCTCCTCTTCCTCCTCCTCCCACTCCCCCTCGTCATCGGCGGCTGGTTGGCTGCGCGCAGAGAGGGGCAGGGAGAGTGGGGAAGTCTTCTCAGGAGGCTGCTCCTCAGAAGGCGCCGGCACTGCATCTATACATAAGGCCCGCACCTTCTCAGCAGGGGCGTTTCTAAGAAGTCTTCCCCCCTCCCCCTACCCCCCTCTGCGCGTAGCCGAGCAACGTCAGCGGGGCGGGGGGGGGGGGGGGCGAAGAGTCGAGGTGCGACGTTTTCTAGGTTTTCGGACGCTCTCGTCGGTTCTCGGCGACTGTCCAGCCTCGGGATGCCTCCAGCTGAGCTTCGCCGAGGGGCGATCAACGTCGGGGGGGGCTGAAGTTTTGAGGTTCCACGTTCCTCCGGGGGCCAGAGCCAGGACCTGAAAACCACCAACGACGAGCCCCTCCAGGTGAGAGGAAGGCCAGGGCTCATCTCGAACCCTACGACTCGATTCAGTCGATTCTGTCTCGACAGGTTCCGACTCCGACTCGACTCGATTTGGGACTCCGATGTGGACCCCGACTTCTCAACGGAGGCCTCACCAGCTTGCCAGTTTCCGCCGGTTCCACTTCTCCCGACTAGGTCTGCAGATTTCCGCCGATCCGATTCATTTCGATCGCCGATCCGACGCCACAAAAAAACAAAGATCGCATGTAGTTTCACAAATGGAGCAACTGAGACCCCCTCTTTCTGCTGCAGTTACTTCCAGCCGTCTCGACCTGCCTCATGACCCTGGGGCCCGAAACAGCCGGCGAGAAAGCCCGCTGTGAAAAGAATGCGACGCCCAAATCTCAGGAAGGATCACGTCTGGGATAACCGCGAAAGGTGCTAGGCGGGCAATGGGCTTATGAGCGAATTCCAATGTGGTTATATCTGGCCTAACCTAGCTTATTAAGTGGGTTACGCGTGCCCCATGTAGCTTAGGGGGGTTAGCGATCAGGACTATTCGGGCTCCGCCCGATCAGGGAAGATGCCAATCCCCCACTGTCGGGGGGAACGAAGACGGGGATAGCAAAGGGTAGGGTAGAGAATCAGCTCACGTAGCTGACTTCCCCAGCGCCTCCCGGCGCCGGGAGGCGCCCATGTGTCGAGGAATGGGCCCGGCGGCGGGGCCGAAACCAGCGGCATGCAGCAGATTTCGTACCCCCCGCTTTCCCTATATCCCCCCCTCTCGTTCGGCCCGACACTGGGTGGGCCAGAGATAACAGACGAGGCATCAGCCAAGGACTCCCCTACAGTGAAGGGGCCCTGGGACACACGAATAAATACACACAAATAAAAAGATCCTCCATATTTTCGCATATTTTCTGGGTTTTTTGTATCCCCCCCCACTTCCCATATTTTCCCCCTATTCTCTGGGGAATCGACGATTAATTGTGTCTGTGTGTGTTTTTTTCCCTCCTGATACAGTTGAACCTAAGACAGAGGAACGAGCATATGACCCTCCGCCAGCCCAAACTGAAGAGCATCCTTCGGGGGCGGCCAAGAGGGGGGTGTCCAAGAGGGGGGGGTGCAAATCATGACCGGCGGCACGTGCGCGGCCCAGCGGGGGGGCCAGGGACGTAATGAAATAAGAAGAGGCGCCATGAAATCTGGGGAAGTATCATGGCCCCCGCCATGATATCCCCCCCCCTACTCATCACCCCCCTCTTTGCCGCCCCCGAATTCTTCTGGCCCCTTCTTCGCCCTGCCAGGGCTCCACCCCTGGCAGGACGAAGCAGGAGCCCAGTCGGGCCCACGCTCCGCCCTGGCGGGGCAGGGCGACGACGGGGCCCGCCGGGCCCCCGCTCAGAACTGCCTCGGTCCGACCGCGTCCCCTGAGCAGCCCCCGCGGTCATCCCAGATGGGGGCGGCGGCCCCTGAAGCCTCCGCCTCCTCCTCCCCCTCCCCCTTCTCCTCCTCCTCCTCCTCCCCCTCCCCCTCCTCCTCCTCCTGCTCCTCCTCCTCCTCCCTCCTCCTGCTCCTCCTCCTCCTCCTCCACCTCCTCCTCCTCCTCTTCTTCTTCTTCTTCTTCTTCTTCTTCTTCTTCTTATTATGATTATTATTATTATTCTTCTTCTTTCTTATTCTTACTATTATTCTTAGTATTCTTCTTCTATTATTCTTAGTATTCTTCTTCTTATTATTATTAGTATTATTATTAATAATACTATTATTGTTATTACTATTAATATTATTATTATAATGATTAGTCTTATTATTATTATTATTATTCTTATTAGTATTAGCATTATTAATATTAATAGTATTATTCGCATTATTGAAATTATTATTGGTATCATTAGTATTCGTATTATTATTAGTATTATTAGTATTATTAGTATTATTAGTATTATTATTAATCTTATTATTATTATTAGTATTCGCATTCGTATTCTTATTATATTTATTATTATTGATATCATTATTCGTATTATCATGATTAGTACTAATATCAGATTATTATTATTCTACTAGTAGTATTATTATTAGTAATATTATTATTCTTATTATCAGTAGAATTATTATTATGCTTAGTATTCGTATCAGTCTTCTTCGTAGTATTAATAATCTTATTATTAGAATTATGAATATTATTATTATCATCATTAATATTCGTATTCGTAGTATTAGTATTGTTGTTGGTAGTGTTATTGTTGCTTGTGTTATTCGTGTTGTGTAGTGTTATTCGTATTATTCTTAGTGTTCTTATTATTCTTCTTATTATTAGTACTAGTATTAATATGAGTCGTCTTATTATTCTTATCCTTAGTATTAGTATGATTATTACGTGTTCGTCTTCTTCTGATTAGCATTATTCTTTTTATGATTATTATTATTCCCGGAAAGGGCGTGGGCCCAGGGTTCTCTTTTAGTAGGTAAACCTGTCCCCCGGTGCCAACTTGAGGGAGGCCGGCGAATTTTTTCCCTGATAAATAACGAGGTCGAAGGAGGCCGGCGAATTAAAATTTGAGGATGTCTCGAGCGAAACGCTTGTTTTTGAAATCCCGATCGATAAATCACAGGGTGCGGGCCACTTTTTCGTGTGTTGAGGATGTCTCGAGCGAAACGCTTGCTCCGCAGAGTTTGCCGAGGATGTCTCGAGCGAAACGCTTGTTTTGCAGAGCCGACCGCGACGCGGAAAAGCGCTCCGCGCGAAGGAATTTCGATGATGTTTCGACTAATTTGTTTGTTTTTGTACGATTTCCTGGAATTTTGGCAGGATGTCTCGAGCGAAATGCACGACCCCACCCTAGCACGACCATACCCCAGCACGACCACACCCCAGCACGACCAGACCCCAGCACGACCCCACCCCAGCACGACCCCACCCCAGCACGACCATACCCCAGCACGACCACACCCCAGCACGACCCGACCCCAGCAAGACCCTACCCCAGCAAGACCACACCCCAGCACGACCACACCCCAGCACGACCTCACCACAGCACGACCACGCCCCAGCACGACCACTCCCCAGCACGACCACGCCCCAGCACGACCACGCCCCAGCACGACCACCCCCCAGCACGACCACCCCCCCAGCACGACCACCCCCCAGCACGACCACACCCCAGCACGACCACACCCCAGCACGACCACACACCCAGCACGACCACACCCCAGCGAAGACCACACCCCAGCACGAACCACACCCCAGCACGAACCACACCCCAGCACGACCCGATCGATTAAAATCTTGAAGCGGCCCGGCGAATTTTTTCCTTGATAAATAACGAGGTCGAAGGAGGCCGGCGAATTAAAATTTGAGGATGTCTCGAGCGAACCGCTTGTTTTTGAAATCCCGATCGATAAATCACAGGGTGCGGGCCACTTTTTCGTGTGTTGAGGATGTCTCGAGCGAAACGCTTGCTCCGCAGAGTTTGCCGAGGATGTCTCGAGCGAAACGCTTGTTTTGCAGAGCCGACCGCGACGCGGAAAAGCGCCCCGCGCAAGGAATTTCGATGATGTCTCGACTAATTCGTTTGTTTTTGTACGATTTCCTGGAATTTTGGCAGGATGTCTCGA
>CAUYUJ010017769.1:41741-96210 GCA_963575745.1 Prorocentrum cordatum
TTCCCGGAAAGGGCAAGAGCCCAGGGTTCTCTTTTAGTTGGTAAACCTAATCCCCCGGTGCCAACTTGAGGGAGGCCGGCGAATTTTTTCCCTGATAAATAACGAGGTCGAAGGAGGCCGGCGAATTAAAATTTGAGGATTTCTCGAGCGAAACGCTTGTTTTTGAAATCCCGATCGATAAATCACAGGGTGCGGGCCACTTTTTCGTGTGTTGAGGATGTCTCGAGCGAAACGCTTGCTCCGCAGAGTTTGCCGAGGATGTCTCGAGCGAAACGCTTGTTTTGCAGAGCCGACCGCGACGCGGAAAAGCGCCCCGAGCGAAGGAATTTCGATGATGTCTCGACTAATTCCTTTGTTTTTGTACGATTTCCTGGAATTTTGGCAGGATGTCTCGAGCGAAATGCACGACCCCACCCTAGCACGACCATACCCCAGCACGACCACACCCCAGCACGACCAGACCCCAGCACGACCCCACCCCAGCACGACCCCACCCCAGCACGAACATACCCCAGCACGACCACACCCCAGCACGACCCGACCCCAGCACGACCCTACCCCAGCAAGACCACACCCCAGCACGACCACACCCCAGCACGACCTCACCACAGCACGACCACACCCCAGCACGACCACGCCCCAGCACTACCACGCCCCAGCACGACCACGCCCCAGCACAACCACCCCCCAGCACGACCACCCCCCCAGCACGACCACACCCAGCACGACCACACCCAGCACGACCAGACCCCAGCACGACCCCACCCCAGCACGACCCCACCCCAGCACGACCATACCCCAGCACGACCACACCCCAGCACGACCCGACCCCAGCACGACCCTACCCCAGCAAGACCACACCCCAGCACGACCACACCCCAGCACGTCCTCACCACAGCACGACCACGCCCCAGCACGACCACGCCCCAGCACGACCACGCCCCAGCACGACCACGCCCCAGCACAACCACCCCCCAGCACGACCACCCCCCCAGCACGACCACACCCCAGCACGACCACCCCCCAGCACGACCACACCCCAGCACGACCACTCCCCAGCACGACCACACCGCCTTGGTTGAGTGGTTGCCTGTCGTCGTGGAATGTTTCGTGGGGTGTCTCGTGGAATGTTTCGCGGGGTGTCTCGTGGAATGTTTCGTGAGGTGTCTCGCGGAATGTTTCGTGAGGTGTCTCGTGGGATGTTTCGTGAGGTGTCTCGTGGGATGTTTCGTGAGGTGTTGCCCCGTTGGGTATCGTGAAAACGTGCCCATGCTCCACATGTCTATATCCCTTTCCGGGTTCGTGGGTCCATCATGTTTTTCTCTGTGTGTATTTATTTCTGTGTCCCAGGGCCCCTTCAAACCTGTTTCCCCTCTGCACCTGCACGCTCTCCTCGAGCAGCTTCCTGGTCTGCTCGTCCACGTCCGACATGGCTGGCGCTGGCAGCGGAGTGGCCGCAAGCGGGCGCCCGGGTCTTTGAAGGGGCCCTGGGACACACAAATGAATACACACAAATAACAGGATCCCCCATATTCTCCGATAGTTTTCGTGTTTCTGTCTTCCCCCCCACTGCCCATATTTTCCTGGGAGTCGACGATTCATCGTGTCTGTGTGTTTTGTTCCCCTCCTGTGTCTTGGCGGCGCGCACACGGGGGCAGGCGAGGGGGGAAGGCTTCGTAGGAGAAGGGCGGAAGCTGCTTCTCAGGAGGCGCGGGCCAGGCGTCCACGAATAGAAGGCCTTCGCCTGCTAAGCACCAAGGGCGTTCCTGAGAAACCTTCCCCCCACCCCACCTCCCCCCCTCTGCGCGTGGCCAGTGGTCCACGGGCCCCTCGCGGAGGGGAGGCCCCCAAGAGCTTCGACGAGGATTGTGCTGCTCCGCCACGGCGCGTCTGTTCCTCGAGGGTTTTCGGCCCTCGGGGGCCCTCGAACATGGATCCGAAGCAGGAGGGGGACGACGAGGAAGAAGACGAGCAGCATGCAGGAGTTCTCCGAGAAACCCAAAAAATCCATGAGGAAGAGGAGGAACAGGAAGAGGAAGGGGAGGGGGAGGGGGAGGGCGAGGGGGAGGAGGATGGGGGAGGGGAGGGGGAGGTGATAGGGGGGAGGGAGAGGGGGGGGGGCGCAAGGGAGGGGGGGTGGGGGAGGGAAGGGAGGGGAGGGAGGGAACGAAAAGGAGGAGGAGGGGGAGGAGGAGAGCGGAGGAGGAGGAGGAGGAGGAGAGGAGAGGAAGGAGGAGGAGGAGGAGAAGAGGAGGGGTTGAGAGGAGGAGGGAGGAGGAGGAGGAGGAGGGGGAGGGAGGGAAAGGAGGAGGAAGAGGACGGAGCGAGGAGGGGGGAGGGATGAGGAGGAGGAGGAGGAGAGAACAAGGAGGATACATTTGTTTGAGTGCCACGCCCACGCTTCCAAATCAAGGAAGGCCCTGATATAGTGCCAGCAACGGATGGATGTGCTGGCGCCATAAAATCAAAGACGTGATCCGGGTCACCTGAGGTCTTCGGCGGGCTGACCTATCACGGGCGAAGGAAAGGCGACCGACTCGCTCGGCCGCGACATGGAAGACTGAGCCACACTGCCCTGAGCACGGTCCTCACCGTAGCCCAGGGGCACAGCTTCAGCAGCACAAATACTGGACGGGCGTCGCTAGCCTCGGGCAAGTTAAAGCACTGCATCAATCCTTCCGCGTCCACAAGGACACCCGCCTTCCGCTGACTGCATTACGGAATTTGGCCCTTACAAAGGTACACCCAGCCGTACTTGCACGCGCGCGGAGGAGCCAAGGCACACCGTTTGGAAAGCCCTCTGATCTGTTAAGGCCCAGTAAAGCGACCGGCGCGCTGACCCCCCCCCCCTTCGCGACAGGAGGTGCGTCGCGCATTCGTCGCCCGCGCGTCGGCCGCCGAAAACGCCAGCCGCCCTCTCGAACGTGCACGTCGCCCTCGCAAGGGGGCACTTTGGTGAGTGCGTCGCCAGCGCGGCGGACACCCACGGGGCGGATCGCGCGCGCGTCGCCCTCTCCACGGCCGCTTAAAAAGGCTGGTCGCCTTCGGGAAAAAGAAAGTCGCCCACGCTGCGGCCCTCTCGGCGAGAAGAAGGCGGCCGCTGGGCTACCTCGGCAGATCAACAAATCCCCCTAACATTACAAATGCAGCGATGCTGCTGAACGCAGCCTGGCGATAGGCCAGCAGGTCCCCCCAGCCGCCGCCACAGCCGCCGCAACCGCCGCCAGCGCCAAAACTACCGCCGCCACGATCACCACAAACGGATGCGACCGCAACCACATCCACCGCGACGATTACGACCAACACCATTTACCGCCGTCATCACCACCACGACCACCACGCTTCTCGCGACCACCACAACGACCGACACCAGCACGATCACCGACGTGACCACCACCAGCCCGCCCACCACCAGCGGCACGACCGCCGCCAACGCGACCAAGGCGACGAACGCGACCACGACCATGATCACCAACATGACCATTACAGAAGCACCCGCCCAATCCGCCCCCCCCCCCCCCTACGCCTGCCGGGCCGCCCTTGCCGCCGCGCCCGCCTCGCGCCCCTGCCCCTCCCCCCTCCTTTTCTCCTCGTAATCTTCCTCCTCCACCGCCGGCGGCGGGGCCGTTCGCGGAAGGCGGGGGCGCCGCTCGCGGCGATGCGCCGCGGCCGTGGAAGGGGGGCCGAAGGAGAAAAGAAAATGAAGGGGGGCACGGGGTGGCAAGGGAAAAAAAACAAAGACGAGAGAGGAGGGGGGAGGGACTGACAGAGGGAGGCCGGTAGAAAGGAGGAAGAGAAGGGGAGGAGAGAGGGGGGCGAGGCAGGAGAGAGGACGAAGGAGGAGGAATGACAAAAGAGGAGGGACGACGAGGAAGGAAAAGGGAAATAACAGGGGCAAGCACCGCCCTTCCTGGCGCAATGGAGGGCGCAGCCGCCGCCACTTGTGAACAGCGCAAGCACGGCGGGCCGACGGCCGTTGCGCATTGTTGCTCGGAGAAATGCCAGGGGCGGGCAAAGTCGCGACTGCGTCGCGCATGCGTCGCGCGTGCGTCGCGCGTGCGTCGCGCGTGCGTCGCGCGTGCGTCGCGCGTGCGTCGCGCGCGAGGCGCGTGCGTCGCGCGTGCGTCGCGCGGGTCGATCGTGCGTCGCGCGCTGGCAGGGGTGCGTCGCGCGCGGGTCGGGGTGCGTCGCGCGCGCGTCGCGCGTGCGTCGCGCGTGCGTCGCGCGGGCGTCGCTCGGGTCGTTCGCGCGTCGCGCGCAGGTCGCGCGCGAATCGCTCGAAGGGCGCCGTGGACTCCTGACGGCATGTGAACTGCACGGCCCGCTGGCGAAACAATCAAGGGATGCGCGCGGCAATCGTAGAAATAGCGAGACACGCACGTGAGAACTACGAACGCGAGGAGACCAAGAGACGACATGGAGATGCAGCGCGCACGGACTAATCCATTTCAAGCGCACGCCCCGTCAGATGTTGAACATCGGTCCGTCGCTGCAGCAATTTGGCGACGTCTCGCCCGCCGATGCATTGGGGGGGAAAAAGAGGATGGAAGTGAGGCGAGGGAAGGGCGGGCGGAAATGGGAACGGACGGGCGAGGAGGGGGCGCGCGGGGGCGGCGCAGCGGCGGCGGGAGCGATGGAAGGCGATCGAAAGGGGGGCGGCGGGAGCGAGGAGGGCGAGAAGAAGTTCAAGAACTGAATACAAATTTCGCAAACGGGACAAAACGCGCAGCGCGTTGGACGAGGGGAAGAGGAAGGAAGAGGGGGGGGGCAGGAATATTGGAGCGAAACGACATGGGGGTGCGGGGCGCGATGCGACGGGGCGAAGTGGCGCCGCGTCGCGCGACGTGACGTCACCCCACCGCGGCGCGACACGCAGAGCCCCCAATCAACGCGAGGCGTCTTCGTCCTCAGCAACGGTTGGCGCCCCCGACAATGAGCACCAGCAAATCCTCTTGCGCCGAAATGGGAACAGAACGCGTTGGTGGACCGTCGAACTAGGAGTGCGCCGCGACCGCCACAATGGCTGCTGGTGCACGGGCGTCGGAAACCTATATATCGCCAGAGCAATTCCGAAGTCGCGCCATATGTCGCCCACGCACTCTGGGAGGCCGGGATTCGGGACAGAGACGCAAACCAGGGCCGGCGCACGGGCGACGCTCGGGCGACGCACTGAACGAAAACTTGAAGGGGGGGGGTGGTCGCTTCACTGGGCCTTAACACTCTGATCTGGCCACCGCCGCTGCGGCACTTGCATATCAGACAAATGAAAAGAACCGGTTTGCTCGAGCATGGCCTAGGGCATCCCAGCTGTCCGCGTGAACAACCGCGGCGCGGGCGCAGGAATCAGGAGGCGGCTTCGAAAACGGACGGCCCCCGCGTAAACAATGAGCACACCTCCAGACTCCACGCCAGGGCTTCCAGACATGACCGATGGGGGGGCCTCGCCCACAACGGGGTTTGGGGATGTCTCTACACCGTTGAGATCGAGAGCAGGCCATTGAAACAGCACGCGCGCAGCAACCTCTAGCGCCGCCCGCGCAAATTTCGCCAGACGGTCCGCCGCCTGCATCAGAGCCTCATCGTAGGGGTGCAATAAAGCCGCACGCTTGGCGCCTATGACGGCGCGGTGGTTGCCCGGCCCGCGCCAGCGCTCCTGCGCCGAGGTGCCAGGGGCGTCTAAGTCTAAGTGGGCAGCGACCATCGAACAAACAGAGACCGACGATCGCTGACCATGGCACTGCAGAAAGGCCCCAGCATACATTCTCTTCGGGGGCAGCTGCAGCCACTTGCTCTTAGCAGCTGTCTGAACCACGATACTACAGCCCGAATAAACGCGACAATCCGAAGGGGCGCGTCGCGAGCACGCTGGCCCACGTGAAGGCGAAAAACTCAGCGCTCGGCGGGGCCTGAGGATAGGGCCCCCACGCGGGGGCCCTGAGCCCCGCAACTACATCGACTTCGGCACCGACCATGCAAACCAAACTACCAGCCCTAGACAGCTCACGGATCGACCGTCGAGCGCAGAACCCATCAACAAAAAGGTCGCCCCAAACGCGGTTGCTGACTGGGCCGCCGCCCGGGCCAACTCCAGGCCGCCCGCGCCAAATCAGGGGCCAGAAACGAGACGACGCCACCCCACCTACGGCACGATGGGCATGGAACTTCAAGCGCTTGCCCCGCGCGGCCTCGGCTCGCCACCGCGAGAACCCCGCGGCGCCGGGGGGCCGCCGCGCCGCGCCAGCGCCGAACGCCGCCCGGGCACCGTTCGCAGCAGCCGCAGCGACATGGGTCCTACGCGCTGGCCGCGCAAGATACCCAGTCACAGAGTATACGCCGCTCGCCTCGCACAGCGCCCGCTGGCGCGGTTCGGCGGCGAGCTGCCGCCGCGCGTTCTCTTGCCCGACCCAGCGACGCGCCCAGCGCGCAAGCCGCTAGCGTTTTTCGGAACAGCGTCGCCGCACCCCGCCGAGCTGATCTGCGTCGCGCCGGCGGCGCTCGTCGCGCTGGCCAGCGTCGCGGCGCCAGCCCCCGCCGCGTTCCCACGCGGCAGGGCGAGGGGCCGCCGCGCCTGTCCGCGCTGCGGCGACGGCGCCCGCCGCGGCGATAGAACTCGCGTTGCCGGCGCCTGTAGTTCGGGCCCAAGGTGGTCATCGAAATGGGACTGTTGCGTTCGGTCGCGCGGCTCGGCGCCGGGCCGCTCGCGCCCGCCGCGCCGCCTTGCGCCGCGGCCATGGACTCGATGGGCCGCCCACTTTTGCGCGGCCGCGCCGAGCGCCGCTCGCATAGAACACGCCCGCGGAAGCGAGTCGCGGCGGGCCGATCAGCGCCGCGTCGCCCGCGCCCGCCGCGGCGCGCGCCGATGGATATCAGCCGCGCCCGTCGCGCCGCCCGGCGTCGCACAGGGGCCGCGCATCGCGCGGCCCTCCGGCGCCCGTCGAGCGGCCCAGCGCCGCGCCGGCGGCGCCAATTGGGCCCGCGGCCCCGGAGCGACCTGGCCCAAACCAAACTGGCAGCGGAGGATAGGGGAACGGGCAGCAGGCGGGGCGCGAGGAACGCCAAGGGGCGGGGAAAAAACGCGGCAACGACGGCAGCGCCCGCGCCGCCGCTGCCATCGCCGCGCGCGCCTGCGGCTGACGCTGCACAATCAGGGGCAGCGCTTCTGGCGGGGGATCAAACTGAACCGGGGGGCATCGCGCGGCGGGGGCAGGAGAGGGGAAGCAAGACTGAGACAGAGGGTGGGGGGGGGCGGAGGGGGAGAGGGGAAAACATTCACGGCGAAGCTATGACAAGGGAAAGGGGGGGGGGGGGGGGGGGGGGCGGGGCGCGAGCGGAAAGGGGGGGCGGGGGGAGGGAGGGGCCGAGGGGGGGCGGGCGGGGAGGGAAGCGAGAGGAGGAAAAGCCACGCGCACGATGACGAAACAAGGATGGGGAGGAAGGAAAATGGAGGGCGAGGAGGGGGGGGGTCAAGTAAGGAAGCGACAGGGATAATGCGACGTCGCACTCCGAAGGGCGGGCGCGGGGGGAAAGGGGAAGGGGGGGCGGGGGGCGGGGGGGGGAATGGGGGGGGAAATGGGGGGCGGGAATGGGACGGGGGGGGGGGGCATGGCGGGAAGCAGAGGGCGGAGGAAGGGTGGGGGAGAAGGAGAGAGGGAGCGATGGAAGCGCAAGGAGGGGGGCGCCGCAATGCACAACTGGGAGGCGTGTGTATATACACCGACCTGTTCGGGCCGATTTTTGTTTTGAGTGTTGGGCCAGAGCGGTTTTGGCGCAGTGGCCGATAGAGGGAGCAAGCGCCATGCGCCCCGCCTGGGCGCGTTTGTCCAGGGGCGGGCAAGGCCGCAGCGGCCCCGGCACCCATGGCGGAAAACCGCCGCCCATGGTGGTGATGCCGTCTCTAGGCGAGGGGTGCCTCGTTTCGAGGCCATGAATGCGTGCCCGTAGCCGGGCACGCGAGAAAATTTAAACAGGGCCGCACGCTGGCCGGGGAACGCGCGCGGGCCTGCTCGCCAGCACCCCAACCCATCCACCACATTGGGGAGGGGAGGAGTACAAACTCTGGCCCGATTGGAAATGATGCCGCCAAGGGGGTTTGAGCCAAATATGGGCGACGGGCCCGCGTCCCCACGATCACCCTCCCTCCCTTCCCAACTCACCATCGCCCCCCCATTGACCCCGCCACGACCTCGCCTCCAGCCTCCGTCTCCGTTCACAGACTCCTTCCCTCCCCCCCCCTGCGTTCCTCCACCCCCCACTGTCCGTTCACCCATCTCCCTCCCCGCTCCCATGCCTTTCGCTCGGAACTCCCCGCTCCCACTCCCGTTCCCTGCGCCCGCCAGCCCCTCCCTTTCCCTCTCACTCCCCACCCGTCTCTGCCCCGATCCCCCCCCCCAATCGCTCCATCCAGGCCCCGTATCCCTGCCGCCCTCTCCGTCCCCTCTAACCCCCTAAAAAACGAAAACGGAGCGTCAAGGCATTGTGATGTGGTTTCCAATCCTACACAAATGGGGCACCGCCGCCTGCCACGGCCTGCCTGTGGCCCGTTCTATCGGTGGCTGGGAGCGAAGCCCCGGGTCACCGGGGCCACAGAAATTCTGGGAGGCTCATAGGGCGAATTCCTATGGCCTGATCGGTGTATAAAATTTCGGCGGGCCGTTCTGCCTGATACATTCCGAAATTTTCGTCGTCCCGAAATTTTATACACCAATCGGGCCTTGGATTTTTCTCCTATAGTTTCCGGATTTTGCATAGTCCCCCGTGGCCATGGAAAGTGGGCGACCGCATGCGGACGCCCCCGCTGGGACTGCAGGTGAAGCTCCACAGGGAGCACAACCTGATTGAAAGGTGCGACGACATAGCCGGGGGGGGGGGCTCCGCGCCAGGGCCGTGCGCGGAGCCGCCATGCGGAGCACGATCTGTTCAAACGCAAGCAGACATTTGCACGATTACGCCATGCGCAAATATGACTGCCCTTACTGGGCTTGTACGCGGCGCTCCTTGTGGGGCGCCATCCGCTTGAAAAGGCGTGCCAAAAACGGGAGCGGAGACGCCATGGGAATTCCAAATGGGGCCACAACTGTATGGGCGCGATCTTCGCGAGGGGCGTGCCGACGCGGGCATGGAGGCGCACTTGGAGCGCCCCCGCGACGGCCGTAGGCGAAATTCCATCAGTGGCGCGAGCCGCGGGAAAGGCGTGCCGCAGTGGTTGCGGATAAGCTTTGGGGGCGCCCCCCTTGAGCCTGCGGGTGGAGCCCATTGCGGGCTGCAGTCCGCGCTGGGGGGCGTGCCGAAATGAGCGCGGAGACACTTTAAGCACGCCCCTACCAGGATGGTCGATGAAGCTTCATATGGGGCACGATCCGTGCGAGGGGATTACCGAACTGATCACAACGTTCGCAGCAACGGCAGCGGATGGTAACGACGGTCCACCAGCAGCATGCAGCAGGCAACGCAGCGGACGCGGCTGCGAGCGGAGGGGGGCGGGGGGAGGTGGGTAAATGAGGAGGAAGACGCGCGGTGCAGCAGAGGGAAAATGAAGCACATGTAAACGAAAAAGAAATGGAAAACAAGCGGCACCGAAAAAAAAAACTGCTATAAATTCTACACCCGGGGAATGGATTGGTGTATATATACACTCCTCCGAACAACCGTCGCGAACTCCAGCGCCCAGGCGGCGCGCCGGGCGCCCCCGCCGGAGCTGCAGGGGTCTAGTCACGGCCAAACCGGAGTCGCCGCGCCCCGGCCAGGGCGGCCGGGGGCCCGCGTGCCTTGCGAAGGCAGGGGGGGTGCCGTAGCGCATGCGTCTTGTCTGCCATGTATATTTACGCTGCATGCGCAACGGCCCCGCAGCGGCCGCAACGCATGCCATGGCTTGCGGGCGGCATGCGCTGCAGCCCCGATCGGGTTTTCTCGCTAAGCGGGCCGGCCCGCGCCCACGCCAGCACCCCCCTCTGGGGCCCGGAGGGGGCGCCCCGAGAGCGCGGGCCAGGGCCTCCAGAGGGCCCAGAAAAGCCCGCGCGCTCTGCGCCGCCGCCCCGCAAGCGGCCCGAGAAAGGGCGCGAAGGAGGAGGAGGGGCGCCGGGGAGGGGGGGGGGAGGGGGGCGGGGGGGGTGCGAGGAGGAGGAGGATATGGGCGGGCGAGGGGAGAGAGGGAGCAGGAGGGCCCAGACGGGGGAAGGGCAGAGGAGAAGGAGGACGGCCGAGGGAGAAGCAGGAGGAGAAAGAGAAGGGGGAGAAGGGGCGGGGACGGGCAGGAAGAAGGAAGAGAGGGGAGAGACGCAGGGGGAAGGATGGGGGGGGGAGGGAGGAGGGAGGAGGGAGGAGGACAGGGAGGAGGGAGGGGTCCATTCCTGCATTGCTTCCTCGGCGTCGCCCCTGGCTCGCGGCGGCCGCCGTCGCTCTGCGCGGGCGAGCCGAGCGGGCGCCGTCGCTTGCGCAGGCGCCCCTGCGTCAGTTGCGGAAGCTAGCGCGTGCCAGCGGGTGCATGCATCGCCAGCTCGCCGTCAGCGCGGGTTCTGCGTTCTTCACGGCGGCCCGCAGCGCGCTCCGCACTCGTCAATTGCGCGCCGCAGCGCGCGCAGCATAAGTCTCGGGCGCCGCTGGCATCGCTGGGATTGTTTCGCCCGCCCACGCGCTCCATCCATCAACTGATCACCCACCCCCTCTCCCCCCCCCTCTCTCTGCCCGCGCCCCCCCCCCAGTCCGTCCATCTTCGTCTCCGCTTCAGCTGTCACCATGTTCCATCCATCCTCGTTTCGCCTCCCCCCCCTTCTTCATCCCACTGCCTTTTCGCAGATGGTTCCTTCACCCCGCCCCCCCCCCTCTGCCCCCCCCCCCCCCTGCCACCCCACCCCTCGCGCTTCCTCTCTTGCCCCCTCCTCCTGCATCTCTCCCTCTCCCTTCGCCGTTCCCCAGCCGCTCGCCCACTTCGGGGGGGGCCCACCCCCGCCCGCTTCGCCGGCATCATAAAATCCCCCCCCCCCCCCCCCCAACACTCCCACCCCAGGCGGCCAATAGACACCCCCTCGGCCGACGCGGGCCCCGAGACGCGCCCCGGGGCCTCAACTGCCCCGGGCACAATAGCGCGCCATGCGCGCCCGAGAACAGGAGGTGGCATCGACCAGCGGCAAGCCCACGCCCGACCGATCCACGCCTCCTTCCTCCATCTGAGAATAGAGGCAGCGGCCGCCCGCCAGGCCGGGTCGCCACCAAAGATGGCGCAGGCGGCGAGAAACCATAGTTGGCTGCGCGGACGCACCACAGGGCAGAAGAAGAAGAAGAGGGAGGATATATATATATATATATATAGAGAGAGAGAGAGAGAGAGAGAGAGAGAGAAAGAGAGAGAGAGAGAGAGAGAGCAACAAAAAAAAAAAAAACGAAAATAAAATCGGCGCAGCCGGCCAAGGTCGCGATCGCTGGCGCGAGTAACCTCGGCACCGAAGGAGGCCCCTACTAAGGGCCCAGCTGGGAGTGCCTGCGCGGCCGTGGATCTGGCAATAGCCTTGCCCCGCCGCGCTATGCGCCGCGCAGCCCTGTCCGCCTTCGCGAGGTTTTAACCGGGCCGACCTGCCAGCAGCCCGAACGCCTCGACCAGCCGCGTAGTCAACTCCGAGTTTGACCGTGGAACCTGAGCAACGCCTGAAGAGGCGGCTGAGGCTGGACAGACCCTGCGTACCAACATGTTTCGAGCTCGAGACGATAGCCGTTGTCTCGAGACCGGACGAGCACCGGAGAACACCATGCACGACCGCGTCGAGAGCCTCAGCCCCAGCCGCCGCCGCCACCGCAGCACGCGGGTGACCAGTGGACGACAAACCTTGGTCGTCAATAAAGACATCCAGGGCAGTGGCGGTTGCCGGGGGAATGCCGCCATGCCCGTCGAGACAATGCACGCGAATCAAAGCAATGGCAGTCGAGCAACTAGCAACAACGCCATAAGTGAAAAATACCACCACTCCAGCCAGCCCCCAAAACTTCAGAGCCGACCGACCATGTAAGCGAAGAGGCAGTCACGTGCGATGGTCATCAAAAAACCATGGCGACGACAACAATCCTCGAGTTTTACCAAATTGATGTTCACCCCCCAAAAAAAAAAGATAAATCGAAAAAGATGCCGCAACAGGCCTCGCCTCGAGCAACTCGGACCTCGGCCGTGACAGCCTGTCGCCAGACAACATCGGCAGCTCCCCGATGCTGGCCAGCCGCCGAGTACCCACGGGGGTGGGCAAGCTCCCCGCCCAGCGCCAGGGGGCGCCCGCAGCGCCCGTCGGCTTCGGCGACATGGCCAGAAGGACAACCGAGATCTGAGGGGGCAAAACACCGAGCGCCCCGACGAGGCACAATTTAGCGCTGAAAATGCCCAGCTAGCATCCGAAAACAAAGCGACGCATCTGCAATGAAACCCACCCACCGACATGGCAGAAAAACTCCTGTGAGACCGAGAAGCGCATGAATGGTCTGCGCATCAAGACGGGGGAGGGGATCGAGCCTCTCGACGGCCGAAGAGGCCTCCCGGCCGCGGCCCCAAAGCGACGAAAAACGACAACCCTCGGCTTGCAGAAGAGAGAGAGCAGGCCCGCCACGACGCTGCCTTCGGCCGACAGAGCGCCACTGGCCACCCAGGGCGACGGGCCCCGGAGCAACGCGCGCGCGCGCTTGGCGCCAGACTGCGCCCGACGTCGAGCCAGGCCGTCCAATCGGCGCGGGCCTCGGCGAAGAACTCGGCGCCGGCGGCCCGGCTGGCCTCGCGCACCCGGGCGCGCGCACCCACGAGCGAATCAGGATCTGCCGAGGCCGAGACTGCAGCAGCCACCAGCTCGAACAGGGGCGCGCAGCCAGCCTCAGCACCCGCAGTGGCCAGCGGGGGTGGCAAGAGCAAATCCTTTCAGACGTCGGCGGCGTCGGAGACATTGGCTCGCAGCGCGCGGGCGCGCGCCCGAAGCTGCTGACCAGGGCAAGAGATGGGCCGACGAGCGGGGCACCTAACCTCGGAGCCCTCGGCGAGAACCGAGCGCCAGACAAGCTGGCGCCCCAGCCCGCGAGGCCCGAGCCCCACGGGAGACGACCAAACAATCGGGATAAGTTCCTTCTCAGCTTTGTCGGCCCAGCGCTGATAGAGAGCGCCGAGAAGGGAATCAGCTTCCCGAGGGCGATGCATTTTGACACAGCAAGGAGCAGAATCAATCAGCGCCTAGACCCCAGACCGCCCCTGAGGCCCCGGAGCAGGGCCCGCGACAGCCTCGCGGGGCAACGGGGGGGGGGCGCCTAAACGACAGAGACCCGAAGCAAGGGGGGGGGGGGGCGCCCAAACGACGGAAAACAAACAAAATAAAAACAAACAAAGAAAGAAAGGGGGGGGGGGGGGGGGGGGGGGGGGGGGGGGGGGGGGGGGGGGGGGGGGGACAACAGCAACAAAAAACAAACAAAACAAAACAACGCGCCCAAGCGCGCGTCGATCCACTCGATGGCCTCGCCAAGGCCGCCAGACACCACGAAATAATCACACGCGGCGGCGGTGGGGGGGGGGCAGGAGGGCAATGCGCGGGCGCGCTGGGGGAGACCAAGGAGCCTCTGAGCCCTTCAACAAAGCGAGACCCCGCGAGCTCCGCGGGCCCCACGTTCAGGCCAGCCAATGATCCGAAGCCTCGCCGCCGTGGATAACCGCGGACCGACGGCCGAAAGAAGGTCCAGGCCCCGGCCCGACAGGCCTCCGGAGCGGCGAAGCTGGGCCGACGCAACTAACACGGGGGGGGCCCAGGAAGCTCGAAAGAAGACGCCGCGCCCTGCCAAGGCAAACCATGCTCCCAGGGCCCTCCGAACAGCCCATCCCGGAGCGCGCGAAAATGGCGACACCACCCGAAATGCCCCCCACATCAGCAACCGCGGCAGGCGACCGCGCGCCCTTCCAACCTCGGCGGAGACTCCGGGCGCTAGCCTGGCCCATATCTCCCCGACGAATCAGGCGATGCTCTCGGCAGAGCAGAATATGCGCATCGGCCGCCTTCCCCCAATCACGTTGCGCATTCTGTCCCACGATTTGCACTTGATGGTATGAATCCTGAGCGGCGCGGCGGCAACTTGGACAGGCGTGCTCGCCGCGGCCGACGCGTGAAACGGCCCGGGAGGCAACGCTCCATCTATATGGGCGCGCGGGCCAGAAGGGCCCGTGCCCTCGCAGCAAAATGCGGGGGCCGATGGCAGCCCCGAGCGACCCGTTCCACTGGCCGCCCAGGCCACCCACGGCAGCTGCCCTCAAACGAGAAGCCCCCCATAACCTGCGACGCCGAGGATAGGGCGGGAAGCGGGGGCCTGCCCATCGCGGCGCGACAGGGGGCGCCCTTGGCCAGAGAGATCACCGGACGCACATCCGACGGTCGAGCGAAACAAATAATCGCCTGGCGCCTGCGAACAGTCCAGATGTCGCGCGCGCTGCCAACCGGCCGCGCGATCGCCAAGCCAGCGCGAGCAAGCGACGGGCGCGAGCGGGGCGAAGGCCAGCACTGCTGAGCAAAGCTCCCCCTCGAGCAAGCTGCGTTGCAAGGGGGGGAAGCGAAGAGGATCGGCGTGCCTCGCTTGCGCCAGAGCGCTGCCTGGGCCGCTGAGCGGCTGCGAACAGAATACACAGAGCCGCGCCCCCCCTGGAAGCTACCCCCGAAGTTTCCGAGACACCAAACCCCGAGGGAAAGCGGTCAGAGGTCCCAAGGCCCGGGCAGAAGAGAAAACTAAGCCCCCCCATGGGGGGGGGCGAAGCAGAAGCAGCGCTCGCGACCCCGTCAGCTCGCGCGCGCGCGCAATCGAGGGCGCCCGCGCCGACAACGCGGGAACTGGCGCCGAAACTGACAGTGCAGAGTGGCGTCGGAATAGCTGCCGCAGGAGCCGACGCGGATGAAGCGGCATCGCATCCTGCTGGCGCCGGCGAGGCGGCGGGCCCAGGGCCGACGGCCGCTGCAGCCTGAGGCGCCCGCGCAAGGGGGGGGGGCTGCCTCCTGCCACGCCCTTGCCCCCTTCGCCACAGCGCCGCTTCTTGGCAGCCATCCGCCGGGCCAACAACCTGCGGTCTTCCTCGAGGGCATCGACCTTCGACTTGGCCTCCGCGAGTAGGTTGCGCGCCATGTCAGAGATGCCGCTCTTGAGCTGCTCAACTCGGGCCGAGAGCTGCCCCTTCTCTTCAGTGGACAGGGCGTCTTCATGCGCGACAGTGAAACATTCGCCCACGCCCACGTCGAGAGCCGTTGAGAAACGCCGCTCGCCGAGCAGGTCCTCAAAGCAGAGCTTGCCCCCAGCAGTCGCCACCTGAGGCGAAGCAGCAGGTCCTGGCAGCTCGTCACGGAGGCGACGCACCAGCGCTCCACGTTCGCTCTCAGCTTCCACAAGCTCGGCGCGGAGAAGACGCACCTGTGACCGCTGCGACCCAAGCTGGCTCTCCAAGTGCTCGTATATGTTGGTGGAGCTCTCGAGTCACTTCTCCACTCCGCGAGCCTTCTGGCGCGCTCGATCGAGCTGGAGCTGAATGGGTACCAAGGGAGTATCTCGTGCTTGGAGAGCCGCTGCTGAAGTCTTGTGGGCCCTTGCACCCTGCAAGTTCCCCAACTTCTCGCACAGGCTCGCCTGCTGCAAATTCGCCTCCGCGGTGCGGCGGGGAATTTCGACGGCGGTGTCATCTGCGCCTTTGCCTCTACTGTCGGGCGCCCTTTTGCCACCTTTGCCGCAGCCCCCTTTGCCGCCTCCACTGCGGTAGCCGAAGAGCTCGACTGACTCGCCCGAAGACCACGAACAGGAAAACACCGCGAAATCGCTCTTGAGCACGCCACAGTGCTTGCAGAAGTGCACCGACCGTCAGTCTTCTTGCACCCGCACCAGCGGCATGTCCAACGTTGCGAGTGGTTGCCAGCAGGGGCGCCAGCAACACCACCGTCGCGAGCAGCACCCTGAAGGCCAGGCACGAGAGGGGGCCAGACCTTCGGATCATCCCGTTTGGGCGGTCGCCCTGCAACGAGACGGCCCCTCCTGCATCTTGATGAGACGGCTGAGACCAGCTGCGATGCCATGGCGCCCATGAGACACGACCTTTCCCGCCGTCGCCTTTGCCCAACATGGCGCTGCGAGAGTCGTGGTCAAAACAAGGCTCTAACAGGAGCATACAAGTGAAAATGTGCGGGTTAAGATCCCGCGAATTGAGTGCACAAGAAACCAGAGCCAATCAGGCCCGCAACAGTTGCGCGCCGTGCCGAAGATAAGCGATTACAAACGCAGGCTGAACGCCTGCGCCAAAACGTCTCGAGGAGGAAGGAACGAGGAGGAGGGGGGAGAGGAGGGGGAAGAGGAGGAAGAGGAGGAAGGAGCGAGGGGTCGGACCTCTGGGGCCGCCGCCGCGCGCCCGGGTCCGCCCCCCCTCGCCGAGGAGGAAGTGCCCTGAGATGCTGGCGACGCAGGCTGCCCACGCACTCGAACACCTCTGGCGGGTGGGAATGGGGCGCGACCCAAATCGTGAAGGGGGCCATTTGGGGCCCCCCCTGGGCCCCCGCTGGCTCCAAGAAAAGCCCCAAAGGGGCGCCTTGAGAGCCCTTCGCATTGGCCCCCCATGTGGATCACCCCCCATGGCCACGTGGACCGTCGCAGATCGATCCGGCCCGAAAAATGACAAATAAAGGTAGGGTCTGTAGCGCTCCAATCGCGATCTCTACAACGTTGCAGCGTCGTCACGTCAGATCTCAGGGCAGGGGGGACAGGGTGGTGAACACTGGAGGTCCTCGGAGCCTTTTAACGGGCCATTTTGCTGCCGCGGGCCCGAGGGGGGCGACGGAGTAGCGGCAGGCTCGTGTCGCGACAACCCCGGCGTCGTTTTCTGACAACGCGTGGATCGTTCAACCTTGAAGATCGGCGGTTTCTCGATCGCCAGATCGGTCGTTATTGGTCAGTCCTGTGCCACTGGTGGAATTCAATCAGAGTGAGGGCGCCGAACGGCCATTCACTGTCCCTGGGTGCGTGGCTGATGTGGAATTCCGCGGTGCGGATTCTTGTTGTTGTTGTTGTTGTTGTTGTTTGTTGTTGTTGTTGTTTGTTGTCGTCGTCCCACCCGCAACCCGCCCCGCGACCCACCCGCGACCCACCCCGCGACCCACCCCGCGACCCACCCGCGACCCACCCGCGACCCACCCGCGACCCACCCCGCGACCCACCCCGCGACCCACCCCGCGCGACCCACCCCGCGACCCACCCCGCGACCCAACCCGCGACCCACCCCGCGACCCCCCCGCGGCCCACCCCGCGACCCACCCGCGACCCACCCGCGACCCACCCGCGACCCACCCGCGACCCACCCGCGACCTACCCCGCGACCCACCCGCGACCCACCTTCGACCCAAACCACGTTCAAGGTACAAACCGCAATTTTCGGCGCCTGCGGCTGGCTTTTTTGCATTCCTTCCAAGCGGAGAGCCCGCGACACACCCCGTGACCAACTCGCGACCAACCCGCGACCCAAATCACGTTCAGGGTAGAAACCGCATTTTTCGGCGCCTGCGGCGGGCATATTTTGCATTCGTTTTAGGTGGAGAGCCCGCGGCCCAACCGCGACCACGTTCAGGGTGCAAACCGCATTTTCGGCGCCTGCGGCGGGCATCCTTTGCATTCGTTCCCTGTGGAGAACCCGCGGCCCACCCGCGACCCAAACCTCGTTCCGTGTACGAACCATTTTTGGGGGCGCTTGCGGCGGGCTGCTTTTGGATTCCTCCCAGGTGGAGGTGGAGAGCCCGCGAACCACCCGCGACCTAAACCACGTTCACTGAACAAGCCAATGCCGCACAAGCGCGGCGGCGGATTCTTGCGCGCCGTCTGAGCCCGCAAGGGCCTCTTCACGCCCCGCACATCCACGCCAGCCCGCCCAGCAACATTGCCCTGGCGAGTTGCCTTGATCAGAGAAGGCAGGGAGCATAAAATGGAAAAAAGTATTTCGTTGCAATTATCTTGGGAAAGGAGGGGGAGGCAGGATTAGTAAACAGGGGGCGAGGAGAACGTGGAAGAAGAGAGGATGCAAGGAGAACGCGGAGAAAGAAATGGAGGAGGAGCAGGAGGACGAGTGGGAGGAGGGGGGGGAGGGAGGGGGGGGGGGAGGGAGGATAGGGGAGGATGATGATGATGGACGACAATGGAGGACGATGATGGAGGCCGATGAGGGGGAGGACGACAATGGGAGGACCACGATGAAAAGACGAGGGGAGTGGGAGGGGGGGGGGGGGGGGGACGAGGAAGAAGAGGAAGAGGAGGAGGAGGACGAGGTGGAGGAGGAGGATGACGATGACGATGAGGACGAGGAAGAGGAGGAGGAGAAGGAGGAGGAAGAGGAGGAAAAGGAGGAAGAGGAGGAGGTGGAGGAGAGCGCCATCGACAAGGAAGGTGGGGGCCACGAGGCCCGCCGGCTCGACGACGCCCGCGTCGCCCGCGCCCGCCCCCTCACTCTTATCCGCAATTGCGGGGTGCTACGTATTAAACGCACGTGGCGGGGTCGCCGCCGCGTCGCCAATCAGGACGCACGCTTTCGACGACGCCCCCCAACGAATACGCGTCACGCAGGCCCCCGGACTATCCACGCCTCTGGCTTCCGCCGAAAGCGCCGCAGCACCCCGGCGCCCCGGCGCCGCCCCAGAAGCAGGGCCACGTAGGGGGGAACGAACAAAACGCAATTTCACTTCGGAAGTTGCCCCGCTCAAGTTTGTCTCGGGAAACCGCCCGTAAAGGAAGAACCACTGCATGCAAAGGCCCGCGCGGATTTCTCAGATCGGCCCTGGGCACCCCTCCCTGGCGAGCAAAGCACGCCAAGGGTGGCGCTGGAGGCACCGCAAGGGAGGTTGACCTCCGCTCCGAGAAATCTGCGCGGAGCTCCGAACGCATATCTTTGTAATTACCACTTCTTTTCTTCTTCGACTGAGCGGGCCCTGAAGAAGCTCCCAAGACACCGCGGAGTAGCTCCGAGATGGCCCCAAGGCGCCCCACGACGCGACGGCCCTGCGCGCTCGATGGAACACGGCGGCTGTTGGAGACGACCAAGCCAAAACTCGCCGCGACAAGCGCGGCGCGCTGTGGCGGCGCCGCGCGCTGTGGCGAAGCCCGCCAGCCGCGCGAGCCCCGCGGCGGCTCGAGCAGACCTGCCAACCTCTCGGGGCAGGGAGAAGCGGCGGAGAAGGCAGGGAGGTGAGGGTGGAGGGCGGAAGCGGCGCAGGTGCAGGTGCGGGCCCAGGTGCAAGCGCGGGCGCGCCCAGAACTCCGGCGTCGCTCGTTTTGTTCGCAACGTGGACCCCTGAAGAGCTGGAGCGCCTTCCCCCTGGCCCGGGAAGTATAGGGAACCGCGCTCCTCCTCCTCCTCCTCCTCCCTCCTCCTCCTCCTCCTCCTCCTCCTCCTGTTCCTCCTCCCCCTCCTCCTCCTCCTCGTCCTCCTCCTCCTCCTCTTCTTCTTCCTCCTCCTCCTCCTCCAACTCCTCCTCCCCCTCCTCTTCCTGCTCCTCCTCCTCCTCCTCGTCCACCCCCTCCTCCTTTTGAGCCGCCTCTCAGCCTCGCGCCGATCAAAATCGAAAGAGACATGATCAACAAAAGAAAGCGGAGGACCAACAAAAAAGAAAGAAGCGGGGGCTGGGCGGGCGGCCCTTGTCTCCGCGTGCTTCCACCACTCCGACGCCCCTGCTTTGGGGGGCCAAGGCTTGCTGACGTGGTGGCCTCTGGGCCACGGGGGCTTGCCAGCTTCGAGAGTCCTCTTTAGGGCCTTGAAGACCTCGTGGCACGGCCCGAACAATCTGCGAGGGGCCCCAGAGCAGTAAGCCCCGCAGCTCTTGCAAAAGACCAGGCCGAGCCCCGTCTCGAAGCACCTAGAGACCCAGAGCCGGTGGCCTTTTCCAGGAATGCCCCGAGGGGTCCCCAGGGCAAGCAGATTCGGAGTTCAAGACGCACAAACACTGCTGCAACCAGGTGGCCTGACAAAGGTGCGCGCACAAGCTATGCATTGCCATCTGGTTCCGTTCCAGCGGCAGTCACGCATGGCGCCTGGGGCCAGGGTCACGGGGGCGCGGGCAAGGGCGAGCCTAGACAAATTCCCAAAGAACTCCTTGGACCCAGGCCACAATTCTAACATACTGGACATCGCTTTGGCCACTTTGAACCATTTGTCATATGCGAACGAAAAGCACAAGTCTCTATCCTGGGCATGTGGGCGCATCAGGGCTCCTGGTTTAGCATGCTCCTCCGCCAGATCGCACCCTTGGACATTGAGCAAGGCGGTCGGATCGGTGTCTCCTCTGCCTTCGAGCGTGTTTCCACCTTCGCCAGGGCCAGGGGCGGGCACCTACAGACTTCCACTTTGTGCTAGATATATGCTGAACTGGCGGTCCCGCCGATGCTTTTGCGAGGTATGTAAGCCCACCCCTTTCATCAGAGCCGCACGATCGATATTGGCGGCCATGAGCGGCCACTGCGCATCGGCCTGCATCGGCCCGCGCAACGCCGCCTAGCGTTTTCCGAACACTGGTTGGTGTCTGGCTAAGAAATCCTGGAACTGGCCCGAAGATGGCCTTCTTGAAGGTTCCCTCCCGGCCGGTCGCGATGGCCGCCCAGCCCGCTCGAGGGCCTCCCGAATTAAGAAATTTTAGTCCGAAAACAGCTCCCGTCGAAGAAAAATATCCCCCTCTTTTCCGCTGGTGAAAGGCTCCTGCGACCCCTTTATCGCCTAAGTAATTCACTCCCTCGCCCATGAGGGGCGTGGCCCGTTGTTCGGGGACAGGCGTCCAGATGTGCCCGAAAAGTGGGCCCCCAGGTCCTGCAGAAAAAGCTTCCTGGAGGACGTCCTCATCAGAGTCCATGCCCATCCCGCACAGGCTTCACATCGGCGAGAGCTGGCAGCCCCAGTGGTGGAGCTTCTCTGCCGCGACGTAACTCCCTGGAAAAAATGCCTGACAATGCGGCGCTGCCTCGCGGGCCTCCTCGAACTCCTCCGGAAGGTCTTGGGCAGGAGGGCCCACGAACCACAATCTCTGACCTCCTCGCCCCTGCAACGGGCCCCACGAGTGTCCGAGGGGGCCTGGGGTCCCCCGAGGATCTCTGGGCCCAATTGTACCTGGCGGAGGTCCTCGACGAAATGGCCCTCGACGGTGGTTGGAGGGGTTTTGACGAGGAGAAACTCGAGCCCATCTGATCCCCTAACCCTCGCAGCACGCACAAAAGTCCAGCCCGCCTTCTGGGCCCAGCAGAACATGCCCCTAAGACCCCGAAGCGCTCCTTGGCCCAGCTGGCGTTCTGGGGGAGGCCCTCAAAGTGCACCTGGCCCGCGTCGAAGGTCCGGTTGAGCTCCCGAGGGTGGGGGGGGGGGGGGCGTCGTAGGCCTTCGACATGACATTGGTGGCCATCCACCACTCTCTGCAGCACCCGACTAAACTGGCCGCGGCGTGGCCCAAAGGGTCCTCACCAGGGCCCGAGGCCCACGCCGACTGCAAGCCGGCCCCGGCCGAACTTCAACATAGCGCCGCAGCCCCATGCCGCCTCATCTGATCGACCCCCCCAGAGAACCAGCCCGCGATCGCCCCCCCGTAGGCGAGCCCGGGCTTGATCCCGGAAAAATAGAACTCGGCTTTCTTGGCATTGGGCCCTGAATGGGCCGCGACCTTGACTAGTCCGCCGCTGGCTTCTGCCCATCTGACTTCCCTCTTCTTCTTGACCTGAGGCTGCGCGCGCTTCGATCCAGGTGCGAAATCACACCCGAAGTTGATGGCGGCAGACTCGCCGCCCTCCGCTCCTGCGTAGATGCCCAGCCATGAGGCCGCACATTTCAGGAGCCTCTCCGAGTTGCCTGCCATGTTAAACTTGTCCATGGCGAATGGCAAGCCTAATCCGTTGGCGATCCTACCGATCAAAAAGGCAAGGGCCCCTCGCATCTGGCCGATCATGCGCGGGAGTGAGTGGTTACTATGGTTGAATCCGATGTCGCCGATGTGCATGTCCAGCGAGGCGCCCCATCCTTGCGCGGCACACTGCGAAAATACAGGCAGCATGCGGCACGGATCTCGAAGGTCGCCGCGCCGGGGCCACCCACGACCCCCCGACACGGGCAAATCATGGGCGAGGCCTGACCAGCCACATGAAGCACGCGCAGCCACTGGTAAGAGGCTAGGGCATACTGCAGTACAAATAGCGGGCACGGCCGCGGCCTCCGCGAGCCCCTCGCGGCGCACACGTTCATAACACTGTTGCAGGCCACCTCGTACGCAGAGGACGTGCATGTAACTGGCGCGCAGTGCCCCTGCCCCCTGGCAGACAGCCTCAATACTCCATCCGCTGTGAGCCTGCGCGGTGCCACGTTGACTGCGCCAAACTTCTACAAGTGGAAAACGTCGGCACGGGTCGCGCGCGCGTCTTGAAGGAAAGGGAGGGGCGACTGATCTCGGCCACCGTAGGCGCCCTCGGAATCGCGAGCGACGGCCAGAGCAGCGGCGCGGGCTTCCCGACGCCCTGGGCATTACATGCCGCAGACCGCTCTTTGACCTGGTTCGCCAAGGCAGCTGCCGGGCACGCCGCGGGCGGCCCATCTTCACACGCATGGGAAACCTGCTCCTCTCCCCCCCCCCCCGCAATCTTCGTAAAAGCGTGGGCCGATTTGGCCGCTCCTTCTAAGACGTGCCCACGCCACTTGTTCGAGCCCCCGCGAGCCCCCCGCCTCGGCCCCCAGAGCCTTCGCGGCCGAAGTTGGCATTCGAGACCCACCTGTCGAGAATGCGCCCCCATCATGGGCCCCCTTCTCCGAGACGGAAGTGGAGCGGCCCACGGGGGCCCCTCGCAGCACGCAGGAGGGCCCGAAACAACTGGTTGAGAGACTTGCCCCCCTAGGCCCTGCCAGCTCGGAGGAGTGAAACCGCTTCGCGGCGCCGATGGCGAAGCCAAACTCGCGCGCGATATCCAGACTACTACGACGCTGCTTCGCGGCAAGTAGCCGAGGCAAGGGAACTGCCTCAAAAGTGCATTCTGAACCTTCTCGAGCCCCATGCTCTGGATAACTCTGAAATACATATTGGAATCCCCCCCGTGCTGCGCGCTGCCAATTCCCGGGCAGCCCCATCAAAAACCCAATGCGCCTTCTGGCGCTCAGAATGTGTTCGGCGCCACGTGCCCCTCCCCGCTGGGCTTCGCGAGATGCGCCAAAATCACATCCATGGGGCCCTCGAGATAAGCGCGCCCCGGCGCTCTGGGTCGGGCGCCAACGGGAAGAACTGCAGGGGGGCTTCTGTCCACGAGCAAGACGCGCAACCTCCTGCCCCCCAGCGTCTGCCGGGGGCCTCAGGGCACTGGGCGACGCAGGGCCAGGTGCGCCCCCGCGCCCGCGATGGAGATGCAGGGCGCGCGAGTCAGTAGAGAAATCGCAGCGCCTCAACGCGCTACCTGAAAGAAACGCGCGGGGCTGCAGGCTCTAGAATGACAACTGCACTTCTATTCTTCCTCGGAGGGAAAGCGGTCTCAGGGGCGCGAGTTCCCGCACTGCGGCCCCCGCCCGAGGCGAAGGGGGGGGGCCCGAGAGAGGGCGCGGTTCCCCAGGGCCTGGGCAATCGCAATGCTCTCGCCGCTCGGCCCAACGCTGCCCCCCCCCCAGTAGCTGGAGTAGATCCTGGTCACGCCGAGGTGTTCGAAACGAATGAAATCGTCGATCGCTGGACGTGACCATACACTGGAAACACTGGGCTGCCATGCGCCCAAGTGGCCTCGAACCAAAATCGCAGCCCCAGCCGACATTCCACGGCCCGCGCCGCGCCCCCCCCCCGCCCCCCCCCCCCCGGCCCCCCCCCCCCCCCACGAGCGCCAACATGATCGAAGAAGGGAAGTTTGAGCTTCGCGAAGCTGATGCCCCTGAAGTTCGCGCTCTTGCACAAACATGACATGCGCCGAACTGCTCTTGCCGATGCGCTCGGCCGAGCCCCGGCCCGAACCGCTCACTGTCAAAATCTGGGGCCCCTTGCAAACAGGTGGCCCCTTTACTTGGCCTGGTGCTCCCCCATCTGCCGGGGTGCCCAATCACCTCGCCGTCGGCGAAGTTCCTGCGGCACCGTTCTCACGACCGCGGCTGCGGCCGCGCGCATCTCCTCCGTCAGCGCCGTCGACAACCTCAGCGCCGACCCCCTTGCTTGGGGCCCCCTTGCCTGGGGCCCCCCTGCCCTGCCCGCTGCCGCCTGCGCCGCCTGCCCGCCGCCTGCCCGCTGCCGCCTGCTCCGCCTGCCCGCTGCCGCCCGCGCCTGCCCGCTGCCGGCGACGGCGCCAACTTCGACGCGATCGTGACCTGCTCCGCGATCTTGGTCTGGCACTCTGCAATATTGCCCCCCTCCTCTGCGATATGCCCCCGCACGGTCTGCGGCTCCTTGAACTGATCCTGCATGCCCTGGATGTTCTGGGCGTGCGTGCCCATCGCCGACTGCGCCTTGAGCAGCTTCTGGTTGGCCACCGCGAGTAGCTGTCCTGACGTCTTCTGAATGTCGCGCTCCTGTCTGAGGTGCTCGATGGCCCCGTCCACTTTCTGCTCGGCGATGGCACTCCCTGCTGCATCTGAGGTCTTGCCCAGCGCGCCCAGGAGCTGCTGGCACCTCGCGATCTGGGGGCATAGGTCGGCCGTCGCACTCCACGGCGGTGACGGGGCCGCCCCCTGCATCGGGCCGCCACCCGTTCCGCCTCGAGGCGGGGGGGGGGGGGGGGGGGGGGACCTTAGCGGGCATCTGCCAAGAAACACCGCACAGCCTGCAGTAGCTCAGCCTGAGGTGGTTGTCCGCTCGCCACTCAACACACGCCCAGATTGGGCGTGAAGGCGGCGACCGCGGCGCCTCCTGCTTCGACTGGTGCCCCTTGCCATCCTTATTATCGCGGCCCTTGCCATTGACCTTCTTCGCACCCCCGCGCAAGGCCCAGTCGCGGACCCACGCCACGCGTAGAGCGAGTCGCGAAACAGCCCACGGCGCAGCTTGCGGAGGGGATCGAGCGGGCAGGGAAGCAATGCGCCTGCTGCAGGGCGGCCCACCTCGGGCCAACCCCTCGGATGCATGCAAATACGGAGCCGCAGGGCGACAGGTTTCGTACTTGGGCCAGCGTGGCTCCTCCTCCTCCCCCCCCCTTCCTCCCCCCCCTTCCTCCTCCTCCTCCTCCTCCTCCTCCTCCTCCTCCTCCTTCTCCTCCCCCCCCCCCCTCCTCCTCCTCCTCCTCCTCGACCGCTGCGCGCGCCAATGCAGCGACGCGGCGGGGTCGAGTTGGCACGCGCCCTGACCTTTTCGCATCTGGCTGATGGCGGCGCGATCGAGCCGTTGATCCGAATGACTAATGCAGGCACCGTCAGCCGACACTGAAGATTTGGTCGGCGCGTTCAGGCGGAAGGGGGAAATTCTGCACAGAATGCCCCCTCTTGGACCGCAACGTGCTGAAGCAGGCTCGGCGTTTCGTCTCGCGGCCAACGAAAGGAGCTACCTCGCGTCTGTGATCGTCAAGGGCCAGTGGTCCCAGCGCCGCAAGTACGAGTGCGGCATGGCGTTGGACGACAAGCGCCTGCTGCGCGGAGGCGCCGACATTTTCCTCCACGGGCACTGCAGCTGCGAAGGGTGGCCCGAGGAGCTTCAGCTGCCGAGCGCCATTCGCAAGCTGCTGGCCTGGGTCGATATTCCTGAGGTGAGGGCCCTGCTGGAGCGCGCTCTGTGGCCGTCGCCGAAATTATTGGTCGTGCCCGCCAGGTCACCTCATGTGTGCTGGCTTTGAAGGAGCGATGGCTACCTGCCGTCGGGCGAGTTTTTCTTGGTTGGGTCGGCGTTCGAGGGCGATTGCAGCAGTTACACCAGCGTCGGCTGGGCTGTCATCGAGCTCATGGCCAAAGCGGAGGCGCTCGTCATGGGCAGTTCGGGCATGATGTGCGGCGCGCTGGTGGACATCAGCGGTGGCGAGCTGTCGGCGCTGCCGGCGGCGCTACGGTTCGCGACGTCGCCGGTGACGGCCGCAGTCGACAGCAAGTTCGTCTTCCTCGGCCTCACTGAGCATGGAAGGGCCAAGACCACGGCCTACTGCTATGCGTGGTCGCACCTGCGGCGCGAGGTGCGGCGGCTGCTGGACGAGTTCGGCGGCCTCCGCGACGATGGCCTCACCGTCAGGAAGGTACCCGCGCACCAGGCCGGGAGGCAGGTCGCTGAAGGCCGCATCACGCACCGCGACTGGTACGGCAACAAGATGGACGACAAGGCGGCGAAGAGTGCTGCGGCTCATGGGCGGCTGTCGGTTGGCGATCGCTGCGAGCTCACCGCGTCGCAGAAGACTGTGGATGGCGTGGCGATGTGGCTTTCGGCGGTGGGCGTTGCGGTCGGCGGCGGCGACACGGCGCAGAACTGAAAAGCCCAACAAGCCGGCGCCGAAGGTGGCACTCGCGGCCCCGCAGGCGCCAAAGCTACTGTGCCAGCTACGCGGCGTCCCTCCTCCCCCCTCCCTCCCCCCTCCTCCCTCCTCCCTCCCCCCTCCTCCCCCCCCCCTCCCTCCCCTCCCCCCTCCTCCCTCCGGTTGGGGGGCATGACTGAGGCCCGCGTTTCTACAAGTCTCAGATTGCTGAAGATGATGACTGCGATGATGAACATGCTTTGGGCTCTCGAAGGTGCTTTGACCAGCGCGCCTCGTGGGCGTCTGCGGGAACGCCTCCTTCTCTCTCACCCAGCATATCCTCCCTCCCCATCCGCGTGAAGTGTCTGGCCCTGGCCGGCGAAAAAGGAACCTCCCCCTTTTCCGTTCTGAGGGACAGGGGGTAGAAGGAACCTCTTCCTTCTCCTCCTTCCTGAAGGAAGGGGAAGGAAGGAATTCTCACCTCCTCCTTCCTGAGGGAAAGGGGAGAGAATGAACCTCCTCCATCTCCTCCTCCTTCTGCGGGGCATGAGAAGGGAATGGGCCACCTCCTCCTCCTCCTCCTCCTCCTCCTCCTCCTCCTCCTCCTCCTCCTCCTGCTTCTTAGGGGACAGAGCAGGGGACGGGAAACTCCTCCTCCGCCTCCTCCTTCCGCCCCACCCCTCTTCCATCCTGGAGGAAAGGGGTCGGGAAAGATCCTCCCCGTTCGCCTCCCCCTTCTCCTCATGAGGGAAAATGAAGGGCAGGGGCCGCATCCTCTGCCTCCTTCCTGAAGGAAAGGAATGGAATCAACCTGCTCCTCCTCCTCCTCTTCCTCCTTCTTCTGATGGAAATGGGCAGGAAGGGGACCTTCCTTTCCTCCTCGTCCTCCCTGAACGAGAGGGAATGAAAGGAGCCCCCTCGCCTTCCTCCTCCTTTCGACGGAAAGGGAGGGGAATAACCTCCTCCACCACTGTCATGAAAGACAAGGAAAGGAAGAAACATCCTCCCCCCCCTAAGGGAAAGGGAGGGAAAGTGACCTCCTCCTCCGCCTCCTCCCTCTGATAGAAAAGGGACATGCAGGAACCTCCTCCTCCTTCGCGGCGGAAGAGGAAGGGGCGGACCCCCCCCCACCCTTCTGAGAGAAACGGAAGGCAAGAAACCTCCTCATCATCCTCCTGACTCCTGAAAGAAAAGGGAGGGAATGAACCTCCTCCTCGTCCTCATTCATGAGAGAAAGGACTGGGAAGGAACCTCTTCCTTCTCCGTTGTGGAAGTAAGGGAAGGGAAGGAACCTCCTCTTCGTCCTGCCCCTCCTCCTCCTCCTCCTCCTCCTCCTCCTCCTCCTCCTCCTCCTTCCTGAGGGGATGGAAAAAAAGGAGTGTCCTCCTCCTCCTCCCTTAGGGAACATGAAGGAGATGAGCCTCCTCCTTCAAGGAAGCGAATGGCCTTCCTCTCCCCTTCCGAGGGGAAAGGAAGCGAATGGCGTTCCTCGTCCTCCTACGTCCTGGGGGGGGCAGGGACGGGAACCTTCTCCTCCCTGATCCTGATGGAGAGGAAGGAAAGGAACATCCTCCTTCTTCTCCCCCTCCTTTTCCTGAGGGAAAGGGACGGGAAGGAGCCTCATCCTCATCCTCCTTCCTGGGGGAAGAACAGGGATGAGCCTCCTCCTCTTCCTCCTCCTTCTGGTGGAAAGTGGCAGGAAGGGGACCTCCTCCTCTTCTTCCCTGAGGCAAAGGGAAGGGAAGGCACCTCCTTTCCAACCTCCTCCTCCTCATCCTCCTCCCCATCCTCCTCCTCCTGAAGGAAAAGGAAGGGAAGGAACCTCCTCCTTCTCTGCACTGAAGGGAAGGGAAGTGAAGGAACATCCCCCTCTTCTCCCATGGGGGAGCGCGAAGGGAAGGGGACCTCCTCTTCCGTCATCAGGGAAAGGGAAGGGCATGCGCCTCCTCATCCGCACCACCCTTCCTGAAGGGATGGGGAGGGAATGGGAGCTCCTCCTCCTCCTCATCATCATCTTCCTCCTCCTCCCCATTCTCCTCTTCCTCCTCCCTCCTGAAGGAAAGGGGAGGATTTTAGAATGATCGAGGGTATCCATATCTGGTGCCCCCTTTTGCGTGAGGGGGTGGGGGTCACACAATGGTTCCCTGTGTGCGAAGGAATGCAAAGTAATTTCCCTTGCGGGGGTACAAATTGATCCCTTTGTGGGGGCTAAGATCCCCTGTTGTGGCGGAATTGCAAATCTATTCCATTGGTGGGGGGGTGGGGGTGGGGGGGGGGGTAACGAATAAGCTCCCTCCTGTGTGAGGGTGTACATGTCAATCCCCGTCGTGGGGGTTACACATGGATTTCCTTTGTGGGTGGGCACAATGTGATTCTTTGTGTAGCGGAATTACAAATAGATTCCCTTTTTGTGGAGGTTTTACCAATAGACTCCTCATGTGTGAGGTGGTACAGTTTAATTCCCAGTGCGGGGGTTACACATGGGTTCCCTTTTATGGGGGGCCACAATTCGATTCCCGTTGTGGCGGAATTGCGAATAGAGTCCCTGTGTGGAATTTATGCATCGATTCCCTTTTGTGTGATGGGGGTACACATGGATTCCCTTGTGTGGAGATTACACATGGATGTTCTTTGTGGAGGGGGCTCCAAAATGATACCTTTTTTTGTGGCGGGAGTACAAACCTATACCCTGTTGTGGAGGTTTACACATCGATTTCCTTCGTGTGAAGGGGGTGCAAATTAATTTGCTTGTGTGAGGAGGAACAAATTGATTCCCCGTGGCAGAGAACGGGGGAGGGCCTGGCCGCCCTGGGAGACGAGGAGGAGGGGAAAGAGGGTGAAGAACAGGGAGAGGAGGAGCAGGAGGAGGAGGAGGAGGAGGAGGAGGAGGAGGAGGCGGACGAGGTGGGGCGCCGACGCCCACGAGGCCTGCCTGCTCGCTCTGGGCGGGGCCGTCGGCCCGGGGGGGGAAAGGTCCCAGCAAAAAAAGAGAGAGAGAGAAGAGAGAGAAAAAACGCCCCCCCTGCTGCACGGGCGTCGTGTTTTTTTTTGTCGGGCGGGCCCGAAAAAAAAACTGAACCAGTGGATTCAGAGGGGGCGTTTTTTCCTGGGACCTTTCCCCCAGGGCCAGGCCCTCTCATTCTCCGCTACAGAAGGGAATATATGTGTAATCCTCCACAAAGGCAATCGCTTTGTAATTCCTCCACGAACGGAATCACCTTGCAGCCCCCCACAAAGGAAATCCATTTGCAATCCCCACAAAGGGAATCAATTTGCACCCCCTCGTACAAAAGGGAATCAATCGCAGCGTCCTCCACAAAGGGGAGGACAGAGGAATGGAGAGAGAGAGAGAGAGAGAAAGAGAGGGAGAGAGAGAGAGAGAGAGGAACTTTACAACATCGTAGAAACGCGGGCCTCCGTTATGCCCCCCTACCCCCTCCTCTCCCGCCCTCCCTCCTCCCTCCTCCCTCCTCCCTCCTCCCTCCTCCCTCTCCTCCTCCCTCCTCTCCTCCTCCCTCCTCCCTCCTCCCCTCCTCCCGCCTCCCTCCGTCCCGCCTCCCGCCTCCCCGCCTCCCGCCCCCGCCTCCCCGCCCTCCCGCCTCCCGCCTCCCGCCATCCCGCCTCCCGCCTCCGCCCCCGCCTCCCGCCTCCCGCCTCCCGCCTCCTGCTCCCTTCCTCCTCCTCCCTCCCTCATTCCCTTCGTTCTCTCCTTCCTATCCTACTCTCCCTCCTTCCCCTTCCTCCCTCCTTCCTAACGCCTCCCTCCCTCCCTCCTCCCTCCCTCCCTCCTCCTCCTCCCTTTTCCCTCCCTCCTCCCTCCTCCCTCCCCTTCCTCCCTCCTCCTCCTCCTCTCCCTCTCCCTCCTCCCTCCTCCATCTCCCTCCTCCTCCCTCCTCCCTCCTCCCTCCTCCCTCCTCCTTTCCTCCTCCTCCCACCTCCTCCTCCTCCCCTCCTCCCTCCTATCCCTCCTCCCTCCTCCCTCCTCCCTCCTCCCCACCCTACCCTCTCGTTGGCCCTTTTCCCTCCTCCATTGCCTCCCTCCTCCTTCCTCCCTCCTCCTCCTCCCTCCTTCTCTCCTCTCCCCATCCCTCCCTCCTCCCTTTCCCGCCCTCCTCCCCTCCCCCCTCCTCCTCCTCCTCCTCCTCCTCCTCCTCCTCCTCCTCCTCCTCCTCCTCCTCCTCCTCCTCCTCCTCCTCCTCCTCCTCCTCCTGCGCGTGGTCATCGCCCGACCGCGTCCAGCAACGCCTGGCCCAGCCAGCCTCAGCTTCCCAGAGCTCAGCACGAGAAGGCCATGCGCTCCGAAGACGTATCCATCGACGGCGCGCGCCAGGGGGGCAGACAAGGGGGCAGGCCAGGGAGCAGAGGGGGCGGGCCTTCTCAGAAGACTCAGGAGGCCTCTGGCCTTCTGAGAAGCTTCCTGAGCCTTCTCCGAGGCCAGTTAGCGCTGGCGTCGCCGCCGCGTCGACGCGGCGCGAACTTGACGTAAATTGGCCCAGCACCAGCTTAACTCACAGCTGCCTTCGACTTGAGCTCACAATGAACTCCATCGGAGCCATCAGTGCCTCGTCACAGCCTATTGATGAGCTACCGCATGGACGCCGGGAGTACTGCCATCCCGCAGCTACACAATTACATGCCATGGATATCTCGCGGCTATCTCGCGTCTGCACCTTCATCGAAGCTGTTTTCTGGCTACATCATAATTGTCTCGAAGCCTCACTGACGAGGCACATTCTACACCTCGTTGCTGCCCGATGGCAAAGCTGTGTTCACCGTTTGCTATCGCAGAACTACGCTGTGCCTACCATGCACCTCGCACGAAGCTGACTACCGAACGACTACTACATTTTGCTACCCAGCGTTCAGAACGTGCATACCTTGCCTTGCTGCGGCGTAGCCTAGCCTGGCCGAGCGCAACTCGGCACGGCGTATCCTAGTTGAGCGTTTCGTACCGTTGCTTCGCTTGGCTCAGCTCGGGCCAGCCTGGCATGACCAGGCCTTCGATTGGTCTCGCTTCGCTCCGTCCAGCCTCGTCGGCTTGCCTCGGCCGATGCTGCTTCTCAAGCCTCAGCTCGACTCGGACTGGCACTCCCCTTTCCCGTCTTCCTCCGCTCCCTCGCGCCTCCCTGGAGGCTCTAGAGAAAGCAACAACAGAGAAACTGCATGGACTTCTTGGATCTGCGCTGAACCCCCTCTCCTCCTCCTCCTCCTCCTCCTCCTCCTCCTCCTCCTCCTCCTCCTCCTCCTCCTCCTCCTCCTCCTCCTCCTCCTCCTCCTCCTCCTCCTCCTCCTCCTCCTCCCGACGGAGGAGCGCGCCCCAGGCAACGGGCCCGCCGAACTCCCGCCGCGGGAGGTGCGCGCAGCTCCTCCCCGCCCTTTCGGCGCCCTCTCTCGCTGCATGCGGCGTTTTCCGAGCCAGGTCGACCTGTGACTGGCCATCGCTCGGACGGCCGTTCCCCGTGCTGTTGGAGGAGGAGGAGGAGGAGGAGGCAGGAGTGACCAAACATGATCATCGATGGTCCTCGCCAGGAGAGATGCAGATTCGCCCGAGCGATGCCAGAGCAACGGTCCCGGGGCACGGAGGCCGGCAAAAACGCAGGTCGTGAAAACATCGCAACGGCCGGATCTCGGGGTCCCGCCGCCCGGTCCAGCACGAAGCACGAGTCCATGACGAAGTCACAGATGAAGAGGACGGCGGAGGCTTCCACCGAGAAGCCGATGCGGAAGGGCAGCTCGATCACCTGGCCGCGCGCCCCCTCGCCATCGCTCGGACGTCCATTCCCTGTGCTTTTTTCGGTTTCGTGCGCGGATTTTTCGCCAAATGATCAAGGATGCTCCTCGATGGTCCTCGCCGAAGGAAAAATGCACACGTCCGAGCGATGCCAAGCCCCTGGGGCATGTGACGCCGCCATGCCCCTGCCGCTGCGCTGCCGAGGAGAGGAGACGGCCACACCTGGCAAATTGAAAAAAGCGGCCACGGCGGACCGCAGACGTGCTCGGTCGGCGCTCGACCCTCCCCCCACGGGGATGGACAGACCTCCCTTTGGTAAGACGTGGTTTAGTGAAAACGACCTGAGGCCCAAACCTGGCAGGCGCAAGCCTGGAAAATAACGGCCACGGCGCCCTCTCGAGAACCGAAAACGGACAATTCACTAATCGACGTGTCACTGTTGGGGGTTCTGTCCAGCCCCCCCTCTCACATCCCTGGCGGCACCTCCGGCGCCGACCCTGGCGCGCTTCACGCGCCAGGGCATGAGGTCCAGCGCCGACCCAAGAAATCCGCGTGGACCTCCGAGAAGTCGGGCTTGCGCTGTTCTTCGGTTTTCTGATTACTGTCTCCTCTTGGCAGAGATAAGCCGAAACAGAGATCATGGGCGCCCACGGCAACAACCAGGCCCAAGACCGACCGAACCGACAGCCAAACCAATGCCGACCAAACTGAAAGGCCGAATGAAGCCTAGGATCGGCGGCGAGCCCCGGGGGAAGTGCGAAGGGGCGGGCCTTCTCAGCAGGTTCAGAAGCCCCCCGGCCTGCTGAGAAATTCTCGGAGCCTTCCCCGAAAACGCAGAAAACCTCACAGAAGGCCAAGGCCTTCTGAGAAGTTCCGCCGACTTCTGAGACGGCCTTCTCATTCTCACGTCCACCCCTCACTCGCCGCCGAAGCCTAAGAGGATGCAGCGACGCGTCGCAGCTCACCGAAATCAACCGATCAAGCGCAGCCGGTCGATCGAACGCAGCCCCGCCGAGAAAGCGAACAGGAGGCAGGCCGCTCCTCTCCCTGAGGGGTGAGGGGCAACGAGAAGAGGCCCAGCGACACAGAAATCCGCCGATCCTGTCGGTCGACGGGGAGCCTTTTTTCGCCCCCTCCTTTCCATCCTCCTCTCCCGTCGGGGGAGGGAGCGAGAGAGGGCACCCTTCCTCGTTCGGGGAACGGGCTCGCAGCTTGAGGGAAGTCCATCCACGTCCGCACTACGTCACAGGGAAGCCCCTTACCTCTGTCCATTCTCCGGCGGGGGGGGGGTCCCGCAGGGGGGGGTCAGATTCGCATCGCCTCTGGGGGTCCTCCTCTCCCCCGCCAGTCCTTCTCAGGCGCGCTGGTCCTCTTCGGGTCCCCCTCCCCAGGTGGGGAGGAGTCCCAGGGGGGGAGAGGAGTCAGATACGCATCCGTCCCTCCCCCTCCCCTCCCCTCTCCCACGCCGGTCCTCCTCCGGTTCTCCTCCCCTGGGGGGGGGCCAGAGGGGAGTCCTTTTCCTCCTCCTTCTCCTCCTCCTCCTTCTCCAAATTGTCCTCCTCCTCCTCCTCCTCCTCCTCCTCCTCCTTACCTCCTCCTCTATCTCCTCCTCCTCCTCCTCCTCCTCCTCCTCCTCCTTCTCCTCCTCCTCCTCCTCCTTCTCCTCCTCCTCCCCCTCCTGGTCGTCGTCGAGGTTTTTCAGGGTCGGCGGCACCGGCCGTCAGGCCTTCACAATAAATAGATACAAATCTTAGGATGTCCCAGGTTTCCCAACCATGCTATGGTGCTGGATCCTCGTATTGAAGAGACAGTCCCCGCGTCTCATCATATTCTTCTTATTCATCGCATTATTATTAGTAGCATGATTAGCATTATTATCATGATTCGTCTTCTTACTATTCTTATTATTACTAATGGTAAGTATGTTTATTATTCATTGTAATGCTACTATTTGTCTTATTAGTATTGTTAGCGCCGAAGTTGTGAGGATGTCTCGAGCGGCGGCGCCTGAATTGTGAGGACGTTTCGAGCGGTGGCGCCCGAATTGTGACGATGTCTCGAACGGCGGCGCCGGAGTTGTGAGGATGTCTCGAGCGGCGGAGCCGCAGTGGCCGACGCCCCTGACCCTCCTACGCTCTGACGCTCCTGACGTTCCTGACGCTCCTGACGCTCCTGACGCCCCTGACGCTCCTGACGCTCTGGTGCTCCTGACGCTCCTGACGCCCCACGGCACCCCCGACGCTCCCTGACGCTCCCTGACGCTCCCTGACGCTCCTGACGCCCCTGACGCTCTTGACGCTCCTGACGCTCTTGACGCTCTGACGATCCTGACGCCCCTGACGCCCTTGACGCTCCTGACGCTCTGACGCCTGGAGCGTCAGGAGCGTCAGGAGCGTCAGAGCGTCAAGAGCGTCAGGAGCGTCAAAAGCGTCAGCACTTTTTTCAGGGGCGCGCTGCGCCAGCTCTCCGAAACTGAAACCCAAGAGTCGGATCGGCCAGGAATCGAAGCTCCTAAGTTGGCCAAGCCTCTCAGGGGCAGCTGGCGAAAGGCCATGGAAGGCCTGGCCAAGCATGGTGCTGGCATATCACTGACCCCTCCCGCGAACTTCACGCGACGCCCCATGACTTTCGAACCAGCAGGCCTTGAAGGCGATGTGATATCACTTCTTTGTTGCGCAAAGACGAGGCGAAGTGCAGTAGCTGCAGTGGTCTGGCTGATGGGGCAACGTCGGGCCTACCCTCCAACGAAGTGCCACACAGAATCTAAGGCAAATACAAGGAAGTCCGCCCACCCCTTTGGGTGACTAGTGTGTGAAATCGACGGGCAACCCGCCTCATGCAATGCCTAGCTACCCTCGCCCATTTGACAAGTGGCCCCGATTGACAGATTTGCCACTGGCAACAAGGAGGGCTCCAGTATCCCCGAATGTCTACTGAAAAGTGACACAAATTGACAGGACATCTCCGAGCCCAGAAATGGGAGATCTCGGGCGAAATTGATTGAACCACCTCAGGTCTGGACACCCCCGAAAACATAGTCCCAACGATGCCTCAGGCGAAAAAATCCAGGACCACGTGAGGTGAGGACATAAGACGTACATAAACCCGGAGTGGCAATGAGATCTCAAGCGAAACGAACAGTCCACGGCAACTGCGAACCCAGAGCAGCGAGGAAACGGGATCTGATACCGTGCGGCAAAAGCATCGGCTAATCCAGATTAGCGAGGATGCACCGGGCGAAGATTGCTCTGCGAGGATGTTTCAAGCAAAAAAAGCTGGACCGCCTCATGACAGCGGCGAACAAGCCGAAGCGAAATGGGCTGGACTATCTCTCGCGCGGCAACTCGAAGCCCATAACTGCAGGGATGTCTCGAGACCGACCGGACCGCCTCACAGGCCGCATCTCAGGGCCCAAATTACCGATGATGGCTTCGCCGAAACCGACCCAGGCAATTTCTCGCATGGGGTCTCCTAACTCAAAAACACACCCGTCTTCTGGGCAGGAGATGGTCAATCGCGGTTCCTTGTCCAACCCCATTTTTCCCCTTCGGGGATGGGGTCGTTGCTGCTCCTGGATGATATTTGCCACCTCGCCCAATCTACCGACCGCTAACCCGAGTCACTGCCACCCCTCTCGCTTCAAACCAACAACAAATTGAAATACCCCCAGGCGGCTCCCCCATTGGAGCGTGGCCGCTTTTTTTGTGGGGCGATCTAGCGTTCGAAGGGTTGGGAAAACGTGGCGCTCGAGCGCCAAAGGGTTGGGGCTGCCATGATGTAGTCGGCTGTCCTCTTCAGGAATGCATACTAGGCAGTTACTGCTGCTATGAAGAGAGAAAAAACGTGGCTTCTCGAAGCCAAGGTGAGTTGGCGTAGTGTCGCTCTGCAGAGTAGCCTGATGATACAGGCTGAGATATGGCGACATTGTGACCAGCTCATGCTGTACTAGAGTATAGCGCAGTGCCTCGAGGGGCTATCGTTGTACCCTTTGCTCCAACATAGTGCGAGGGATAGCTACGCGGCGCGTCAGGGAGCGAGGAGGAGGGAGGGAGATTATAGGAAGGCCTCAACCTCCGCGTCGTGCTAAATACGGTGATCCGACTCGTGCTCATCGATCTCCGCGTCCTGCTCCGACACATTGGCCTCAACCTCCGCGTTGTGAATGCCGCGCTCGGGTGTTGGGCCTCTGCCACGGCCAGGACATCCGCGCCTCATCAGGCAGCCCAGCGCGACGCCTCAGACCAAGAACAAGATCAAGACACCAGCGAAGACTGCAATGGATCCCCATGGCTCGGTGGTGGCTGTGGTGTTTGACGTGGCCGAACTCGTGCCCGTATCGGTGGTCGTCGTGGCCGTCTTGGTGGTCGTCGCGGTGGTCGTCTCAGTTGTTGTCTCAATTGTTGTCTCGGTGGTTGTCTTGATGGTGGTAGTAGTGCTTGACGTCGCGGAACTCGTGGCCGTATCGGTGGTGGTCGTGGCCGTCTTGGTGGTCGTCGCAGTGGTCGTCTCAGTTGTTGTCTCAGTTGTTGTCTCGGTGGTTGTCTTGATGGTGGTAGTAGTGCTTGACGTCGCGGAACTCATGGCCGTCTCGGTGGTGACGATGGTGCCGTCGAACACGTACGCGGAGCCAGACTGGGCCCCCACCACCACGCGGGCCCCGTCGGAGCTCACGGCCACCGAGTAACCGAAGAAGTCGAAGGCGGCCCCATCACTCGCCACAAGCTTGAGCAGCCTCTCGCCGTTGGTGCCGTCGAACACGTACGCGGAGCCAGACTTAGTGCCCTGATCGTCGTCGTCACCGTAGGCCACCACCACCACGCGGGCCCCGTCGGAGCTCACGGCCACCGAGTAACCGAAGAAGTCGAAGGCGGCCCCATCACTCGCCACAAGCTTGAGCAGCCTCTCGCCGTTGGTACCGTCGAGCACGTACGCGGAGCCGGAGCTGTCGTCGTCACGGTAGGCCCCCACCACCACGCGGGCCCCGTCGGAGCTCACGGCCACCGAGTAACCGAAGAAAACGAAGGCGGCCCCATCACTCGCCACAAGCTTGAGCAGCCTCTCGCCAGTGGTGCCGTCGAACACGTACGCGGAGCCCGCTGCTGAAAATGCCGTACCCTGGTCGTCATAGTAGTTTGGAGGCCCCCACCACCACGCGGGCCCCGTCGGAGCTCACGGCCACCGAGAAACCGAAGCAGTCGAAGGCGGCCCCATCACTCGCCAAGAGCTTGAGCAACTGCGCGCCGCTGGTAGCCTGGCGCCTCCCGAGCTCGGCCTGCGGCACGCGAGGGCGATCGCTCGCCGAGCGGGGTGCGACGCTCTACCAGCAGCGGGAGCAGCGCGCCGACGCTGTGAGACGTGCGAGGGCGCATCATGCCGTCTGCGGATGTGCAGAGCTGAGAGGAACGAGAGACGCCCGAGGGGAGCCCTGGGAGGCCGGCGACGGCCCCTCGGAACCTTGAGCCAAAATTGCTTGAGCCAAAATGGCTACGGAGTGTGTGCTATCTCCCTTCTTGGAACGATAGGGGGGGGACTGGCACAGGGGCAGGAGAACCCAGAATCGAATCGGCGATCGAAATGAATCGGATCGGCGGAAATCGGCAGCCGAGTCGGGAGAAGTCGAATCGGCGGAAATCGGCAGGCTTGCAGGCCTCCAATGAGAAATCGGAATCAAATCGGAATCCGAAGTCGAATCGAATCGGAATCGGAAGCCACCGAAATCGATTCGAATCGAATCGGAGGAATCGAAATGACCCCTGCGGGGGCAAGGGGGGGGAGCATCGACCTGGAAACGGCGAGACCTCGCCGATAGATCGGCGACAGGCCCCCGATGGCAGGGCGGAGGAGGAGGCGGAGGAGGAGGATCAGGAGGAGCAGCAGCAGGAGGAGGACGAGGAGGAGGACGAGGAGGAGGAGGAGGAGGGTCCCCCCCTGTGCACATTCCCTCCGGGCGTTACCCCTGAGGGGGGCACACGCTCACCCCAGAGCCACTGTTGGTGGGCCGAGGGCCTGGGCAGAGCGGCCCACGAATGCCGAGACAGGGTCGACGAGAAGCGCTGGGATCGAGCCACAGGACAGGGCTCGACCTGAACGGTGCTGTTCGTTCTCGCTTCGTGCTCGTGTTCCCTCGCTCTGTCTTCGTTGCGCCTCTGCTGCAAAGAGGAAGCCGAAACGCAAACGGCCCACGGAATCGCCAAAACACAAATGAGGCCGAGCCCTGCCACAGGGACCCGCCACCTCTCCCTGGACGCTCGAAGGGGGCAGGGGGAACAGTGGGCACGATGAGGCAGCCGCGCACGCTGTCCAAGAAACCGACAACATCCGCTGCGGAACAGGCGCCCCCGTGTCCCAAAACGGAAAACGCACGCGGCGACGCCGACATCGACTCCTCGGCATAGGCAGGAACTGTGGCCCGTCTTTGTCACCACTCTTTCCGTACCCGTTTCGCCCGTGCCAGACTGAAGTCGGGCCTGTCCCTCTACAGGAAGAATAGTCAAACATAGATTGTATTCAAAAGTAGCTTGTGTATATGTATGTATGTATGTATGTATGTATGTATGTATGTATGTATGTATGTATGTATGTATGTATGTATGGATGGATGTATGTATGTATGTATGTCTGTATGTATGTATGTATGTATATGTATGTATATATACACACACTAAAACAAAAGCGGTTGTTTTACAATGTTTGCCCATTCGGGGTACTTTTCTGCGTATTCTTTACTTCTCGCTCATAATCCTCATGTACAAGACACAGTTCATGCCAGACACGGATCGGGGGGGGAGGAGGGGGGGAAAAAGGAAATAAAAAACAACAAAACAAAAAAAAAAACAACAACACACAAAAAAAAACGATAGACGGCAAACAGACAAGAACAAGGAAAATCACGTCCGCCGGAGGCCCGGGCGCCCCGCCGCTTGTCCGGCGGCAAAGGAAGTTCCAGGAGACCCAGGCATCCGACGATTTGATGTTTTTTTGAAGGGGCCCCAGGACACACAAAGAAATACATGCAAATCCCACGTTTCCGTTTATTTTCTCGTATGTTTTTGATGTCCGTCTCCACTTCCACTTCCCATATTTTCCCATATGAATCTGGGGAATCGACAACGAATTGTGTCTGTGCCACCCGCACCCCCTGAGATCCCGTCCTCCTTCCCCGGGGCGCGGTTGTGATGGTCCGCGGGGCCCCATAATGGGCCCCCAAAAACTGAATCCGAGGAGGGAAAGTCGAGAATGAGCTGGAGATCTGGTTGCCCGATTGATGTTCGACCCTGGATCCCGCCTCCCCCGCCCCCCGCCGACGATCGTCGGCGCCTTCGTCGATTTTCCGCCGATCGTCAGGAGGACAAGGAGGATGGTGATGCAGACGAAGATGACGAAGAGGAGGAGGCGAAGATGACGAAGAAGAGGAGGAGAAAGAGGAGAAACAGGAGGAGGAGGAGGATCTGATTTGATTTGGTTCTGGGAAGCCAGCTGCGTTCAAAAATGACGCGCCACTGCCAATCCAACAACGTGAGAAGATTCCGACGGCTGCAGAACGGCTTCCGAAAAGGAGGTGGCGAAAACCCACTGAAACAATGTGTGAGTTTGCGGCCAAGCTGCTCTCTGCCTAGGCAGCCACTGTCTTCATGATGCAACGGTATCCCGACACAGCGCACATGTGAAGAAAATACCAGATAGCATGAAAACTGGACAATCGGTTCCTGGATGTGCTGCAAGCTGTCCAAAATGTAAACCCAAGGGTAGGCCCAAGCGCAATGACATCATTGGCTGCAAGGCTACAAAAACATGGCCGGTGCCCAGGGTGCTGGATCATGCCATTGCCAAGTTCCGTAGTTTCAAGAGGTCGGGGGGTTCGTGAATATGACGGTGCGAACAGCAACTGTAAAGAAAAGGGGGTGCGTGCACATAGCCAAAATCAGGCATTGTGGGCGCATGGTTGCAACAAATCCACGAAGTTAGATCCAAGGCTTGCGCATCGAAAAAAACATTGTACGGGGCAGCCGTTTGGGAAGGACGGTGAATGGGAATGATAATTTGATAACATACCATTGAATCGCACGGGCGCGCGAACGGAAACGACCACGGCTATGGGGGATGGAGAAGGGGAGGGACGGGGTCCGACGTCGGGCGGGATAGACGCTCCCTCCCCAAATTGCCGCTCGCCGCAAAGCAAAAACAAGGAACTCGGAGAGGCAGAGCCGACGGAACTTGGCACCGAGAGCCGAGGATTCTCGGAGAGGCGCAGCCTGTTCAGAGCAGCTGCGGGGATGGAAGTCGTTTCGGCCAGGCGCGGCCGACGACAATTCCACAGTCAGTCACCCCGGGGAGGCGCAGCCGACGAGACTGGCAACATTAAACAAGCACTCGTCTCGGCGAGGCGCAGCATATGAGACTGGCACGCGCAGGCCCGCCCTCGACGAGGCGCAGCCGACGGGACTGCCCCCTCCTCGACCGCCCCCCCCCCCCCCCATGCCCACATCAGACCCCCCCATCGCCCCGCGCCCTCCCCCCACTCAACCCCCCGCCCATCCTCTCCCCAACCTCACTCTTATATCAGCATTATGTGTTGTTGCTGCTCACCGGAAAAAACAGCAGAGCGATTTACCTCTCCGCTCGCGCGAGCTGTCCTGCAACCTCGCAGCGCGCACCAGCCGCGAGCTAGAGCGGGAAAGCAGGGGGGCAGGGGGCCACCCACGATGCGTTCCCCCCCCCCCCCCCCCCATTGGCCAAACCCCCGCGCGCTCGCGGCCGCGCCGCTACGCTGGAGGAGGTTTCACGGCCAGCGCCTGCTGCACCTTCTCCGCCGGGGGCGGGCGCAGCAGCGCCGCCCAGTCCGCGTAAATCTCCCTGATCTCCTTGATCTCCGCCGACGTGAACCCTCGTAGCGTCTTGTCGTCGGTGGCCCCTTGATGCGATGAAGGAGGACAGCTGAGAACCTCAGCTTCTGGCACTTGCCCACCTCGGCGCGCGCCGCCTGCGCCGCCCGCTCGCCCGCCTCGGCGCGATGGCCGACGGCGGCAGTCCTCGCCTGGAACGCACCCACTGCCTGGGAAGAGAGGACGAGAGGGAGGCGCGATGGATATGGATTCGGGGGGGATTGGAGAGGGGAAGAGGAGGACGGGGGCCACTCTGGGAGCGAGGGGGGGGGGAAGGGGAATAGGGGGGGGAGGCAGAAGAAGGGAAGGAGGAGAGCGAGGCTGGGAAGCCGGAGAAGGGGCATGGCAGCAATGCAAGCATTAGCCCCATCGCCCCTTCTCGAGCTCGCCCATTGCGGCCACCGGCGCGGGCATTTCGATCTTCTCGATGGCGCTCGCGGCGCGCTTCTGGAACTGCTCGAGCGTCGAGCGCGCGATCTTCTCGAGGCAGTCGCCGCCCTTGCCGTCGCCGCCGCGGCCCAACATCGCCGCCGCTGTCTCGGCGGCGAGCTCGCCGAGGCTGGCCTTCAACACCTCGGCCCTCAGCTTGCTCTTGAACGCGGTTGCGTCGTCGACAAGGGCCTCGGTGAACGCGGGGGCGCGGGGCCTCATCTCGGGAGGCACAGCCTCGATGGCGTCGTCAACGTGCCCGGGCAGCCTGCTAACGCAGATGCATGTGCCCAGCAACTTCGCCCGCTAAGCAAGCGCGCTGGGACCTCCGCCCGCCGTCAGTTCCTTCGTCTTCATCCTCGGCCCGATCGGCATGGCCACGGCGGGCGCGACGCTCAGCAGGTCGGGGCGCGCCCCATCTAAGCTCGCCATCCTGTCTGCGACGTTGGCTATCCTGGCGAAGGTCTGAGAGCAAGAGTCTTCGAACGCAAGGAAGTTGGCCCCGATCGTCGCCGCGATGATCTGGGCGAGCTCGGACACCCGAATGACCCGCACCTCCGCGCTGGCAACCTGCAGGTCCTCCAACACTTCCTCTGCTAAACGCAGGCGAGTCGGACTTGGTGGTCCAATCGTCCGTCGTGGGCTGTGCGTCGGTCGATGGCAAGGCTGCGATCAACGCCTCCAATGTAGCATTTGTCCTGCGCGTGCCCCCTGCCCTCTGGCATTCCAGCGCCATCCGAGGGCTCTCCTGAGCCATCCCATGAATATGATCACTTCGCGGGAATATGATCAGGGCCTCAGCCATCATTTTGCCTCGCCCCTCCCATGTCGGAGGAGAGCGCCGTCGCCCTGCGATTTGGCTGCCCGAACCATGCCTGCGCCATCCGTAGCCAACGCGGCTGCCAACTTGCCCTCGACGCCGGCGGCGGCGCCCCCCCCCCCCAACTCCTGTTTGAAGTTGGACACCGCCGAACACATCTCCAGGACCCTCGCGATGCGTCGGAGCCTCTCTTCAGGAAAGGCGCCCAACTTCCCCGAGGCAACGCGAAACCCGGGTGCGTAGTCGACCAATTTAGGAAGGCAAGTCACGCAAGCATAGTGGCGCGTGCTCCAGTAGGTCGCAGAGTCGAGGGCCGAAGCGACAACAGAAACCGACCCCTTCTTGGGCTGTCTTGGGGGCCTCTAGGGCACTCCTGAAACCCACTTGAACCGTCTTGGGGCCCTCATGAACTCTCTTTGGCCGTCTGGTGCGATCTTGGGTCCCTCTGGGGCCCTCTTTGGCCGTCTTGTCGCGATCTTGGAGGCCGCTGGGCGAATCTTGTGAAAATGCAAGTTTTCCGAAGTGAATGGGGCCAGTTGTGCTTATGCGGGCCCTCTTGGCGGTCCTCTTGGATGCCTCTTGGGCCGTCTTGGGCGGTTTGGGGGGCTGTCTGCGGACCATATTCGGCTTCCTGGGGGCCTCTTGGAAGCCTCTTGGGGGCCTGTGGGGGGCCTCTTGGGGCATTCTGGATGCTTTGGGAGGCCTTCCTGGGGTCTCCGAGGGTTCTCTGCGGGGAGGAAGGCTGGACATGTCAGGTCGGGTACCCCTGTGGGTCCTTTTTTTCTGGGAGCGGTCCTGGAGCCTTCTTGGGCTGTCTTCGGGGCCTCCATGTCACTCCTGAACCCCACTTGAGCCGCATTGGGGCCCTCTTGAAACTCTATTTGGCCGTCTCGTGCGATCTTGGTGCCCTCTGGGAACCTTTTTGGCCGTCGTGGCGCGAGCTTGGAGGCCTCTGGGCGAATATTATAAAAAATGCACGTTTTCCGAAAGGAATGGGGCCATTTGTGCTTATGCGGGCCCTCTTGGGGGTCCCCTTGGATATCTTTCGGGCCGTCTTGGGCGGTTTGGAGGGCTGTCTGCGGACCATCTTCGGCGTCTTGGAGCGACAATTAGGTGATTCTGGGCGTCTTCGGCTATTTGGAGGCCTCCTGAGGTCTCCTGAGGAGCTGTCCTGAACCGTCTGAACCGTCTCGGATCACCCCCAAAGCCCCCGGCACTCCCATGCCCCTCGGGGCAGCCGCCCCGGGCGCCTGGGCGTCGTGCGCGGGGATATATATATATATACATACATACATATACATATATAATATATATATATATATATATATATATGGTCAGCCCCCCCCCAGCACCCGTGTGCACCCATCGCTCTCTTTCCGTTCTCCTCCTCCTCCTCCTCCTCCTCCTCCCCCTCCCCCCCCCCCCCCCCCCCCCCCCCCTCCTCCTCCTCATCCTACTACCTTTCCTCCTCCAAATATGAAAACGAAGAGGAAGAGGATGAGGAGGAGGAGGAGGACCAGGAGGTTGAGGATTAGGATGAGGAGGAAGCCATGCTATTCACATGTTTTTTTTGTTTTTTTTGTCAGGGAAGCCACGAAACCTTGCTATTCACAGGTTTTTTTGGTTTTTTGGGTTTTCAGAAGCTCCACAAACTAGGCCAGGAGGTCTTATGGACGGCTGAAAACCAAAAAAACATGTGAATAGCAGCGTTTGGTGGCCACGATCCCACCAAACGCTGCTATTCACATGTTTTTTTTTTTGGTTTTTTCTGTCTAGGAAGCCACCAAACGCTGCTATTCACATGTTTTTGTTTTTTTTTGGTTTTCAGAGGCTCCGCAAGCCCCCGCGGCCCCTTCTGGCCAAGCTTGTGGAGCTTCTGAAAACCAAAAAAAAAAAAAAACTGAGAATAGCAAGGTTTCGTGGCTTCCCTGACCAAAAAAACCAAAAAAAAAAAAAAAAAAAAAAAAAAAAAAAACATGTGAATAGCATGGTTTGGTGGGCAGTGGTGCTTTGCAATGAAATTTCTTTGCGCGGCTTTCCAATAGAATCCCTTTGTGGCGCTTTCCAAAGGATTCCTTTTGCGAAGCTTTCCAATAGAATTCCCTTGCGATGCTTTCCGAAGGATTCCTTTTGTGAGGCTTTCCAATAGAATCCCTTTGTGGTGCTTTCCAAAGGATTCCTTTTGTGAGGCTTTCCAATAGAATTCCTTCTCCTCTTCCTCTTCCTCCTCCTTCTCCTCCTCCTCCTCCTCTCCTCCTCCTCCTCCTCCTCCTCTCGCTCCTCCTCCGTCTGTTCTTCCTCTTCCTGCGCGCAAGTGCGCGCTGGCGAAGCGCGCGATAGCGCCCGCGCGCAGCTGAAGATGATGATGTTCAGCTCACTTCACTACGATCGCAAACAATATGCGGATCCGCGCACATTTCGCCCGGGCATTGCCATATCATTCGCCCGGCATATCGCAACGCGGGTGGCATCTATATGAAGAGGGGCAATGTGAACACACCTCTGGTCTCAAGGAGGATGGTCCGCCCTGGGGTTGCGGTCCGGTGGGTCCGGTGGGTCCGGTGGGTCCGGTGGGTCCGGTGGGTCCGGTGGGTCCGGTGGATCCGGTGTGTCCGGTGTGTCCGGTGTGTCCGGTGGGTCCGGTGGGTCCGGTGTGTCCGGCGGGTCCGGCGGGTCCGGTGGGTCCGGTGGGTCCGGTGGGTCCGGTGGGTCCGGTGGGTCCGGTGTGTCCGGTGTGTCCGGTGCGTCCTGTGGGTCCTGTGCGTCTGATGGGTCTGGTGGGTCCGGTGGGTCCGGTGGGTCTGGTGCTTTCTGTGGGTCCGGTGATTGGGTCTGGTGGGTCCTGTGAGTCCGGTGGGTTCGGTGGGTCCTGTGCGTGTGGTGGGCTTTGTAGGTTCGGTGCGTCCGGTGCGTCGAGAACCCTCCTCATCTTCATCATCGTCGTCATCCTCACCATCCTCATCGCCATCATCAGCATCGTCAGTATCATCCAAATCACCATCCTCATATTCATCCTCCTAATCCTAATCCTCTCCATCCCCATCGTCCTCCGCATCGTCATCCTCGTCATCCTCATCCTCATTGTACTCTTCATCCTCATTGTCCTCCACATCGTCCTCATCGGGTCCTCATCCTCATCCTCATTTCTATCACCAGCATCCTCCTCCCCTCACTGTCCTCCTCCTCATCCTTCCTGGAGGCCTCCCGCATGGGGCCGCCCGAGGATGAGGAAGAGCAGCATAAGGAAGAGCCCGAGGAGGAATAGGAGGGCAAATAAGACAATATGCAGCAGCAGCAACAGCAGCATGGCACACAGAGAAGTGGTATACATATGGTGTGAACACGCGGGCGCCATGAGTGAGCGCGAACGCGTGCACGAACAGAACTGCCCATGGCAACGCCTCGCTGAGCGGGCGGGCCCTAACGGGCGGGTCGGGTCGGGCGGGCGGGAAATTAAAATGCAATGCATCGTCGAGCTAACACGCGCGGCTCCAGGCGGGACGGGTCGGGTCGGGCGGACCCTGGCGGGCTGGGTCGGGACGGGTCGGGCGGGCCCTAGCGGGCGGGTCGAGTCGGGCGGGCGGGCGGACCCAACGGGCGGGTCGGGACTGGCGGGCGGGACATTGACGTATTATGCATCATCTAGTTGGCACGCGCGTACCCTCGCGGGCGTGTCGGGTCAAGTCGAGCGGACCCTAACATGCGGGTCGGGTCGGGCGGGCGCACCCTAACGGGCGAGTCTGGTCGGGCGGGCGGGACATTAAAGTATGATGCATCGGGTTGGCACGCGCGTGCCCTACCCTACGCGGTGATGCATCGGGTTGGCACGCGCGTTAGGGTCGGGTCGGGTCGCCCGGACCCTAACGGGCGGGTCGGGTCGGGCGGGGCGGGGCGGGCCCTAATGGGCGGGTCGGGTCGGGCGGGCGGGACATTAAAGTATGATGCATCATCGAATTGGCACGCGCGTACCCTAACGGGCGGGTCGGGTCGGGTCGGGTCGGCTGGACCCTAACGGGCGGGTCGGGTCGGGTCGGCTGGACCCTAACGGGCGGCGGCGACGATGCCAACAACGACGACGCCGACGACGCCGACGATGACTACGACGCGGCCGACGCCGACGACGACGACGCCGATGCCGAGGGCGCGGACGGTGACGATGACGCCGACGCCGACGCCGACGACGACGACTGCGGCGCCGACGACAACGACGACGCCGACGACGACGCCGACGACACCAACGACGACGGCACCGACGACGACGACGACGAAGGCGCCGACGCCGACGACGACTCCGCCGACGACAGCAACGGCGGCGGCGACGCCGACGACGCCGACGACGCCGACGACGTTGACGCCGACGACGCCGACGACGCCGACGACTACGACGCGGACGACGCCGACGGCGGCGGCGACGACGACGGTTGAACCGAACGGGCGGACTCTCACCGAAGAGGTCCTCCCGAGGCCGCACAACAGGGTCTGCCGAAGCATATCTGCCGACGCGGACCTGCAATTCGCGCGCTCGGAGTAGCCCCTGGAGGACCCCGGACGAAAAGTACCCGGCTGATCCCCGGCGGAATCCTGGTCAACTCCCCCAGAATGCTCCAGGAGAGGACCAGCACGGCTCGGAGACGTCCCAGTCGCCGAAAGATCCCCCCATGTCGGCCACGATGGCCTCCAGACGGCCTCAGACGCCGAAGAAGCCCCGAGAGAGACACAAGAGGCCAAAGACGTCCCATGCCATTGGGAAAACATATATGCTTAACATATTCACCCTCGGGTGTTTCACAGCGTCCAAGATTGCCCACAAAACCTCCAAGATCGGCCCAAAAAGGTCCAACGGGGCCTCCATTTGGCCCAAGACGGCCCATTAGGACAGCGCGAAATTCGGCACGCACAACACTAGCCAATTCGCAAAGAAACACCCAGACAATCCCAGGTGTCGCACATCTCCGCCCAAGAGGCCTCCGGGCCCAAAGGTGCATCTTCCACCCCCTCCCCCGGACGCGTGGTTCTAGATGAATACCAAAGCTCTTACAACACAGCTTGCACCCCATAGCTAACACCACGTTGCCCCACATAGATTGCACTATATAGCTTACACCACCCAGAGTGCACCACATAGATTGCAAGACAACCACTGTTTGGGGCCCGCGCTGACTGGCATGCTTTTCGATGCACTGCACGCAGCGCTACTACATTGCTTGCAAGGGTCGCCCTGCTGGAGAACCGCGGCATGCGGGCGGCATGCTCTCATGTCACTGGCCAGGCCTGACGTTGCAGTATCTGGGGCAAAATGCCACTATGCCTACAAAGCACCGCCATTGCGGGACGCCTGGGCAGGAAGGGGGAGAGGAGCGCGCAAGTCCGACGCGCGTCAGCTTCAGCGTGCAGAGCTGTTGCCCGCCACTGGCTGCGGGCAGCGTCGCAGCCCTGGGCGGGGGCCAACGACGTGCACGACGGCCCAGAGTCGATCCTACGTGTTCAACGACCAGAGCTTGAACTGGTGCCCGTGCCGCTGGAGCTTTCGGAAGTATCAGAGCTGGGCTCTGCGTCTCGGCCTCGCGAGTGCACCGTGTTCCGCATATCGATGCATTCGGCCAAAAAGTAATTCGCCACATGCCGGCCCATTGTTCGCACCATGTGTTTATCCGCCACCGCGCCTCTGGCGCGCAGTCGCTAAGCCTGGTTTTTGTCATGGCCAAGCAAGCATCCGATTTGGAAAACAGGAAAGGATACCCCCCCCCCCCCTCCCGTTTCCGAGCGCTCTCGGGCGCGCGGCATTCGCAATCGGAGCAAGATGGCGGGGCAGCCGAAGGCTACTAGATACCTCGCCGCCCAAGAGAAGGTAATCTCGCAGATGCTGGTGTTTGCGCCGTCAACGAGCTCCTTGACGCCTGGCGCGTCGGGGCAGCAGTGCTGCTTACACCATGGGTCGACATGACCTCTGGCGTGAAATCTGCCCACCACGTATACGACGCACGGGTGTGCCAACAAGGCGGCTAAGGCAGACTGGTCCTTTCTATTGGTGCTGTATTGGCGGAGATGACAGGCGTCGTCGTGGATGACGACGTTCAAGGCGGGGAATCGCTTCTTCAAGCGGGCCAGAAAGCAATACCGCTGCGCCAAGCTTTCAACGCCGAAGAACTCCTCCACGTCGATAATGTGCCCGCTGGGCGAGCACGCGACAAGGAACCCCCCAGTTCGCCGCGCTGCAAGAGAAGCGGACTCCAGCTTGCCCCGTTTCCCTCCCTTGGCAAAACTCTTATGGGTTTTGCAGGAAATCAGTTCCAGCTCCCTGAGTGATGCGTCGACCGCCGGAAGTGCCGCCGCGGGGTCTACGGGCTTCGCAGGCTGCGCAGCCGTCGCATGCGCGGCTCGGCCGGCGTCGCCATCGCCGCGGCTCGCCGAAGGGCGCGCCCCATCGCCGCAGCTCGCAGAAGTGCGCAGGCCAGCGGGCAACCTGCGCTTTTTCTGCGGCCTCGCAGGCAAACTCTGGACGGGCGCGGCAAGAGCAAACTCCTGTGGCGCCTCATCTGCTGGCGGGCCAGGTCTTGCCACTGGTGGTCCAAGTGGTGCTTTGCGTTTTCTCAAGCGGAACCGGGGCAACTTCGCCTTGAGTTTGTCCGGCGCCCCCTCGCTGGCACGGGACTCGGCCGCGTCTTTCGCGGCGTCTGCGGCGCGCCTGACCAAAGTGGACTGGGCGGCGTCCCAGCAGCCTTCAATATCGTCAACCACTCGAACTGCTCCGACGCCTTGCCGCTGCGACGTCACACAGAGCACGTCGTCCAGCGTGCCCCCCAAGCACTCGCGGCGCCGGACAAGAAAAACGTCTGCGTCTTTGGCGCCCTCAAACGGCAAGGGCTTCTCCAGCAAACGGGCGTGGCAAGTGCACCAGCGCTCGCGCTGGCCCCTCGTGGGGGCAGGGCAGGGGTGCAAGCGCACCTTGCCGAGATTTGGATCGCGGGTGTAGCCTCCACACATCAATCCGCAACACTTCCGGGTGAGCTTCTGATGCCCGTCTATGACGACCTTAGAAACCTCCCCGTCGATCTCGGCGCGCCGGTGCCGCAAGTTCCGCAAGTGGGTCTGCAACTGCGGCCAATTAGCTTGGATGACGTGCTCGACAGGCGCCGACAACCGGAGCTGCAAATACGACCTGGGCCCCTTCATTTCTGCCAGACGCGTCAACAGCCGCATCAGGAACCACGCCTTCCTCAGCTTCATGTGCAATCTTTTTTTGGAGATGCCCGATTGAGGCCGCCAATGAACTTCAGCCTCCCCCCAAAATGAAGTGTGCTGATGAGCGAGGCGTCGTGAAAACTGTCTGAACCAATTCTGCGTAATGCCAAACGTTGGGGAAATCATGAAAGGGTCCGGCCAATCATCACAAATCCACACATATCTGTGGACGCCCTTCTTCAAAGAAATAAAGTTGGCCCACTGGTACTTCCCTCGCGAAATGCACCCCGCCGCCTGGCACCTGACTGGGACATGCGTGAACTCGTGGAGCCCATCGGTGTCAAGAACAAGCGCGGCGTCGGCTTTATTGCGGCACACTTGCCCATGCGAACATGCTTGGCAGCGTCGCCCTGGGGGCGCGACCTCTCCGACGCTGCTGCGTGCCACCACCGCAGCCGCGAGTCTCTGTATATCTGCGGGGGCGAGCAGCCCCGCCACGTCGGCTGACTCCAACGCTTGTTCTACAACGGCCGGGTCCATCAGTTGCGCGGCCACGCGCGGGGCAGGCCGCGCAACTTGAGCCCAAAACTACGGAGCGTCGGAAATGAGTCGGCGGCTCTGAACTCGAATGCCCCCCCGGGGGACTTTGCCCAAAGGGTTCGAACTTGTTCTCAAAGAACTGACAAGGGCCCGGACTGCGCTGGCCAGCCCTCCCCGGCTTGCTGCCCGCGTTGCACGGGCTTGTCTGGGTTGACTCCTCTTGCTGCCCTACTTGTCTCTCGCCCCCTCGGTTTCCCATCCGCGCGTCTCTCGCCCCCATGGTCCCCAAATGTCTCTTGCCACTCTGGCTCCCCAATTGTCTACTGCCCTTTCGGTTCCACAATTTTGCTTAGCGTATCCCTGCTCTGTGCAGCGCATATCATTGCATTTCGTCGCGTTGCTGCGTTGATCTGGCGTGGAAGAAAGAATAACCAAATCGGGGTCGCGCCGCCTTCACTTGCGTGGTGCTCGGGGAACGCAACGGGAGGGGGGCGTAGATGGATATGGTTTCCTGTCCTGAAACGAATCCTCGGCCACCGTCTAGCTCGCCCGGCCCGCGATGCCAAGGGGCTCCGGCATGCCCGTGCCGTGCTCATATGGCTCCGCAAAGGCCATCCTCGGCCGTCTGCAAAGCAAAATGGCGCCGGGCCAAATGGGCGCCGCCCAGCGCGAGGGCTGCGCAAGGGGGCGACGCCGGTGGAGAAGGGGGCAGGGCGCGAGAAGCAAAATGTCTGAAAGCATCGCGAAGGGAAGACTGCAGCCCAGCATGGACCCGCCGCGCCGAAGTAGCCCTGGGCGACGGGGGGTCGCGAACGCAGGCCCGGCCGACGGGGAAACGCCGCCAGCAAACTGAGCGGGGCACGCCTGCGTCGCGAGAGCGGCAAGCGCGGGCCGCGCGCCCGCGCCCGCGCGACGAAGACCCTGGGCAACGTGAGTCACCGCCCAATGCCTTGCGCTCGCCCCGCAGGCCTCACGTCGCGGCCTGTGAACCTGCAGCCTGCGCCTGCGCATGTCAAGCAAGCGATTATAGCGCATCTAAGAGAGTATGCATTGAAAAACTGTTGAAGCACATGCGAACGCGCCGTTAGGAATTCACTGGCAGCGTCTTAAGCGACTCCATCGCGAGACCTGTTGCATGGCGGGACCCGCGATAAAGCGCAATGCCTCATCTTCTCCAGGCGATTGCCCGAAGCGGCGCACTGTGGCCGGAGACACCCCGGGGGAGATGCCGCGCAACCTGATTTGTTCAAAATCGCGCCCCAATGGGCCTGGGAGAGGTGCCGCGTGGCGTAGGGCGATCAAAATCGTCGCCCGACGGCCCATCGGGCGATCTGGAGTCGCGCTGCTGGCCGAATACGGCCGCACCAGCCCCCCGTTGGTTCGAGCGCAGCGCGTCTGCTTGACTAGCGTTCGAAACGCGGGGTGCCAAGAAGCGAGCGGATAGCTACCCGCTTGCCGCGGGGGCCTGGGCCCGCTGCAAGAGGGCCCTCACCTCGCGGCCTGTAAGCCTGCACACGTCCACCAGGAGATTGCGCCACTTGACCATGGCCTCGCGCCCGGCCGCCGCCGACGGCGGCGCGTGCCACTGAACCCTGGATCTCGGCGTGCCCACCTCGAGCAAGTCGCCGACAGGGTACTGCGCCAAGGCAGCGGCCATCACGTCCTTCCAGACTTTCTGGGGCAAGCCCAAGCGCTTCTTCCTGCCGTTCACCATCGCTTCGCGGCGCAAGTTCCCGCAAATCTCGGAGCACTTGACCACCCCCTTGCCCCGCTGCAGCGTGTAGCGGACGATGTCGCGGTCCGTCTTCCACGCCTCGCCCTGGCCCTCGGCGAACGCCTGCACTGTGCCGCCGCGGGGGCCGTAGCCTCTGGTCATTGGCGCGCCGTCTGTGATCTGCTTGGGCTCGGTGGCAGCAGGCGGCGCCTCCGCGGGCCGCGGGCCAACTGGCGCGCTCGGCAGGGCTCCTGGCGGCGCAGGCTGGGCGGATGGCGGCGCCCCCTGGGCCTGCGCGCCTGGCGCGATCGCCTGGGCCTCCAGCGGCGCAAGCAGGGCGGCCTCGCGGGCGCCGCGATCGGCGCCCCCGGCGACGGCATCCGCCGGGCTGGCGGCTGGTCGCGAACTCTGCGCCGAGGCCGGCGGCTCGGCGCTCTGCGCGCGGGCTCGCTTCGTCGGCGGCCGCGCCGTTGCGGCTGGCGCCCCAGACGGCTCTGCGCCGGCGAGCCCCGACGGCTGCCCCTGCTCCAGGCCGAACCCGGCGGGCAGGCCAGCCAAGAAGTCGGCGCTCTGCTGGCTCATGCGCAGAACCGACTTCGCGCGCTCCTCATCGGCGGCGTCAAGCCACTGCTCCCGCGCGCCCTCGAGCAAGGCCAGCAAGCGCTTGGCGCGCTCCACCTGCCCCCGCGTGGCGACCAGCGCACCTGCGGGGTCTGGCCTGGCAGCGGGCGCCTGTCCGACAAATGAGTCGAAAGCGAACAGCAAGCCAGTCAATACGCTCGCTTTCCAAGGGGCAATCCCCCAGCGCGCGCTGGTCACAGTGCCCCCTTCCTCCACGGCCAAAGAGGCTTTGACCGAGGCGAAGGTACTGACGCTGCGCATGAGTTTCGCGGCAGCCTCGGACAACGTCACAGTCTCCCCCGCCTTCGAGAAGAGAGTGGAAACTCGCTCCGCCGCTGCCGTGATCTCGTGCGATGGAGGCAGCGGGATGTTCTCGTTGCCGATGCGACACTCGGCCACCCACTCGTCGTTGGCCCAGCAATACCGCAAGCGACTGGGCACGCCGTCCGGCAACGTGAAGAGGAACCCCTCCGCGTCAGGGCGGTACCGAACGGAGCGGTCCCCGCCTTCTTCTGGCGCTTCGTCCGCATGGGCGCGCGCCCTGGGCAACTGCGCCTGCTCCGCAGCCTCGGGGTCCCCGATGAGCTCTTTCATGCCGGACAGCACGGCCACGTCCACGTCCAGCTCTGCCCGCGCCTGTGAATGCAAACTGCTATTCTGTCTGGCTTTTTAACACAGAAGACGCTGGCGCGCCTGGCCACGATGTCCCGGAGAAGATCAGGCAATCCAAGACGGCGCCCCAGAGGCCCAGGGGAACCCACAACGCGGCTTTCCAACGTTGCCCCGGATGGCCCCATGGCGCGGTGCGATTTGGGATTTCCCAAGTCGCGCCCCGCCGACTCGCTGCGGGCCAAAAACTGCAGGGAGGGTCATCATGTGTAAAGTTTGCCAGAATCGCGCCCAGGGGTCGTGGTTCTCGGGCAGCTCATGCGCATCTGGAAGGGCACTGTGAGGAGGCTCTGGGCGGCCCGTGTAGAAGAACGTGCGCTCTTTGGTAGACACGCGTGGCTGCCCAGAGCGCCCCTGTCCACCGGGACGGCGATCTCTGGGTGGATGTTGCCCAGCCAGGCGAGGGACACCGCTGGCGTGAGACCTCCCCCGTAGGATCCTGAGCTCTTTGTTGCGCGCGGGCGCTCCCCCCACTGCAGCGGGCGATTGAGGGTCCCAGCGTGCTCGTTCACCGCCTGGGCATTGGTGGGCGAGCGATGGGAGTCGTCGCGGATCAAGCCGAAGGCGGCGAAGGGCGCATATACCTCATCGGCATTCGCGAGCCGGCCAAGGTGGACGCTCCCGCGCAGCGAGGGAAGCCCGACATCTTCAGCATTATCAAGCTGCTGCGCATCACCGCTCATCTTCTCGAAGAACTTGGCAGGGGCGAACGAGGCCAACACTGCGCTGGCCACGCGAGGGGGAGCCTTCGGCGGCGCGCCCGGACCACCGATGTCCACTGGGCGGTTGCGCGCCTCCAACTCCTCGGCGACCTTGGCCTCGAGCTTGGCGAGGATCTTCGCGTCCAGACAGTCGCCGATCTCCTTCGCCAGCCTGGTCATCTGAGACTTTCGTGTCTGAGGAAAGTTGGTTAGGACAGCGACAACGTTGAGCTGCGTGGGCGATCCTGGGAACGTCTTGATGTTGGCCCCATTGGTCAGCGGCGCCATGGCTGCAATGAGCGTGACCCCCGTCACCAGCGGGTGCGTCGAAGAGCGGATGGCATGGGACAGAACGAACTGGTAGCCGACCTTTCCACATAGGAGCTCTGGGTCGAAGTTCTCGTCTATGTATGCCCAAGCGGACTCCATTTCCTCCTTGAACTGCTGGGACTGCGCGGACATTTCTGAAATGTAGGCGTGGCAAGAACAAGCACGAACTGCCGATCACCGATGGCTGCTGGTGGAGCGTGCCAGACGATGAGGGAATCAAAATCGTTGAGCCGCAATGTTTACGGACGACATGGAGCCGTGACCACCCTTGCACTCATCCCATCTCTGCGCCTCTCCGGTCTGGGCGACTCGGTTCCAGGCGAATCGCACGCATCTCCCATGCATCGGTCTGATGCGGTACTTGCATCGCCCTCAGTCAGGAGCGCCAGAGCTGCATCGCCGATGCGTCTGTCTGCCGTGGAAATTGCACCGCCCTCGGTTTCCCTGCGTTGCGCGCACCACGCCGAGCGCCTCCCGAACCCGAGCCCCTTCAAA
>CAUYUJ010017769.1:96310-126310 GCA_963575745.1 Prorocentrum cordatum
TCAGCATTATCAGCAGCGTCATCATCATCATCATCATCCCTCATCCCTCCTTCCCCCCCCCCGCCCCCCTTCTCTCCCCCCCCCTCGTCCTCCTCTTCCTCCTCCTCCTCCTCGTCCATCTCCTCTTCCTCCTTTCCTCTTCCTCCTCCTCCTCAACCTCCTCCGCGTGCAAGAAATCCAACAACATGTCGCGGAAACCAACGAACTGTGTCTCTCCGTTTTTTTTTCGAGCGTCCTGTTAGGACTTGTCGGGGCCGTCTTAGGGCCCCCTTTGGGCGTCCTGGGAACCCGGAAATCATGTTCCGATAGAGGCTTCGGGGAGCATGATTTCGGACGCTGCGGAAGAGGCCCCCCGAGAATCTCTATAGGCAGCTCTGCTTGCCCCCGTTGTGGCTCTGTTGGGTGACTTTTGGGGCTCTCTTGGGCTGGCTTGTAGCTCTCATGGGTCATCTTGGGTCCCTCTGGGGCCGTCTTGGGGCTCCTCGGGGTGGCACTGTGAAGACGTCGTCGTCGTCGTCGCCGTTCGCCGATCGGCGGCGTCAACTGCTGTCATCGTCGTCCATCGACGTCGTCGTCGTCGTCGGTCGTCGCCGTCGACGACCGTCGTCGTCATCGTCAATCACTGTCGCCGATCACCGTCGCCGATCGTCGATCGGCCCCGAGACCTCCCGCCCACTCATCCTCCTCTCCTCCTCCTCCTCCTCCTCCTCCTCCTCCTCCTGCTCCTCCTCCTCCGCCTCCTCCTCCTCCTCCTCATAATATGCTTCCTCTTCCTCTTCCTCCTCCTCCTCCTGAAATCATGTTCCCGGAGACGCTTCCGGGGGCAGGATTTCGAACGATGCAGAAAAGACTGGGTCCAGGGTGGCTCTGCGCACGCGGACAGCGTCGCCGGCGGCCGTCGTCGTCGTCGCCGTCGTTTGTCGATCGGCGACGTCGACTGTTGTCATCGTCGTCTATCGTCGTCGTCGTCGGTCGTCGGTCGTCGACCGTTGTCGTCGTAGTAGTCATCAATCACCGTCGCCGGTCGTCGTCGCCGATCGTCGATCGCCCTCGAGCCCCCTCCTCTCTCCCCCCCTCCTCCCCTCCACTCCTCCTCCCCGCCTCCTCCTCCTTCTCCTCTTCCTTCTCCTCCTCCTCCTCCTCCTCCTCCTCCTCCGTCTCCGCCGCGCGGAAGAAATCCAACAACATCTCGCGCAAATCAACGAACTATGGCCCTCCGGGTCTTTTTGAACGTCCATTTAAGGCCTTTTGGGGCAGACTTAGGGCCCTCTTGGGCGTCCTGGGAACCAGGAAATCATGTTGCCGGAGAGGCCTCTGGGAATATGATTTCGAACGAGGCCCTCGTGGGCCTCCCTGAGGCCGCGTTGGGGGCCTCCTGGGCCAACTTTGGGGCCTCTTGGGCCGTCTTGGGGGTTCCGTAAGCCTCACAGGACGACCCTTTTGGGCCGTTTTGGGCCCTTTTGGGTCTCTCTTGGGCTGTCTTGGGGTTCGGGGGCGTCTGGGGCACTGTGAGGACCAAGCAAGCAAGTATGCTGAAAACGTACGTTGTACAACGGGAATGGGTTGATTTTTGCCTCTTGAAGGCCCGCTTCGGCCAGCTTCAAACAATTTCGGGCCCTCTTGAGGCGCTCTTGGACGTCTTGGGGCCCTCTTGGGCCTCATTGAGGCTGTCGGACAGCGTCGCCGCCGTCGGCGTGGCCGTCGTCGTCGTCGCCGTCGTTCGTCGATCGGCGACGTCGACTGTTGTCATCGTCGTCTATCGTCGTCGTCGTCGGTCGTCGTCGTCGTCGTCGTCGTCGTCGTCGTCGTCGTCGTCGTCAATCACCGTCGCCGGTCGTCGGCGCCGATTGTCGATCGTCCTCGAGCCTCCTCCTCTCTCCCCCCTTCCTCCCCTCCACTCCTCCTCCCCGCCTCCTCCTCCTTCTCCTCTTCCTTCTCCTCCTCCTCCTCCTCCTCCTTCGCCCTCTCCGTCTCCTCCGCGCGGAAGAAATCCAACAACATCTCGCGCAAATCAACGAACTATGGCCCTCCGGGCCTTGTTGAAGGTCCTTTTATGGCCCTTTTTGGGCCGTCCTGGGGCCCTCTTGGGCGTCCTAGAAAACCGGGAATCATGTTCCTGGAGAGGCTTCCGGGAACATGATTTCGAACGAGGCCCTCTTGCGCCTTCCTGAGGCCGTCTTGGGGGCCTCCTGGGCCGGCTTTGGGGCCTCTTGGGCCGTCTTTGGGGGGTTCCGTGAGCCTCACAGGACGACCCGTTTGGGCCGTCGTGGGCCCTCTTGGGTCTCTCTTGGGCTGTCTTGGGGCTCCAGGGCCTCTGGGGCACTGTGAGGACCAAGCAAACGAGTATGCTGAAAATGCATGCTTTACGAATGGGAATGGGCCGGTGTTTGCCTCTTGAAGACCCTTTTGGGGCCCTCTTCGGCCATCTTCAAGCCATCTCGGGCCCTGTTGGGGCGCTCTTGAGCGTCTTGGGGCCCTCTTGGGCCTCGCTGAGGCTGTCTTGTGGGTCTCTTGGGCTGTCTTTGGGGCCTCATGGGTCGTCTTGGGCGGGTTCGTGGACCCCACAGGACGACGCCCGGGGCGGCCATGCCAACCAGTGGCAGCACCCCACCCCCGCCCCGGGGCCCCGTCCGTCTGTCCTACTGCTCCTCTCCAAACCCTCGTTCCCTAACCTCCCGATCATGTTCCCGGACCCCCGTCCCTTCCCCCCAGAGCACCGCAGCAGTAGGAAAGCGTTCCGAAATGGTGAGAAATCATGTTCCCGGAAAGCGTTCAAGAATATGAATCGTACTTCGTCCAAGGCGCCTCGGAAGGCGCAGAATACTCCTCCAAGGCGCGGAATCATGTTCCCGGACCGCCTTCCGGGAACATGATGGGGACGACCTCCTGAGGGCCTCCAGTGGGCCTCTCGGGGGCCTATCGGAGGCCTGTGGGGCTCTCCTGGAAACGTCTTGGGGCGCGCTGAGGGCCATTTTTGGGCCTCTTGGGGGCCTCTCGGGGGCCTCCGGGGATGCTCTTGGGGGCCTCTTTGGGGCCTCTTGGGGCCTCGCGGGGCCCTCTTGGGGCCCGCTGGGCTCACTTAGGCAGTCTTGAAGCCCTGTCGAAGCTCTCCTGGCACCGTTTTGGGTGGCTTCTGGGCCATCTTGGGGCTCTCCTGGGCCGTCTTGGGACGATTTTTGGTGTCTTTTGGGCCGTCTTGGGGCGGTCTTGGGGGCCTCTTCGGCCGTCTTGGAGCGGTTTTGGGAGACTCTTGGATGGCCTCTCTCTCTCTCTCTCTCTCTCTCTCTCTATATATATATATGTATACACATACATACATACATACATACATACATACATACATACATACATACATACATGCATACATACATACATACATACGTACGTACGTACGTACGTACGTACGTACATACGTACATACATACATACATACATACATACATACATACATACATACATACATACATACATACATACATACATTACATTACATTACATTACATTACATTACATTACATTACATTACATTACATACACACACATACATACATACATACATACATACATACATACACACGTACATGCATGCATGCATGCATGCATGCATACATACATACATACATACATACACATATACATATATACAAGTGGCACGTGTGTGCCCAGGCTCATACAACAAGCTGAAGGGGCGTTTGAAGCAGGAGTGACATGCAACAGCGAAGTCGCACTCGAGCGCAAGTGGGGTTGCCGCACCTTGCGATGTGTGTACCAGGGCCCCCCAGGAAGCCTCAGGAGGCCCGACTTGGATACCAGGAGAGGCTCCAGGAGGCCCCAGGATTGTGAGTGTTGTGTGTGTGATGTGTGCTTTGTGTGGTGCGTGCTTTTTGCGTGTTGTCGGTGTTGTGTGTGTGTATGTTATGTTTGTCTAGCGTGTGATGTGTTGGGCGTGATTTGTGTCTCTGTGTGTGCATGTAGTTCTGAAGCCCCAGGAGGCCCCAGGAGGCCCCAGGAGGCCCCAGGCGGCCTCAGCAGGCCCAGGAGAACTCCAGGAGGCTCCGAGGCGGGGTCTGGGGTACCAGAAGGTCCAGAAAGCCCCAGGAGGCCCCAGGAGGTTCCAGGAGGCCCCCAGGAGGCTCCGAGGAGGGGTCTGGGGCTCGATTTTGGGAGGATGTCTCAGGCGAAACCGCCATTCTCTGAGAATCGGAGTCAAAATCATTGAAATTACCATGTGTTTTTGAAGGTTTTATGATAAAATGTTGGAAATCCTATGTGTTTTTGGACCCTGACGTCACGATCTGCGTGAGGGGTGCCACCGATTTTCAGAATTTCGAGGATGTCCCGAGCGAAACGGCCAGAAAAATCGCGAACGACGGACGCATTAATCGCCTCTGAGCTCTACTCCCTCGGAGAGGTGCGTATGAGATATATATATTATATATATATATATATATTATATATATACATACGGAAGAAACTGACATACGTGGAAGGAAGTGGCACGACTCGGGAGGGCTTGGGGGAGGGGTATGTGTGTATATATATATATATTCATAAACATATATACATATATACATATACATATATACATATATATGGACACATACGTAAGACATGTAGGATTGTGTACACAGGAGAAGGACAAGCTATAGAAACATACGTCCGTCGTCCAAGGCGCTTCGCAAGGCGCCTCGGAAAGCGCAGAATACCCCTCCAAGGCGCGGAATCATGTTCCCGGACCGCCTTCCGGGAACATGATGGGGACGACCTCCTGAGGGCCTCCAGTGGGCCTCTTGGGGGCCTCTCGGAGGCCTGTTGGGCTCTCCTGGAGGCGTCTTGGGGCGTGTATATATATATATATATATATGTAGGGAAGAAATTGAAACACGTGGAAGGAAGTGGCGCGACTCGGGAGGGCTTGGGGGAGGTGTATATATATAGATAAGCATATATATATATATATGTGTATACATATACAGATACATATAGATATACATATATATATATAGAAACATACGTAGGACATGTAGGATTATGTACACAGGAGAAGGACAATCTATAGAAACGTAGTACGTCGTCCAAGGCGCCTCGGAAGGCGCCTCGGAAAGCGCAGAATACTCCTCCACGGCGCGGAATCATGTTCCCGGACCGCCTTCCGGGAACATGACGGGGACTACTTTCTGAGGGCCTCCAGTGGGCCTCTTGGGGGCCTCTCGGAGGCCTGTGGGGCTCTCCTGGAGGCGTCTTGGGGCGCGCTGAGGGCCATGTTTGCGCCTCTTGGGAGCTTCTGGGGGCCTTCGGGGAGGCTCTTGGGAGTCTCTTTGGGGCCTCTTGGGGCCTCGCGGGGCCCTCTTGGGGACCGCTGGGCTCGCTTAGGCAGTCTTGAAACCCTGTCGGGGCACTCCTGGAACCGTCTTGGGCGGCTCCTGGGCCATCTTGGGGCTCTCCTGGGCCGTGTTGGGACGATTTTGGGGGTCTCTTGGGCCGTCTTGGGGCGGTCTTGGGGGCCTCTTCGGCCGTCTTGAAGCGGTTTGGAGAGACTCTTGGGCGGCCTTGGAGCGTCGGAACCCCGAAAAAGCGAGAAGGCCAAACAACTCAACATACGTAAGACATGTAAGATTGTGTACACAGGAGAAGAACAATCTATAGAAACGTAGTACGTCGTCCAAGGCGCCTCGGAAGGCGCCTCGGAAAGCGCAAAATACTCCTCCAAGGCGCGGAATCATGTTCCCGGACCGCCTTCCAGGAACATGACGGGGACGACTTTCTGAGGGCCTCCAGTGGGCCTCTTGGGGGCCTCTCGGAGGCCTGTGGGGCTCTCCTGGAGGCGTCTTGGGGCGCGCTGAGGGCCATGTTTGCGCCTCTTGGGAGCTTCTGGGGGCCTTCGGGGAGGCTCTTGGGGGCCTCTTTGGGGCCTCTTGGGGCCTCGCGGGGCCCTCTTGGGGACCGCTGGGCTCGCTTAGGCAGTCTTGAAGCCCTGTCGGGGCACTCCTGGAACCGTCTTGGGCGGCTCCTGGGCCATCTTGGGGCTCTCCTGGGCCGTCTTGGGACGATTTCGGGGATCTCTTGGGCCGTCTTGGGGCGGTCTTGGGGGCCTCTTCGGCCGTTTTGACGCGGTTTTGGGACTCTTGGGCGGCCTTGAAGCGTCGGAGCCCCGAAAAAGCGAGAAGGCAAAAAACCTCGAAACAAACGATACAAATCAACGATTTTGGCTTGTCGCGGCTCTCTTGGGAGGCCTCTTGGGAGGCCTTCGGGGCCTCATGGAGCTCTCTTGGAACGTCTTCGGGGCTTCCTGACAATTCCTGAGGCTATCTATACGCGTCTTGGAGCGCTCGCGGGCCGTCTTGGGCGGTCTCGAACTGTTCCTGGCGGTCCCAAGGGCCCTCCGGGACGCTTCGGACGCTCCCGGGGGCGCCCTGCACACCCCATGGAGATGACAGGCACCGCCCCGGGGCCCTACTCCGATATATATATATATATATATATATATATATATATAAAGGAAATATTGATTTACTATGTTTGCCCATTCGGGGTACTTTTCTGCGTATTCTTTGTCTGTCGCTCAAAACCCCCATGTCGAAGACACACCCGACTTCATGCCAGACACGGATCGAGAAGAAAAGCCCCCCCAAAAAACTAACCGATAGACGGCAAGCAAACAAGAGCAAGGATAATCATGTCCGCCGGAGGCCCCGGCGCCCCGCCGCTTCTCCAGCGGCAGAGAAAGCTCCAAGAGACCCAGGCATCCGACGATTTGATGTTTTTTGACGGGGTCCCAGGACACACAAAGAAATACATGCAAATCCCACGTTTCCGTTTATTTTCTCATATGTTTTTGATGTCCGCCTCCACTTCCACTTCCCATACTTTCCCATATGAATCTGGGGAATCGACGACGAATCCGAAAAGAGAACGTCGAGATTGAGCTGGAGATTTGGTTGCCCGATTGATGTTCGACCCCGGATCCCGCCTCCCCCGCCCCCCGCCGACGATCGTCGCCGCCTTCGTCGATTTTCCGCCGATCGTCAGGAGGATAAGGAGGATGGTGATGCAGACGAAGATGACAAAGAGGAGGAGGCGAAGATGGCGAAGAAGAGGAGGAGGAAAAGGAGAAACAGGAGGAACAGGAGGAGGAGGAGGATCTGGGAAGCCAGCTGTTTTCAAGAATGACGCGCCACTGCCAATCCAACAATGCGAGAAGATTCCGACGGCTGCTAAACGGCTTCCGAGGAGGAGTTTGCGAAAACCCACTGAAAACATTTGTGAGTTTGCGGCCAAGCTGCTCTCTGCCTAACAAGCCACGGCCTTCATGATGCAACGGATTCCCGACACAACGCACATGTGAAGAAAATACCAGATAGCATGAAAAAACTGTACAATAGGTTCCTGGATGTGCTGCAAGCTGTCCAAAGTATAAACCCAATGGTAGGCCCAAGCGCAATGGCATCATTGGCTGCGAGGCTACAAAAAAAACATGACAGGTGCCCAAATTGATGGATCATGCCGTTGCCAAGTTCCGTAATTTCAAGAGGTCGTGGGGGGTCGTGAATATGACGGTGTGAAGAGCAACTGTAAAGAAAAAGGGGTGCGTGCACATAGCCAGAAGCATTGCATTCGGGGCATGTGGGCGCATGGTTGCAACAATTCCAAGAAGTTAGATCCAAGGCTTGCGTATCGAAGAAAGCATTGTACGGGGCAGCCGTTTGGAAACGGCGGTGAATGGGAATGATAATATACCATTGAATCGCACGCGCGCGCGAACGGAAACGACCACGGCTATGGGGGATGGAGAAGGGGAGGGACGGGGTCCGACGTCGGGCGGGCTAGGCGCTGCCTCCCCAAATTGCCGCTCGCCGCCACGCAAAAACAGGGAACTCGGAGAGGCAGAGCCGTCGGAATTTGGCACCGAGGGCCGAGGATTTCCGGAGAGGCGCAGCCTGTTCAGAGCAGCTGCGGGGATGGAACTCGTTTCGGCCAGGCGCGGCCGACGACAATTCCGCAGTCACCCCGGGGAGGCGCAGCCGACGAGACTGGCAACATTTTTACCTAACAGCGAAGACTGATAGGTTTCTAGTGGTGTCAAAAGAGAGCATCTGATGACTCAGAAGGGAGGTCTGGGCGGCATCCGGACAGCGAGGGCCGGGCTCAGGGCCGGGCTCGTTTTAAGCAAACAGTCACACACTTCGTGCGTTTCGACCTTCCAGAACTCCATTCCCGGGCCACATTTTGAATGCCCGGAGCCAACTGTAGGCCACTTCGTGCTCTTCGAGTTCCCAGAACTCCATTCCCGGGCCACATTTTGAATGCCCGGAGCCAACTGTAGGCCACTTCGTGCTCTTCGAGTTCCCAGAACTCCATTCCCGCGCCACATTTTGAATGCCCGGAGCCAACTGTAGGCCACTTCGTGGTCTTCGAGTTCCCAGAACTCCATTCCTGGGCATGATTTTGAATGCCCGGAGCCAACTGTAGGCCACTTCGTGTTCTTCGAGTTCCCAGAACTCCATTCCCGGGCCACATTTTGAATGCTGAGGCAGGCTGATGCTGAGGCTGAGGCAGGCTGAGGCTAAGGCAGGCTGAGGCTGAGGCCGAGGCTGAAGGCAGACTGAGGCTGAGGCTGAAGCAGGCTGAGGCTGAGGCTGAGGCAGGCTGAGGCTGAGGCTGAGGCTGAGGCAGGCTGATGCTGAGGCAGGCTGAGGCTGAGGCTGAGGCTGATGCAGGCTGAGGCTGAGGCAGGCTGAGGCTGAGGCCGAGGCTGAGGCAGACTGAGGCTGAGGCTGAAGCAGGCTGAGGCTGAGGCTGAGGCAGGCTGAGGCTGAGGCTGAGGCAGGCTGATGCTGAGGCAGGCTGAGGCTGAGGCTGAGGCTGATGCAGGCTGAGGCTGAGGCAGGCTGAGGCTGAGGCCGAGGCTGAAGGCAGACTGAGGCTGAGGCTGAAGCAGGCTGAGGCTGAGGCTGAGGCAGGCTGAGGCTGAGGCTGAGGCAGGCTGATGCTGAGCAGGCTGAGGCTGAGGCTGAGGCTGCAGGCTGAGGCTGAGGCTGAGGCTGAGGCTGCTGATGAGGCTGAGGCAGGCTGAGGCTGAGGCTGAGGCTGAGGCTGAGGCTGAGGCTGAGGCTGAGGCTGCTGCTGAGGCAGGCTGAGGCTGAGGCTGAGGGCTGAGGCTGAGGCTCATGCAGGCTGAGGCTGAGGCTGAGGCTGAAGCTGAGGCTGAGGGCTGAGAGGCTGAGGCTGAGGCTGAGGCTGAGGCTGAGGCTGAGGCTGCAGGCTGATGAGGCAGGCTGAGGCGAGGCTGAGGCTGAGGCTGAGGCTGAAGCAGGCTGAGGCTGAGGCTGAGGCAGGCTGAGGCTGAGGCTGAGGCAGGCTGATGCTGAGGCAGGCTGAGGCTGAGGCTGAGGCTGATGCAGGCTGAGGCTGAGGCAGGCTGAGGCTGAGGCCGAGGCTGAAGGCAGACTGAGGCTGAGGCTGAAGCAGCTGAGGCTGAGGCTGAGGCTGAGGCTGAGGCTGAGGCAGGCTGGCTGAGGCAGGCTGAGGCTGAGGCTGAGGCTGAGGCAGGCTGAGGCTGAGGCTGAGGAGGCTGCTGAGGCTGAGGCTGAGGCTGATGCAGGCTGAGGCTGAGGCAGGCTGAGGCTGAGGCCGAAGGCAGACTGAGGCTGAGGCTGAGGCAGGCTGAGGCTGAGGCTGAGGCAGGCTGAGGCAGGCTGAGGCTGCTGAGGCTGAGGCTGATGCAGGGTGAGGTTGAGGCAGGCTGAGGCCGAGGCTGAGGCAGGCTGAGGCTGAGGCCGAGGCTGAAGGCAGACTGATGTTGAGGCTGAAGCAGGCTGAGGCTGACGCTGAGGCAAGCTGAGGCTGAGGCAGGCTGAGGCTGAGGCTGAGGCAGGCTGAGGCTGAGGCTGTGACTGCGACTGCCGTTGCCAGTGCGCCTGCCATCGCGAATGCGACTACGACTGCGAGAACAGCAGAATTCTACAACAGGTTTCTCATCTGAATATGAAGATCACACCAGCCCTTTGGGCGTGAGTGGTTTAGAGAGCCCGCTCTGTTCTCAACCCCCCTTCTTCCCCTTCGGGGAGGGAGGGGTTTACCCCTCCCCCTACCCCCTCCCCATGGGCCTGGACAGGTCCCTCCGCGGGTCGCCGGGGGGGTCTTTTTCGACCCCTGGGAGGGCAAAAAAACGACACCCCTCACGAGGATTCTGGCCCCGACGGGGGGAGGGAGAAACGTGCTCCCCTCTTCTTTGAAGCAAAAATCATTGATTTTACTACGGTGTTGGTCCCATTTTTGGCCTTCTGAGGGGGCAGCGCTAATTAAAGCTCCCCTCTTCTTTCAAGCCAAAATCATTGATTTTACTAAGGTGTTGGTCCCATTTTTGGCCTTCTGAGGGGGCAGTGCTAATTAAAGCTCCCCTCTTCTTTGATCGATTTCCTCTAAGATGGCCCCAAGAAGCGTCCAGGAGGCACCAAGAGGCCCCAAAATGGCCCCAAGAGGCCCCCAGGAGGCCCCCAAGAGGATCCCAAACGGCCCAAAGAGGCCCCCCCGAGGCACCCAAGACGCCGAAAAACCCATCAGGACGACCCTCTACTCGCCTGGGCGTCGTTTCTGGACGGGCAGGAGGAGGGGCCCGAACGACTCACACCAGGACGAGGGGCCCGAACAACTCACACCACGAGAAGCCCGAACGACTCACACCAGGACGAAGAGCCCGAACGACTCACACCACGAAGGGCCCGAACGACTCACACCAGGAAAAAGGGCCCGAACGACTCACACCAGGACGAGAAACCCGAACGACTCAAACCACGAGGAGCGTTTTCTCTCCCTCCTCCTCCGCCTCGTCCTTCTCCCGCTCCCACCACAAGGGGGATGTACAAGGAGGCGGGAGGAAGGAAAAACAGGGGAGATATGCGGGGGCAGGCGGAAACACGCCTGGAAAACACGATTGTCGGCATGTTTCGCAAGAGTTGCTGTTTTGAGATGGGCTGGTGGGGATACGCGAAGCGTAAAGAATTCTACAACAGGGTTCTCATCTGAATATGAAGGGGGATGTTTCCAGATATGCTCCTACACCTCGCCGTTAGGTTGCTTAGCCGGGATAATTTTCTTTATAATGTGCATATATATACATATATATATATAAAGCACTTATCTCGGCGAGGCGCAGCGTATGAGACTGGCGCGCGCAGACCTGACCTCAACGAGGCGCAGCCGACGGGGCTGCCCCCTCCTCGACCGCCCCCCCCCCCCCCCCCCCCATGCCCACATCAGATCCCTCCCCCATCGCCCCGCGCCCTCCCCCCACTCAACCCTCTGCCCATCCTCTCCCCAACCTCACTCTTATATCAGCATTATGTTTTGTTGCTGCTCACCGGAAAACAGCAGAGCGAGTTACCTCTCCGCTCGCGCGAGCTGTCCTGCAACCTCGCAGCACGCGCGAGCGGCGAGCTAGAGCGGGGAAGCAGGGGAGCAGGGGGCCATCCTCAATATGTTCGCCCCCCCCTCCCCCATTGGCCCCCCCACCCGATTCCCTCCCACCTCCGCGCACTCGCGGCCGCGCCGCTACGCTGGAGGAGGCTTCACGGCCAGCGCCTGCTGCACCTTCTCCGCCGGTAGCAGGCGCAGCAGCGCCGCCCAGCCCGCGCAAATCTTCCTGATCTCCTTATCTCCGCCGACGTGAACCCTCGTAGCGTCTTGTCGTCGGCGGCCCCTTGATGCGATGAAGGAGGACAGCTGAGAACTTCAGCTTCTGGCACTTGCCCACCTCGGCGCGCGCCGCCTGCACCGCCCGCTCACCCGCCTCGGCGCGATGGCCGACGGCGGCAGCCCTCGCCTGGAATGCACCCACTGCCTGGGAAGAGAGGACGCAATGCAGAGGGAGGCGGGATGGATATGGATTCGGGGAAGGATTGGAGAGGGGAAGAGGAGGGCGGGAGCCACTCTGGGAGCGAGGGGAGAGGACGGTGAACCGGGGGGAGAGACAGAGGAAGGAAAGGAGGAGAGCGAGGCTGGAAGCCGGAGAAGGGGCATGGCAGCAATGCAAGCCTTAGCCCCTCGCCCCTTCTCGAGCTCGCCCATTTGCACCACCAGCGCGGACATTTCGATATTCTCGATGGCTCGTGGCGCGCTTCTGGAGCTGCTCGAGCGTCGAGCGCGCGATCTTCTCGAGGCAGTCGCCGCCCTTGCCGTCGCCGCCGCAGCCCAACTTCGCCGCCGCTGTCTCGGCGGCGAGCTTGCCGAGGCTGGCCTCCAACACCTCGGCCCTCAGCTTGCTCTTGAACGCGGTTGCGTCGTCGACAACAGCCTCGGTGAACGCGGGGGCGCGGGGCCTCATCTCGGGAGGCACAGCCTCGATGGCGTCGTCAGCATGCCCGGACAGCCTGCTAATGCAGATGCATGTGTCCAGCGACTTCACCCGCTTAGCCAGCGCGTTGGGATCCCCGCCCGCCATCAGTTCCTTCGTCTTCATCCTCAGTTCGATCGACATGGCCACGGCGGACGCGACGCTCAGCAGGTCGGGGCACGCCCCGTCTAAGCTCGCCATCCTGTCTGCGACGATGGCTATCCTGGCGAAAGTCTGAAAGCAAGAATCTTCGAACGCAAGGAAGTTGGCTCCGATCGTCGCCACGATGACCCGGACGAGCTCGGACACCCGAATGACCCGCACCTCCGCGTTGGCAACCTGCAGGTCCTCCAACACTTCCTCTGGTAAACGCAGGCAAGTCGGACTTGGCGGTCCAATCATCCGTCGTGGGCTGTGCGTCGGTCGATGGCAAGGATGTGATCAACGTCTCCAGTGTAGCATTAGTCCTGCGCGTGTCCCCTGCCCTCTGGCACTCCAGCGCCATCCGAGGACTCTCCTGAGTCATCCCATGAATATAATCACTTCGCGGGAATATGATCAGGGCCTCAGCCATCATTTTGCCTCGCCCCTTCCATATGTCGGAGGAAGGTGCCGTCGCTCTGCGATTTGGCTGCCTGAACCATGCCTGCGCCATCCGTGGCCAACGCGGCTGCCAACTTGCCCTCGATGCCGGCGGCGGCGCCCCCCCTCAACTCCTGTTTGAATTTGGGCACCAACGAACAGATCTCCAGGAGCCTCGCGATGCGTCGGAGCCTCTCTTCAGGAAGGGCGTCCAACTTCCCCGAGGCAACGCGAAACCCGGGTGCGCAGTCGACCAACTTAGGAAGGCAAGTCACGCAAGCATAGTGGCGCGTGCTCCAGTAGGTCGCGGAGTCGCGGGCCGCAGCGACAACCGAAACCGAACCCTTCGAGCTCTTTCCAACGTTGGAGGCCGCGCACTGGGCGCAGCCCCGATGACAAGCATTCCCAATAAGCTCGACCTAAACATTATTCCAGAGGGCAGGGTGGACATTTCAACGCGCCATGAAACGACGTCTGCCATCTGATGGTCAGTTAGACCCTCAGACGCCGACTCATGGCATGTCCAAGTGTTCACCCTGGTCTACTCTGTCCAGCTTGTACATATGATGTTGCATGAATAGCCCGAGTGCCCCGGCAATCACCATACAAGCCGTCGGACGACAAACACTCGATGCACGACCATATAGTCATCCACTCGCGAGTCAGCGGTCTTGAATTTCGCCTGGCAGGCGAAGCGGGAGACACACAACTGGTCCACGCCCTCAGGCCCCCTTCCTGATCAGCGGGGCCATGATCGGATCGAGCACGACATTCGCGAACACCGCCAGGAGCTTCGACGGGGCCTCGCCAGAGGCAGTCACAGCAGGTTGCTTCGGATCGAACTTGCCATGGCTTCCACAAGTACCTGGAACGGGGCCGCATGCCTCGACGACGTTAGTGTAACGCATCTGCGCGAGCCACTCCTGCACGCGCCACGTCACGAGGACGACCAGTGTGCTGGGCGCCCTCCTTCTCGAGCTGATCGATCTCGATGTTCAATTCATGTTTGTCCATTGTGGCGATGTTATGGCGTTGCATCGCTTCCGCCACCTTGGCCAACTTCAAGAGATGTTCGAGGATTGACGCGCCGCTAATGTTGGTTGCGCAGCTGCTCTCCTTCAGTCTCCTCGCAGCCTTCATTGCACCTGCCAACGCGCGCCCATCTGCGCTGCCTCCCATCACGCCGGACAGGCTGATATTGCATCTCCACTTGTCGATTTCGGCGGAGTGCTTTCAATTAGGCGAGGAGCGCGGCGGAGAAACGAGATCACGGGCCGGGGGGGGAAGTGCGCGACGTGCGTTCATCGGGACAGATGTCCTCGCCCCTCCTCCCCCTCATGCCCGCCCCCCCCTTTACCCTGCCGATTCCTCCAAGATGGCTCTCGAGCCAGGTCGAGGCGCACGCGCATCCACTGTAAACAACGACACGATTCTCACTCGGGCCCAAAATTCCATCCTGAGAGCAACTCCGCAAGGCAACTCGCCGAAGCCCCCCTCCGGCCAGCGAGCGAACTCCTGCCTGCGACACTCTGCGCATCGCTGCGACCAGCGACGCTCGGCGATGCTGTCGGCGCCTCCCTGGACCTAGACCTGCCCCTCGACTTGCGGTCGCCAGCGGCTGGGGCGCGACGTTCATTTGGCGTCGACGGCTGGCCCATCTTCGAGACGAGGACGCGGGGGCCAAAGGACAGCGAAGCGAGTGGCGCGTTCGACGCGGCAGCAGGTCCCGCAGCTCCAGCAGCACACTGTACACCGACGCCATCCTCACCATCTGCATCACCGCCCTCTTCGTCAAGTGGCTGCGCGGGACGTCCTAGGATAGCATCGGGCTCCTCGTCGGAAGTGCCGGCCTTTTCCGTGAACCACTCGCCCACCGCAATCACGCACATGCCACTGTCTTTCTCCAACAGCTTGGAGGCCCCGACCCCGCAGTCGAGCACATTCACTAAGCGTTTGCTGCAGCCCGTTCGTTGCCCACCCCAACAGGAGTTGCCCTTGGGCGCGCTGTCGTCGATCGCGCCCACGCCGGCGGTGATCTCAACGACCAGCGCCCGAAATCAAGCAGCGGGGTTGAGAGAGCAGTAGACTACCTCGCTCTGCGTCGGGCCTGCCTCGGCAGGGAAGCTCATAGCTTGCAAGCCTGGGGCCGCACCTTTCGCGAGCTCGTTGACGCTGGCCACCTGCGCGAGCCCCCCATCGTTCAGCGCGAAGTAGCTCCGCCTCGCCTTCAGCGCGCGCTGCTTCACAGCGCGAATGCCATGCGTGAGCTCAGGCTTCATGGCGGGGTTCTTCTGTCCAGTTCGGGCGCTCGAAATCGCAGCGCTGATAGTGGGCTCGCCACTGCGCTCGCGCAACTCAGCCCAGTTGAGGCGAACGAGAGCATCGCCGTGGACGCCCTTGCACTCCGAGCACTGATCGCCCAGGGGCGCGGGGCCCGAGCTGCCGCGCCCAGGCGTGCAGTTCACCCACGGAGCGCCCTGCAGAGACAAGGGAGAGCGGCGGCCATTTCGGGGATCGCAGACAACAACCAAGCCCATCGCAACACCAAAGCATAAACACGATGCGCTTGCACGCGACCCGTGGCCCCCACAATGACCACCGCCGTTGGCGAGCGAGGCGGAGGCGCTTAGTTTCGCGATGTCTTTGGGGTTTCTCTGGCACAAGCTGCACTTGCAACTCGCAGCGCTAACCATCCTGCTGGCCTTCTTGGGCACAAGCCCCCCTGTGTCCGACGCAGCCGCCGACGCCGGACGGGCTGGGGCTGCCCCCCCCCGCGCCCCCGCGCAGCTGCACTCGATGGCGCTGCAGCGGCAGACATGGCTGGCAACCAACCGTGGATATGGAAGGCAGGCTGAAGATACGCTTGCGAAGCGAACCACAGCAGCCTGCTGGATAGCATGGAAAGCATTGAAAGAACTCTCTTCGAGCCTGGATCACTCTACGGGAACCCGAGAACCTCGCCGACTTTCCACAGTCAACGCTCTTCCCCCTAGGCCATCGACGCGAAAGCCCAGGGGCCCACCGCGGAGGCATCCCTGGGTGTTCACAGACAGACCTGAGACATATCTCGCAAGTCGTTCAAAAAACATGAGCGCGTTGATCTTGGCATTGTCACTGCTGCTGCTCGCGTCATTGGTCTTGCCATTGGTTCTGTCCGGCGAGCGCGCAGAGGGGCTGAGGGGGGGGGGGGGGGGGCGATTGATTTTGATGCGCCCCGCGCCTCATCTCGCCTTATCCCACCCCTGTCCACGCCTTCTCCCCCGTGTTCATGAATACATTGATCTGGGGAGAACGACCGGTGAGGCGGTGAAGGGTAATGAAAACAAGGGGCAGGGAGGCTGGAATGCGAGTTGAATGAAATGCATCAGCACCACCTCGAACCAAATTGTCTCTTTTCTACCGTGTAGAATCACAAAGCTCACAACTCCAGCGTCACGAACTGCGTCTGCACTGGACCTGCTGGTGTCTTTGGCGCAAGCAACGCGCAAACGCCGATGCGGCACTGCAACTATCGCACATAGTGGCGATGCGCCAAAAGCAGGGTCGCACCCCAGGCAATGCAGGACTCACCAGATGCGGACTGTGCAATCAGCAGTAACGAGCAAACAAGCTCCAACGATGCCCTTACCTGTTTCGGATCTTGCCCCACCCTTACGCTGCACTTATTGGCGAAGCCCCTTTGGGCCCCATGGAGAGACCCCCCGCACTGGAGCACCTGCGAAAGGAACTCGCAAGATCAAACTTGAACCCGTAGGAATTCTTGCGAACCCGTAGGAGCCAAACGAAGCGAATGTGAACATCCCCCGAGGGCCCCAATGAGCGCGCATGCCAGAGTGGGCGCGCACACCCCCGTTGGAACCCGCATGACCTCGTGGAGGTGCATTGAGCGTATGTGTGTCTACGGCTAAGGGGCGCATGAGGATGCGTGGAATCCCGCAGGGACCTAGATGGGATACCTGCATGGGGCCCGCATGAGCCCACGGGTGTAGATGTGGAAACGTACGAGTACGAGCCCACTGGGGGAACTTGGACCGCATGGGAGCCCATGGAAGCACCATGCAGTCTTCAATCAAAACCTTCACTGACACCGCTACGACCTAGAAGAAAGGCCGGCTGTCTGGCGCATGACTGCCCCCCCCCCCCCCCCCCGCGGAACACTGCGGTCGACCACCCCCTGCGGCTGATGCAGAACAGAACTAACCCAGGGACGCTGACTGGGAAAGGCCCGACAATCGAGCGCGTTCAGCTCCGCAGCCGCATCCGCGGAAGATGCGGTGGGCAAGGTGCGCCGGCGCTTCAGGGCTGGCTCTCCCGCAAGCGCCGAGACTGCATCGCTCTGACTCGCAGCGCGCTCGCCCGAAGGTGCAAAGGGCTCGCGCTGCCAGAGGGGGCGCGCGAGCCAGAGCACCTGAGGGGGGAATAACCCCTTTGGGCGACGAGCAAGCCGTGGGACTGGAAGAACGCTGCGGGCGTGAAACTGCACCCTCTGCTGGCGGGCCTATACTCGCACCGGTTTGATATTCCACCGTCTTCCCCGACCCGGGCACGTCAGCCAACTGAGTCTCGAGCGGCGGTGCACCATCGAAAATCACCTCCACAACGCCGCTGGAATGGTGGTCATGCCCCTCAGCATGCTCACCGTGAAACCCCTTGACAAGTCTGGCTGATACTGTGGCTGCGCCGCTGCTGACACGACCGCTACATGCTGATGCAAACCCACCGGCTACATTCCGCGCGACAGCGGCTGTCTGCGACCTGGCGGCCCGCCATCATGAGGCTGCACGTCTCGCGGCAACGGCTGCCCACGATCTGACGGCCCATAGCTCGAAGCACGCGTCGGCATCAGCTCGATCTCGAGAGGCCATTTACAATCCCACAAACCCACAGCGATTATTGGGCAAACCCTCGATCTGCAACGATAGCCTGATCGGTTTGGTTGTGAGTTTGTACAATTGCAGAGTCGACCGCCCCTTGCTGGCCCTCCGCCATGAGCAAATCAGACAAGCTGCACTTGGTTGCATGAGAGAACCAACGATACCTGGCGATATGGGAAAGACCCAGCTGCTGGATGGTGGAGCACGACATCTGTCGGCTCTGGGTAAGATTACGATCCTATTTTGCTCTGGCCTAAATGATTGGCCCTTGTGGGCAACCGAGGACGCGGCGAGCCTTCTGGCGCCCATGGCGCCCCCACAGGAATGCTGGCCCAAAAAATCCTTGAAGTCGCCCACGGGCTCCCATAGGGCCCCAATTTAGCTCATTGGCGCTCGCATGATCCCACGGGGCCCTATGGGGCACATTGGAGTTTGACCCCATCGGAGTTCATCGAAAGCAAAAAAATGCCAGCCCCATGGGGCCCCAGCTGAGCCCCGCCCCGTCTGGGGGCACCCTGGGGGGGGGGGGGGCTTAGCGCGCGCGGCCCAGGTCCCATCTGGGCCCCCGAGGGGCACATAGCGGAAAATCGACACCTCGATATTACAAGTAGAGCAACATGCGAATACTGTTGAAGCTACGTGGGTGTGACTTTCGAGCTACATTAAAGTTACTCTAGAGTTACGTTTGACCTACTGTAGGGCTACGTTCGACCTACTGCACACCTAGTCTTGATTGTTCTATATCATGATTATGACAGCTAGGTGTGATGTTGATGCTAATTGTGTTGCCACTCGCGCAGCGTTGTACGTAGGTCGTAAAACCTACGTTTGAATGAGTTGACGGGTGTAAACCTACTTGCGGACCTACTTTCAAGCACCCATAGGGTCGGCGACCTACTTGGAGGCCTACTTGCACGCCTCATCCGGCCTACTTTGCCATATGCTTCGAGGATGCAGAAAGCAGAACAAGGTCAACCGACCCCACGGGGGGCTGCAACTTGGCCGCGCACCCAACCCGATGCCACGGCATGGTCCGACAACGGACTCAGGGAATTAAGGGCGAGACCGTGGGCCAGGAAGGAACAGGCGCGGCGAATGGCACATCGAACGCGACGACGGCGAGCGCCAACGGGGGTGGGGGTGCCCAGGCGAGAGGTCGGACAGCGAGGGAAACAAGTGCACGCATGAACATCCACCGATTCGGAACAGCGGACGACGGCGACGCGAGGGAAGACGAGGACGGGCGAATTGGACGAGCACGCAGGCGGGTCTGCGCTAGCGCTGCACGAGTGAGGAAGAAGGAGCGAGAAAGAGGCATGATTGAGGGCTGCATCAGCAAAGCGAGCGCGCCGAGGAATGGAGCAGAAGCCGCGACGGAGGGCGAGCGGGGGAAAATCAACCGAAAGCCCAATTCCTCAACGATTCGACGCCGATGGCACTGGCCCTCAAGACCCAGTGGCCGCCACGAGCCACGGCAAGGCGCAGCTGAAACTCAGCGCCCGGGATGCGGGCGAGGCGCGGCCAGTGTGGAGGCAAAGTGTCAGGCGCAGCGTGGGCACATGTGCAATCAGCAACTCAGCTGGTCAACCACGCTTGCACCTATAGGAGACATCCTCGAAAACCTGCGCACCGAACACTGCGCAAATATATCCGCCCAAGCTCTCTGGCCCCTCGCTCTCACCATCTGCCAGGCCCCGTTCAACGGGATACCCGAAGCACGCGCCGCACCCCTGCCAGCGCGGCGGAGCGCGCGCGTGAGCGTGAGATAATGTTCCATGCATGCATGGCCCCTCCTGCCACTGGCCCCCGTGATCTGATGCCCCGAAGCTAGCCGCGCTGCCGACAAACCAACTGGTCTACCACCCTCGACGCGCCCGCCCTGTCCTTCCCCACCGCGCGGTGCGCGGGCCGACCTACATTTGCAATGGAAATTGCAAACTGCTTCGGGCCCCCCCAAAAAAAACAAGCCACAAAACGATATCTGACCACCAGGAAAAACAGCAACGCCGCGAGCAATACCCGCTACATCCCTCATGGGCGCACCACCGCCAATTGGCCCCCCAACGTCGGGCTGATCGGGGGAATCAGGAACAGCACCCCCCTCGCCCAAGACAGTGTACGTGTCAATATTGTCTGGCAGATCATGGTCCTTCAACGCGATATCGAGAAACGCTCCCACTGCTTGAAACAACCCGCTGTCATCCCCCCGGCCACCCTCGCCCTCTTCTGGATCGCCGGCGCGTTGGTCAACATTTGAGTCACCATCTTCTAATGCTAAGCCGCCATCGTCCCCTGTTGTTGCAGCAACAGGACCCCAGCCTGGCCGCCGCGTTTTTTCTCTGCCGTTTTCTTGCGCGCTTCAGATGGCCAGAGTTGGATTGCGCCACCACTCACAGGTACAACGGTCACGGTCGCAGGCATCAATGCAGTCATACTTCTCTCGCATGGCTCAACGACGCAGCTCGGGCACCAAATATAATCACCATCGAGCAGGGTGCAACCAATAAACTTAATGAGATACTCGGACAGCGCCTGCTAAGAAAGACAAGCAACAACGCAACGGCGCCGCTGGCAAGGCAACCCAGGGCGGGCACCTAGCACCCATTGGCGTCCCGACCCTGCAAATCAACACGCAGCCCCATGTTCTTCCAAACGCACACGACACAGCCACAACATGTTTATTTGCACTACAACACCGAGCAATGCAATTCTAATGATTGCCACGCAGAACACACCATGTTTACCACTTCAGCCACGGTCTACACCAAAAGGCCATTCCACGAATCGTGTTCATCATTGATGCGATGTTTCGCATGTACATGCGTTGGCTAAGGAAAAGCTATCCTAGCAGGACGTGTCATGACAAAGCATGGCAAGACACCCCCTCCGGATGCTACCCTTCTGGATGTTTATGGCTGCTGCGCTTGCTCTGTGTTCCAGAACCCTGAGGGCAAGCGTCGCCGAGCCCATCCATAGCATCTGCTCTGGCACCCTGGCGCCATACACGATCGCCACCCATGTTCACACTTGATGCGACACCCTTCTCAACTTCCCTGGGGCCAGCAACGTCGACGCACATGCATCTTTGTAGCCTGACAACCTTGCGCGGGGACTGGCACAACCTGGCGCCAGACGAAATGGGCATCCGCGCCTGACCAACTGCCACGTTGACCTGCGTTGTTTTTCTGCAGGGACGCAGAGCAGGGGCAAACAGCATGGACATGGGTGTCCATCGCGGTTGACCCCGTCCGATAGGCAGGACCACCACATAGAATGGGCACTGGCGCCCATTTTGCGCGACACCAGGGCAACAGCAAGGGGCCACATGAGCCGGTTACCCGCGCTCATTATGTTCGACCCAGGAGGCTCGAGGATACAGCGCGAGGAAGATGCTCGAGGATGGTCAGCTGCGACGGAGGCTAGACTAGGATAGCAAATCAGGCCGGTTAAGAGCCGGTTAAGGTAGGAGGCCGAGAACAATGTTTGAGGAAGGCGTGGCGGGGGATTGTCGGTGAGGAAGGTCAAGCGGGATGGCTGGGAGCACGGTTGGGCATGAAGCTGAATGAGGGGGATTGAGGAGGATCGTAGATGCGGATACTTGGGGAAGGGGCTCGCGGACATGAGCGCGTCATGAGTTCTGATATGGCGTTGCAGGGATGATAATTGAAAAAGAAATTCGCGATCTACTGGCGCGGAAGAAACGCACTGCGCATACGCGAGTTGCACGTGCGATTGGGAGGTCGAGGAGCGCGGGGCGGGGGGGAATTCGGGGAGTCGAGGGGCTCGACGTGGAGGGGCGATGCTTGCGGGGGGGGGGCTCGGGGGGGGGGTCACGGGGGCGTCCATGAAGATGCGTTTGAATAAAGTTAAGGCTGGCACGTGAATGGCACCCTTGCAAGCCGCCATAAACGCTTGCACACTTACAATCGGCAGACACCGCATTGGTTAAAAATGGGTCGCAGGATCGCTGGCGACAGCCGGCGCGCGCAGGTCGGATGCCCCATGCGAAATCGCGCGCGCGCTGCTGCATTGAGGGCGCGCGCGAAAGGGGGGCGGTGGGGCGAGCGGAGCACGCAATGATCCAAGTCGAAAATATGGGAGACCAGAAGGTTCTAACGCTACATCAGAGAACGTCGCCAAACACCCCACGCACACACCGCCGCCACCGCCGCCACCACCACCACCACCACCCCACCACCACCACCACCACCACCACCCCCGCCCCACCACCACCACCACCACCACCACCACCCCAGCATGCACCAATGCATGCGTAACCCGAGCGCGCCTCGCGCGCAACTCTGCCAACGCCGCCGCCGCCCGGCTGCACGCCAGACATCTGCAACGTGGAAAATGTAGGCCTGCATGGGCTGAACTACATACATTCTGCGTGTAACCAGACGCACTGTTCTTGCACATCGACGCCGCCATCTGCCCCCCCCCCCCCCCCCCCCCCCTCAACAGCATCGCGATCTGAAGGGGCCCCATGCAGCTTGAGAACTACGAACCCCTCCATCAATAATGACCGCTTCCCACAGCGAAAAGGCAACTATGCTTTGATGTGCTGCAGCAGCTTGTTCCTCTAGACTAGGTCCAGTCCGCGCGCGCAACCCTGCCTCCATGCACGCTGCATTCGGTTCTAGTGCGCCGTCGATGCTCTTGCACTGACCCCCCATGATTGTTCCACGCCGCTCCGCCCATTGCCGATGCAGCCACGCCCCCAAATTCATTATGGACGCAGCCTCTGCCCAAGCAACTGCCCGCTCGCACTGCAGCGCACGCGGAGGCCGCGAGCTGCCCCCAAGTGGGACTGGGGCGACGCCACCCTTCTCGACCAAAGGACAATGCTCAAGATATTCTCTCGCACGCAAAGCGCCAGGACCATGCGCGAATGCGCCAAATACCTCATCAACTGCAGCGCGCCCCCGATCTAGATCGACTCGCATCTGGGCCCTGACCTCTCCGGCAACCCGAACAGCATCCGGAGGCTCGTTGGCTACTGGCCCCGCCCGAAAGGAATTATGGCAGAATCACCCGGAACCCCGAGCCTCAACGTTGAAGCAGCAACCCCTCTCTGGATCCCGGCTCTTTTCGCGGCCGTCTGCTTCGAAGTGGGACCGAACGAACTCCGCGAACTATTTTCCATCGAGCGCCTTCGATCTCGCCGCGCACGCAGCGGCCCTCCCAACGGCCAAAACGCCCCCACTCCCCCCCCCCATCTATCTCTCTTGACCCGGCGGTAGGACTCGCTCAGTTCTTCGACGCTGCATTCCCAAGGTACCGGACATCCGCCCATGAACCTCCATGCACCGATAGGCGTTTCTTTTGTTCGGTTCTTCACAGGTCTCATACGCCCAGTAGCGCCACGCCCTCCTACCAGTTAGGTTATGCATCTTGCTGTTGATGCGGGCATTCCAGATAAGCATGTGACCCAGACACGTCGCTCCCATGCGCGCGCACACGCGCCTGCGCAAACGCTCGCCTGCACATATGCGCACGCGCGCGCTCGTGTCGTCCACCAACATGCGTTTTGCACATCACGTTAGCACGATGCACTACGCCCCACAGCAATTGCCCTAACAGCCCCTCCCCCCCGACGGCACGCGCGAGCGCTTCTCGGCAGCAATATCGCCAGGAGTGGCCACTCGCACACGTTTAAGCGAGCGCTGTTGTTGAAACGCCCACCCAGCCGAGACATCACCCATCCCCATAGCACGAGCTTGAACTGACCTGGCCTCAACGTCGAGCGCCACGCTCGCACGCCCTGCTTCGGTCGTGGACATGTCGAGGCGGATGGCCATCGCGTGCAAAAGCAAGTTGTTTTGAAACTCTGGCCCTGTCAAGTCGGGATGTTGCTTCATCGCGTCATTGCCCCAGTTGCCCCTCATGCACTCAGGCGCACGCGATAACCTGTCTGCAAGGGTGGGGCCCCGAGAAGCTTGAACAACTGACGCTGGAAGGAACGACGCGGGCGCTCATGGAGTTGGTGCACCAACGACCCTGACATAGAACACCCACGAAACGCCAACGCGTTCAACTGAACAATGCAACAGTTCCATGGGAACGCACGACGCGTGCTTTCACGGCCCCACATGATCACCAGGATTTGTATACACAAAAATGCTCCAGGGTAAGATCGGATGCAACGACCACGCGGTACAACATGGTGTCACAAACGTCTGCATCCGAACCGCTCATTTCGAACAATGCAACATGGCTTCGTTGAGCCATCCCACGGCTGCAACTTCCTAATTCGAGCTGGGCGCGCAACATTCTCGCAGTGGGCGCCAGCACCAGACGCATTAGCATTAGATCACCATGCATGTTCCCTGAGCCAACCCATTCAGCTGACACGTCACGAACTTTTGCGTTTGTCTTTGCGTGTCCCGATTGGGCATCGGAATATTTCTCGATTTCTGTACCCCACGACGTCGCAAGGGTCGACCAAGCGTATGTCGGGCGTGCCGAACCGGGCTGGTGATCCCCATCGCGGCTGCCACCTCCCGTGCCATATATGTCTATACTATCGCGTCTGTCATCAGCGTTGTTGTGCCCACCGCGCGCAAAACCTCTGAAAACTACAGGGTACGTTGCACTGGCCAATCCGTGAATCGCCTCGAACTATACATATGCATGTTTTTTTTTGTGATTTTGTATGTTTGAAAAAAAAAGAAAAAAAAACAAAAACAAAAGGCAAGCTCGCAACCTGTCCAACGATGTCGCGGCCACACGTTCGGCTTAGATGCGACCAACACATACGATTGGCCCCGGTCAATGATCGCCGCAATGATGTCGGCATCAACGTCGTGGACATGGCCCTCTGGTACCAAGTACTCTACACCCGGCGTGTTCCTCCAATCCCCTCGTGGCAAACATGCAGCTAAAACTCGTATGACTTCGAAACCTGGCCCAGTGGTGAAGAACAGATGCAAGACGGTTTTTTGTATTGAAGTGCCTACTTCGGCATTCCACCACATGTGGGTTTGAGCCCCCCCTTTATCACACTTCCCAGACAACTCCGAAACAGATTGAAGCCCGCAGTGAGTTGCAGGGGCAGCGAACCGTTTATCAACGACGACACTTTTTGGCCCATCAACCCTTCGAAAACCCTTGAATGTACTCCTGCTGTTATGTGTACCTCGCACGGAAAGGAAACCGACGCCCAGTCGCCAGCGCGATCAGCTGCGATGCTTTTTTTCGGCCAGTAGGTTTGAAGCTGCCTGATCGGAAGATACTAGCCTGATCCTTTGCGAGTAATCTAACCTTGCAGCAGAGACTGTGCAATTCCGCAAAAGGGTTTGCTTCAATAGATTGGCGGGGGTGGATTCTAATGGCTGCAGCTGGCAGGCCCCATGCATACACAAATGAACACACGCCCCACCGATGCCGACCAACAGCCAGCAGGACTGCCAAGTTTGAAGAAGTTATGTGACCGTGGCTGCGTTCGACTCAAGTTTCAAGGGATGCTGCATTGTTTGTGCAGCTGCGTCATAAGGCAATGCGCCAACTGCATCTTTAGTCATACGAACCGTTCCGGACACCGAATCAAATTTCAAATCCAACCTGGGAGGTGATTCGTCGCACCGCACCGAATCCACACACAAGAAGCAATTGCTCTTCCCAAACCAAGACACAATATCCGTTTAAATTCAGGTCTAGAAATTTCTTGCATCTGAATGAGGGCCTCCGCTACCTTATGAAACATCGGCTGGCTGACCTGCGGATCCCAGCTCAATTTCCAACTTGCGCCAGGACATCGTAGACCCTTCTTCGTCGGTCACCCAATGCTTATCCATACTCAAGACACACTTATCATGATGGGAGAGCAGCATATGGCTGCACACTGGGCGCGGCGACGCGACAACAAGATCTCGCACTTGGGCCTCGGGTTCTGGGACAATCTGGCTGCCTTGCGCCCTCGCCAGTGCACTCGCCAACGACAGCGGGCGACCACGGCCGAGACGAGGGGGCAATCTGGGGGCGCCTGCAGAGAGTGCTGCCAACACCCGCTGCCCCCACGGGGGCGCATGCGGAGCCCCACCCCATGGAGCCCGGTGTTGAAGTGAAACAACAATGGTTGAAAAAAGGAACGGGTGAGGAGACAAGGTGGCGGAATCGGAAAGCCAAGGGCCGCGTGGATCAATGACAGGGGATCAAGCGCGAATGGCCATGTGGAGAACGACATTGGCTAGACGTGGCCCATCCGTTGCACATTCGACCGTCAACAGATCGTTTCGTTTAGGGGATCCCTCTCGTGCAATTGGGGGCACGTCGGCGACGCATCGCCAATGCATCGGCGTTGGGCGGGAGCTGTGTTATACGTCCCTCCTCCTGTTCTTCCTAGCTATTGTTGTTGTCATTAGGCATCCGCCCCCTCCTCCTCCTGTTCATGAGGCATCCGCCCCCTCCTCCTTGTTGTCCTAAGTCGGGTCCATCAACGTTGACAATTCGCATGTCGCACCACCCGCCCTATCACGCAAACGAAGATGCCGTCGCCCTACGGAACCCTTGACCTAATTGACCCAACGTGGGACGGAATGCGGCAATTCGGGTGTGGGCGCGTAACCACGGTACGTTTAAGCAGCACGTTGAATGAGTGAACGCGCACATGTACAAACGCGGGGGCTGGAATGGAGATCCAACTTGCACGCGAAAACCACCGATGTGATCCGACAATGTTGGGTCGCGAGCTGTTGTTTGAGGGCGACTCGACGTAATAGGTGCGTAAACAGCGCGCGCATCTACTAGCGCCCATCCCCCCATGTTGTAGGATCCTAAAGTGCTGCAGTCGTTGTGAGTTGCTAACTGGTGCGCGCTACTAAGCAGGAATGTGCAAATATCGGCACGCGTACACATATGCGTTTTTTGAATGACATCAGCGGGTCCCTAGGGCTGGGCGAACAGCTACTCGAACGAGCACAAGGATGAACGAGCACAGGGTGTGTGATCTGCGGAAAGCGCTTGGAAAATTGTATGGGCCGATGGGGTGTGTGGGGGGGGGGCAAATGACTTGCTGCACACTCACCTATCATTGAGGCCCCCATCCTGCGCGCCATGGGTTATTTGACATATATTACCAAACCTATGTGTGCGCTAGTTTGGTGTGATCTCGGGATTTTGAAGTACAGGACCTCTCTAGCTGGTGTCGTCCATCACAACACTACCCAGACGAACGACCACGACCCCGCCACCTCCCCCTCCACGGTGACGGCCTCGGAGGATGGTGATGCAAATAACGAGGAGGACGAGAATTGGGAGGCGAAGGGAGGGCGACGACGACGAGGACAAACACGAGGAGGCGAGAAGGAGGAAGAGGAGAGAGACGAGGGGGAGGAGGGAGGAGGGAGGACGAGGAGGCGGAGGAGGAAGGAGGGAGGAGGAGGAGGACGAGGAGGAGGAGGAAGGAGGAGGAGGACGAGGACAAGGAGGAGGAGGAGGACAAGCAGGGGCGACGGGCAGGCAGCGTGGTGCCACGGCGCCGCCCCCGAGGTCGGGGCCCGCCCGAGCGAGGAGAAGGAGGAGGAGGAGGGGTAGGAGCAGGAGGTGGAGGAGGAGGAGGAGGAGGACGAGGACAAGGAGGAGGAGGAGGAGGAGGAGGAGGAGGACAAGGAGGAGGAGGAGGAGGAGGAGGAGGAGGCGAGAAGAGAGAGAGAGCGAGAGAGCGAGGCGCGCCGGCGCGGCAGGGCGGGGCCCGCCGAGAAGAACACCATGGCGGTCACGACCAGGTCCCAGCAGACCTGCGGCGCGCCCGCAGGGTGCGGGCCGGGCGAGAGGGGGGGATAGCAAAGACACACAACTGACAGGACTCCCCATACCTTCCCCCATCTTCTGGGTTCTCGTCTTCCCCCCCCCACCTGCCCATGTCTCCCCCTACCTTCTCGGGAGCCGGCGATCACCTGTGTCCGCGTGTTGTTCTCCCTCCAGAATCGGGCCGGGCGAAAGGAGGGGATAGCAAAGGGGGGGGGGTGAGAATCAGCTCACGTAGCTGATTTTCCCGGCGCCTCCCGGCACCGGGAGGCGCCGATGTATCGAGGAATGGGCCCGGCGGCGGGGCCGAAACCAGCTGCATGCAGCAGATTTCGTAACCCCCTGGCCTGGCTCCGATGAGCGGCCCGAGAGCCACGGCCCCCTCCGACCTCAGAGCGGACCTCGCTCCGGCGTCTCGGCTGCACATCGCCAGAGCTCGCACGTCGTGCGCCCTCGCGACCTGACGAGCTCGAACGCCGTCTCGGAGGCCTCCTGGAGGTGTCTGCGGAGGCCCCGGGCTGAAGCTGAACGGTGTGCTCCGTTTCGGTGCTGTTCTCGCTTTCCCTCTTTCTGTCCTCTTTCCGCCTTTGCTGCAAAACGGAATCAGAACGGACATGGCCTCAGTAAGGCAACTACTGAGAGGTTTTCGTCGGAAAGATTAAGGAGGATTAAGCCCCATTTGAGAGCTGTCATGCCGGAGTGGGCTTCGGATTGAGCCGGCTTATACGGGATCAAGCGGGATTGCGCCGGACTAACCGGGATTCAGCGGGATTAAGCCTGTTATGCCGGAGTGGGCCTCGGATTAAGCCAGATTATACGGGATTCAGCGGAATTGCGCCGGATTGAACTGGATCCAGCGGGATTCAGCCGGATTAAACGGACCAAGGCAAAAACATAATTTGACCTCCCAGGAGTGGCATCCGAGATGGCCCACGAAGAATCGCCGGACCACCGTTCCGCTCGAGCCCGTGCGGGAGCTCTCGCCGCCGCGGCCCCGAGCTGGGCCGCTCGGGGCGCGCGGGCCGCCCCGCCTGAGGCGCCCCGGGGGGGCGGCTCCGAGCGCGCCCCCGGAACACAGGCGACCTCGGCGTCGCCGCTGGGGCCCCTGGCCTGGGCGTTCTGGGAGGCCGCCGCCGCGGCCAAATCCTCGTCCTCCTCGTCCTCGCCCTCCTCGTCCTCCTCGTCCTCGTCGTCCTCGTCGTCCTCGTCCTCGTCGTCCTCGTCCTCCTCGTCGTCCTCGTCGTCCTCGTCGTCCTCGTCGTCCTCGTCGTCCTCGTCCTCGTCGTCCTCGTCGTCGTCCTCGTCGTCCTCGTCGTCCTCGTCGGCCGCGGCACGGGGCCCAGCCTTCCGAGAAGGCGCCCCGCCCCCCAGGACCCTTCTGCCCTTTCGGATGGCCCCCCGCCTGAGGCCTGAGGCATCCGAACACGCCTCGCCGAGGGGACGCCTCGCTCCGCGCTTCCCGCTTCGCGCCGTGCACGGAGCGCGGTGGCCCTTCACGACCTCGCCGCAGCCCCCTCCTCCTCCTCCTCCTCCTCCTCCTCCTCCTCCTGTTACTCTTATTATTCTTAGTCTTATTATCCTTATGAGTACTAGTATTAGTATGATTAGTATTATTCATATTCTTCTTATTACTATCATTCTTCGTAGTATCATTAATATTATTATTATTATTCGTATTAGTACTATTCTTATGTTTAGTATGATTCCTCTTATTCTTATTAGTAATAATATTGTTCTTATGTTTAGCATTGGTAGAATCATTCCGTTTCTTGTCTTCTCATGATTAATAAAAGCATGGTTCCTAGTTTTATTAGTCTTGGTATGAGCACTGCCATTATTCTTGTTAGTATTATTAACATTGGTTCGTAGTATTAGTGCTAGTAGTACGCATATTCTTAAGTCGACGAGTACTACTAGTAGTATATGTAGTTCTGAGATTCGTACCATTGGTAGTAGTAGTAGTAGTCGTAGTTGTAATAGTAGTCGTCGTAGTAGTAGTAGTAGTAGTAGTAGTCGTCGTCGTCGTCGTCGTAGTGGTAGTAGTAGTAGTAGTAGTAGTAGTAGTAGTAGTAGTAGTAGTAGTAGTAATAGTAGTAGTAGTAGTAGTAGTAGTAGTAGTAGTAGTAGTAGTAGTAGTAGTAGTAGTAGTAGTAAGTAGTAGTAGTAGTAGTAGTAGTGGTAGTCGTAGTAGTAGTAGTAGTAGTAGTAGTAGTAGTAGTAGTAGTAGTAGTAGTAGTAGTAGTAGCAGTCGTAGTAGTAGCAGTAGTAGTAGTCGTAGTAGCAGTAGTAGTAGTAGTAGTAATAGTAGTAGTAGTAGTAATACTAGTAGTAATAGTCGCCATAGTCGTAGAAGTAGCAGTCGTAGTACTAGTACTAGTAGTAGTAGTAGTAGTAGTAGTAGTAGTAGTAGTAACAGTAGTAGTAGTAGTAGTAGTAGTAGTAGTAGTAGTAGTAGTAGTAGTAGTA
>CAUYUJ010017769.1:133810-146356 GCA_963575745.1 Prorocentrum cordatum
ATCATCAGCATCATCATCAGCATCGTCATCATCAGCAGCAGCAGCAGCTGCATCCTCATCATCAGCGAGATCATCAGCAGCATCATCATCAGCAACATCTTCAGCATACTAATCATCATCAGCAGCATAATCATCATAATCATCAACAACACCATCGTCATCACCAGAATCATCAGCATCATCAGCAGCATCATCGTCAGAATCGGGAATCGTCATCATCATCAACAGTAGCAGCAGCAGAAACATCACCACCATCAGCATCACCATCGTCAGCATCAACAGCATCATCCGCAACAGCATCATCACCACAATCACCATCAGCACCATCAGCATCATCAGCTACAGCATCGACAGCATCATCATCAGCATCATCAACAGCATCAGCCTCGTCATCAGCATCATCATCAGCAGCATCATCATCATGATCAGCATCAGCATCAGAATCATCAGCAGCATCAGCAGCAGCATCAGCATGAACATCAGCATTATTACCACAAGCAGCATCATCGTACGCATCATCATCATCATCATCATCAGCATCAGCAGCATCAGCATAAGCGTCATCATCAGCAGCATCAGCATCATCATCAACATCATCGGCATCGTCATCCTCACCCCCTCCATCATCAGCATCATCGTCATCATCATCAGCATCATCATCAGCATCCTCACGACTCTCATCGTGATAATCACCATCACCATCAGTGCAATCCTTATCGTAGTCAGCAGCAGCAGCGTCATCAGCATCAGCATCAGCATCAGCATCATCATCATCATCAGCATCGTCACCACAGCATCGTCGTCGTCGCCATCACCATCACCACCACCATCACCGTCATCACCATCGACAGCATCATGATCAACATCATCAGTACAAGCCCATCATCGCAAATCAGCATCAACATCGTCGGCAGCACCATATCACCATCAGCATCCCAACCATCGCCATCATCATCACCACCACAATCCTCATCACCATCATCATCGTCATCAGCATCAGCATCACCAGCATCCCCACCAGTAGCAGCATCCTCATCAACATTATCATCACCAGCATCATCACCAGCATCAGCATCATCATCACCAGCATCAGCATCATCATCGGCACCAGCATCATCGTCATCGTCAGCAGCATCATCGTCAGAATCGGGAATCGTCATCAGCATCATCATGAGCAGCAGCCTCATTATCAGCATCATCATCGGCGTCGTCCTCATCATCAACAGCATCATCAGCAGCATCACCATCATCGTCATCATCAGCATCAGCATCAGTATCAGCGTCATCATCATCGTCATCATCAGCATCATCATCATCAACATCTTCATCAACATCAGTAACAACATCATCACCGTGATCATCAGGGACATCGTCTCCAACCGCACCATCCATCATCATCACCACCACAACTACCACCGCCATTACCATCAGTTTTATCATCAGCAGTACCATCATCACCAACAAAAACACAGCATCATCATCCTCATTCTCGTTGATATCGTCATCGTCGTCATCGTCGGTATCGTCATCATCGTCATCATCATCAGCTTCATCAGCAGCAGCATCAGCAGCATCATCAGCATCAGCAGCATCAGCATCAGCGTTAACAACATCACCATCATTATCAGCATCGCCATCATCAAAATCAGCATCAGCATCATCATCATCATCACTGAGCATCATCATCATCCTTACCATTACCAATATCAGCCTCCTCGTCATCACCAGCAGCATCGTCACCACCACCATCACCAGCATCGTCAGAATCATATGCCCTTCTCTCTGCCATATCCTCGCCCTCGTCCTCCTCCTCCAAGTCCTCCTCCTCCTGCTGATCCTGTTCCTCCTCCTCCTCCTCATACTCCTCCTACTCCTCCGCCTCCTCCCCTGCGTCTGCTCCTCCTCCGTCTCCTCCTCGTCCTCCTCCTCCTCCTTCTCCTCATCCTGCTCGTCCCGTTGACTCCAATTGACCCCGCAGCTGCTGCTCCCTCACTGAAGAGAGCACCAAGAACACAGAGAAAGCTGTAGAAAGAAAGAGATAGAGAGAGAGAGAGATGTCCCACCCAGCTCCCGCCACCAGCGAGGCCGTGGTGACGCATGGACGGCGGCGCAGCGGCGGCAGGCGACCGACACTGCGCCGTCCTGGACGGCACACTAGGGAGCCCTACCACCAAGGCCAACCGACGCTCGAGAGCGGACTTCACGGAGCTGCAAGGACCATGGCCCACCACTGCCCTCCCATCCCTCAAGCACGGCGTACCCTTAACCGCGCCTCCCCACCCAACGAAAGATCTGAGTACCAGATGCTGCGGGCGCAGCCTATGTCCAGGCATAACTAAACCCCGCTTCGAAATGAGGTGCCACACCTGGTGTAAACGACTCCGACCCCATCACAGCACGGATATACCCTTGCTGGTTCCCCCATCCCTGGTCCTTCCAAGCGCCACTAAGTGTGATCGACGCGATAAGCTCGTTACTGGGCGCCGAAGACCACCAACTATCCCAACCGCAAGTGCAACAATGGCTGACTCCTCCAAGGATGTGCGTAGCCCCCAAGGAGCCGCGAGGTTTCGAAAATGTCTGTGTGTATGTGTATGCGTATGTGTAAGTGTATGTGTGTATGTGTGTATGTGTGTATGTGTATGTGTGTATGTGTGTGTATGTGTATGTGTATGTGTATGTGTATGTGTATGTGTATGTGTATGTGTATGTGTATGTGTATGTGTATGTGTGTATGTGTATGTGTACTTGTGTACATGTGTATATGTGTGTATGTGGGTATGTGGGTATGCGTGTATGTGTGTATGTGCGTATGGGTGTACGTGTGTGGTATGTGTGTATGTGTGTACGTGTGTATGCGTCTATGTGTGTATCTGTATGTGTGTACGCGTGTATGTGTGTATGTGTGTATGTGTGTATGTGTGTATGTGTGTATGTGTGTATGTGTGAATGCGTGTATGTGTGTATGTGGGTAGTTGGGTGTGTGTGTGCATGTGTGTATGCGTGTATGTGTGTATGTGTATATGTATTTGTGTGCATGTGTGTTTGTGTGTATGTGTGTATTTGTGTATGCGTTCATGTGTGTATGTGTGTATGTGTGTATGCGTATGTGTATGTGTGTATGTGTGTATGTGTGTATGTGTGCATGTGTGTATGTGTGTATGTGTGTATGTGTGTATGTGTGTATGTGTGTATGTGTGTATGTGTGTACGTGTGTGTGTATGTGTGTATGTGTGTATGTGTCTATGCATGTATGTATGTGTGTATGTGTGTACGTGTGAAGGTGTGTATGTGTGCATGTGTGTATGTGTGTATGCGTCTATGTGTGTATCTGTATGTGTGTACGCGTGTATGTGTGTATGTGTGTATGTGTGTATGTGTGCATGTGTGTATGTGTGTATGTGTGCATGTGTGTGTATGTGTGTCTATGTGTCTATGTGTCTAAGTGTGTCCATGCGTCTATGTGTCTATGTGTCTGTGTGTGTGTCTATGCGTGTCTATGTGTCTATGTGTCTATGTGTGTCTATGTGTGTCTATGTGTCTATGTGTCTATGTGTGTATGTGTATATGTGTCTATGTGTCTATGTGTCTATGTGTCCATGTGTCTGTGTCTCTATGTGTCTATTTGTCTATGGGTAGTTGTGTCCATGTGTCTATGTCTATGTGTACATGTGTCTATGTGTCTATGTGTCTATGTGTCTATGTGTCTATGTGTGTGTGGGTGTGCGTGTGGGTGTGGGTGTGTGCGTGTGCGTGTGCGCGTGTGCGCGTGTGCGCGTTTGCGCGTGTGCGCGTGTGCGCGTGTGCGCGTGTGCGCGTGTGTGCGTGTGTGCGTGTGTGCGTGTGTGCGAGTGTGTGTGCGAATGCGTGTGCGTGTGCGTGCGTGCGTACGTGTGTGTGTGTGTGTGTGTGCGTGCGTGCGTGCGTGCGTGCGCGTGCGTGCCGCGCGCGGTGCGTAATGTTGTGTGTGCCAGTGGCGGTGGCGTGCTCGCGTGCGCGCGGCGGAGCTATGTGGCGTGCGTTGCGTGCGTGTGTGCGTTGCGTACGTCCGTGTGTGGGTGTGGCGTGCGTGCGTTGCGTGCGTTGCGTGTGTGTGCTGTGGTGGTGTGCGTGCGAGAGTGCGCGTGCGTTGACGCAATAGCTGTGCGGGTGTAGTGTGGTGCGTAGGCGTGCGTGCGTGCGTAAGTGCCGTGTTGCGTGCACGCGTGCGTGCGTGCGTGCATGCGTGCGTGCGCGCGCGCGTTGCGTGCGTGCGTGCGTGCGTGTGTGTGTGTGTGTTGCGTGCACGCGTGCGTTGCGTGATGGGGTGCATGCGTGCGTGCGCGCGCGCGTGCGTGCGTGCTAGTGCGTGTGTGTGTGTGCGTGTGTGTGTGTGCGTGTGTGTGTGCGTGTGTGCGTGTGTGCGTGTGTGCGTGTGTGCGTGTGTGCGTTTGTGCGTGTGTGCGTGCGTGCGTGCGTGCGTGCGTGCGTGCGTGCGTGCGTGCGTGCGTGCGTGCGTGTGTGCGTGTGTGCGCGTGTGTGTGTGTGTGTGTGTGTGGGTGTGTGGGTGTGTGGGTGTGTGGGTGTGTGGGTGTGTGGGTGTGTGGGTGGGTGTGTGGGTGGGGTGGGTTTGTGTGTGTTTGCGCGTTTAGGTGGAGTGTGTGCGTGTGTTTGTTTGCGTGTGTTGCGTGTGTGCGTGTGGTGCGTTGCGTGCGTTGTGTGTGTGTGACGTGTCGAGTTTGCGTGAGTGAGTTGGGGGGGGGGGGGGGGTGGTGTGCTGTGGTGCGCGTTTCGGTGTGCGTGTGTGTGTGTGTGCGTCTCAAGCGTCTGGGCAGCCATATGAGTGCGTGCTCTTTTTTGCGCGGCGTTGCGTGTGTCGTGTGTGCCGCGTGCGCGTTGTGTTGCGTGCGCGCGTTTGCGTGTGTGGTGTGTGTCGTTGCGTGTGTGGTGCTGAGTGTGTATGGTTGTTCGCGTGTGGGTTGCGGTGTGGGGTGTGAGTGTGTGTGTGTTGTGTGTGTGGGGTTGTGTGTGTGCGTGTGTGTGCGTGTTTGTGTGTGCGTGTGTGTGCGTGTGTGCGTGTGTGTGTGCGCGTGTGTGGGTGTGTGCGTGTGTGTGTGTGTGTGCGAGTGTGAGTGTGTGCGTGTGTGTGCGAGCGTGCGTGAGTGTGTGTGTGCGTGTGTGTGCGTGTGTGTGTGTGCGTGTGTGTGCGTGTGTGTGTGCGTGCGTGCGTGCGCGCGTGCGCGCGTGTGTGCGTGTTTTTTTTTTTTTTTTTTTTTTTTTTTTTTTTTTTTTTTTTTTGATCGCGCAGGCGCGCACAGCCAAGCTGTACACACGACAGCCACCAGGGCCGTCACAACCGAGCCCCCCGGCCCGATCAACCATGCAAGGCTACGGCAGGACCCCGCAGTCCACGCCACAGCAAAGGCACGGCAAACTCCACCCTTCGGGCGAGCGTCGCGCGAAGCGCAAAGCACAGTCCAAGGTAGACCACGCGAAGCGTGCGCTATGGCACGGGAAGAACGACATCACTCAACTTAGGAGGACCATCGCCGACGTGCAACACACGGTCGCGACACGCGAAGCGCGCATATGCAAATGATGGCGCAGGCCCAGCATGACAATCGCACAGGTGACCGTCACACGAGAGGCCCACACTCAAGAAAAGAAGCGCGCCCCCTCCAGCTCGCGCGAACCGCGCTGCATCCGCAAACAAGGACAGCCAGCACAGGGGCTTCTGCCACGGGTTCCTTGCAGCGAACCTTCAGAGGCCCCCCAGGGCACCAACAAAACAGACAACGCTGCGAGCACAAACAAAACATGCTGCAACTTCACTCACTCAGGCAGACGCTGCCTCGTCTTAGGGTCCAAACCCTGAAGAATCAAATAACGACGCTGACGTCGTACACGCCCTGCGTTGTCGCCCTTCGTAGGATGACCCGTGCAATCCTTCCCAAGCTGACGAGGCAGTCCGTCACGCTCACGAACAAAATAGCAACATTTCATGCACACACGGAACCACTTACAATGCGAATACCATGACCAAGAGCACCCGCGGGCAACGAAGACATCCCTGCCGACTCACCCGCACTTGCACACGACGAGGGCGGCTCAGGCTGGTGCTGATCTCCATCCCCGTCCTCTCGGCCATCCCCACTGCTCTGAGACGCTGCCATGGCAGCAGCCGTTGCTGCTGCCACGAGCCCTGCAGCCGCTGCAGGACGCTTGGCCCCTGAGCAAAGGCCTCCCTCGGCCAGTTGGTGGGGACCTGGTCTCGGGATGCAGGGTAGGTAGGCGAGCTTGCGATGAGACCCCTTCGTTCTCGCGCAGCGCCCACGCGTAGAGCACCGCCAGCAGCCAGCCTTCTCCACGAATTCGTGCGCGGCGAGGATCAGCTGAATCTTCGGCGGCTGCTTGATAGCCACCTCAGCATCAATGCCATCACGGGCTGCTGCGGCAGGAGCGCCAGCGCAGGAGACCCACGCAACCACCCCGTCCACCACGAGGCCGGTGCGCCAGAGCTTGTCCCTGTCAGCTGTCCCCAAGGCGAAAGGACGAGTGACCTGCTTGGCCCATTCGTCTGCCTCGAGGTTGCCACGGCGCTCCCAGCGTGTCAGCCTGCCCGCTTCGACGCCTCCGACGGCCCCGTGCCCCTTGACTTTGACCACAGTCAGCCCCTCTGGGCACAGCCCACCAAAGTCTTCGATGGCATCCCAGACCAATTTCAAAAGGAACGCCCAGCTGTGAGACGACCCACAAGTGCCTTCTCGCCCACGAGACAGCAGCCCATCGACAACGTAGCCGGCGTTCACTCTCACGGTGATCGGCGCCAGACTTCGACGCACCGGGATCAGAATGGCCAGCAGCTCCGCGCCCTCAATGGACTGGTGCAATCCCATCAACGGGGGCCCCAGCGCCCTCAGCGCACACTTCGGGCCTGGATCAAACCAACCAGGCCCGAGGGGAATCTGCGCCACTGCACAGCCTGCCATGCCGAAATCGGTGTCGAGGTCGAACGCCGAGCCGCCCGTGAAGAGCTCAACGCTGTGAAAGGGCACTTCTCCGTTGCCGAGAAGCCATCGCACAGCTGACATCAACTCATCTTGAAGCTCCTGCCATAGCACCATGGGCCTGACCATCAGCAACCTCTCGACGAGAGTGACGATGTTGGGGTGGTCGGCCTGCCGCTTGAGCACCTCGATGGATGCTGGCAACTGCGGTTGTGGCCAGTGGTGAGCACACTCGATATGCCGACGATGCCACAAGCTGCCGACCTTCCCAGGACAAAGTGCACAGTCTTCAGAGTGAGCATACCGTGGATTGTTCAGATATCGTCGGTGATTGACCCACTGACCGTTCACCAAAAGCGATCTGGCGCACCGTCGCTCCTCAGCACCGAGCGTAGGCCAGGTGCGCCCTTAGGGCGCCGCCGGTCGCCCACGGAGAATCCATCTGCGAACCTGTGCTATGTTGAACCCATTCTCTAAGTGTGGCATATCATCCGCGACCTTCTGGAACTGCCACCACAACACAGCTTTCCTCACCACCTGCTTGGTATACCATGGCGAGGAATCCATTGGATTGTAGACTGCCCCATTCGCCGAGTTGATCCACGTCGCGATGCTGGTCGCGGTCCACCCGACGCGCAGGAGGGACAGGAAGGCGGCGCTGATGGGTCCTCGAACTTGAGAACAGGTCGTGACTTGCGCCGAGGTCCAGCGCATCACCGAGGTCAGGATGGACGTCGGCACCCACGATTCCCATACAGCACGGCGCATCGTACAAACGGGATCGATTGCGGCTCGAAAGATGGAGCCAAGCTCACGCACAGGCGACAGCATGAGGCTGAGCGCACGACTCTCCCCGTCAACTCGAGCCCCGGTAGCCCGAAAGGTCAATGAGCGAGCAGTCTGAAGATCGCTGTCGCTGAGCCCCGTGCAGTTCACACTGTACGCGCATCCTGCCTCGAAGCCCTGTTTGGCGAGACGGGCAGCGATTCCTCGCCGACCTCCAGAGCCCGGAAGCCGTCGCACACGCGGTGCCCGTCGCCCAGCAGCTCGGAGCCTTGCTCGACGAACTGCTCGCCCCAGTGCTCGGCCTTGAACAATGTCCGTGCCGAGATTCCCGGCGTGCTTCACTGCCTGAGCTCCAGTGACCCTGTGTAGCGTGACCTTCGGCTCCTTCTCCAGTGCTGAAGTAGACGCCAACACCTGAGACTTCTTGACAGAGATGCTGATGCTGTCCTTAGCCAATCCATTGACGAGCACCTGCGCGGCGAGGATGATGTCTCTGCCAACTCGCTTCTCGCCTCCATGTCTCTGTCAGACCAGGTCGTCCACAACAGTGGTAGGAGTAACCGCGGGGCACATCAGCTGCATGCCATCAACTGGCTCCATGAGCTGTAGCTTCATAAATGTCGCGGCGAACGAGTCGCCAGCCAGGACCGTCTGATGCACCCAAATCAAGTCTGAGACTGCACCATCGAGAACCAAGGCACGCGCTTTGGAGTAGATGCCCAACTGCAGCTTGAGCAGCCAGAGTGGGAACGACAACTTCTGAGCCAGACGAAGCAGATTGTCGCGTCGGATCTGCTCAAAGACCTTCCACAAGTCCAGAAGCAGCGCAGCTGTAGCCCAATCTGCGCCGGGGCCCTCGTCGCTCTTCATGGCGACCCATTCACTCCATACAAAGTGTTGCCAGACTGCTCTGTCGCAGCTCTTGCCCGCTGAAGCCCACCGATATGCACGATCACGCTGCGCCTCCCGCACAGAGGCAAGAGGCCTTCGCCAACGACCGTGCACTCGCACAAGAGCAGCTAGCAAGGCAATCGGCCGAACTCCACCTTCACGATTAGGTATGAACGCAAGTTTGTTCACGAAATCTGGCCAGGTCGCGCGTCCATCGATTAATGCAATCAGACCCGCCAGCGCGCCCACCCCAGCGACATCCAGCACGCAGAAGCCCTGGGGGCTGAAGTTGTCGAAGCTCTTCCCCCCGCCGACCCTGAACGTAGAGAATGCCCGACGTAGCTGATCGACCGTCGACCGCTCGGGCCGCTCACCGAGGTCTCGAGGCCATCGGGGGACAGGAGGTGGAGCCGACGTTCGCCAATGCGCCGCCCATTCAGCCACGAGCGCTTTGACAGCGCCCATCTTGCCAAGCGGAACCTCGACCTCACGAATAGCGGAGGCATTGACGGCAGGCTCCTTCGTGGATGCACGTAGCGCTAAATCTCCGACGGCAGCTCGGGCATCGATCCAATGACCAGATCTCGCCTTGGACTCCACGTCCCGCGCGACGGCGTCGTCGGCAAGCTGCTCGGTGACCGCTGCCAGGCACAGGTCTCCAACAGGGCACATGTAGTCGCGCGCTCGGCACAGCAGCGCCACGACCTTGCACCGCAAGTCACCAGGGGAAGCACGCTGGCGTCGGTCCAAAGCTCGATGCCCACGAGCCTGTCTGATCGGATCATCGCTCACAGCGTCGGCGGCCGCCAGAGCCGCCCCCTTCAACCACATCGAAGTCTCACCTACCCTCGGGATGCGGGGGGCTGACGGTGGGCACGCCCTGGCCCAGCTGAGCTCTGGCCCCTCCGCACGTCCACCGTACTTGCCGATGTCGAGCCCTGCCAGGTCGCACAGGTAGCGCTCGGTGGCGCCGATGAACTGCCTCCAAGCCTCGCTGACGTCGTCAGCTGGGTCCTGAAGCGCTCGCCACTCATCCGCGAAGTCCCGCGCGCTGCAACCTGCAGGGAAGGGGCTGGGAAAGGCCTTAGCCGCGCGCATGACCTGCACCGTCAACGATGGGCTCTACAGGCCTATGCGGCCCGACCTCCCAGTCCATCAGCACCTCGGCGTCCGCGACGCGAAACTGCCGGGAAATGACGAAGTAGTCAATCACGTGCTCAGACGGCCCGCGCGCGCCCGTGGCGGGCGCAACCACACGGCCCCCACGACGTCCCAGGAAGGGCGAGTCCTCCGGCACCTCGGGCCCCATGTCGAAGTCCCCACAGATGATGAACGGGCGGCCGAGAACCTGAAGGAGCGTGCCCACCTTGCATAAGATGTACTCATTGGCGCAGGACAGGCCCCCCCCTGTGCGCAGGCACAGGCTGGCCAAAGTCGCGCAACCAGGGCAGAAGCCTGAGTGATGCACAAACGTCGCGCGCCCGGCGTCCACCACAGCGCTGCCAACACCCCCGAAGGGCCCCACGCCGTGGCCACGAGGCGCTAGTAGCAGCCATCCTCCGTGACCTGGGAGCCCTGGCCCCGCACCGCCAGCGGGGGCTGCATGGGCGCGCCGCCCAAACCTGGATAGTGTCGATGTCACCTCACTGCTGCGCTCCACAGAAAGATGCGTCTCTTGGACTGCGACCAAATCTGACCGCCGCACGACGTCGCGATCAAGAAAGGTCTCGAAAGTGGACTAAGCATTAGTGTTCATAGTCAGACCACGCCATGAACGCTGCTGTCGGGCGAAGCTAGGAGCTGGTCCTCCTCCGCATGGACTCCGCACGCAACAGCTCCAAGGCGCCCACCAGCCGTTTGCGCTCAACAGCTGAGGCGGCGCCTGCAAGCAGGCCACCTGGATCCTCTCCAGCAAGATGAGCATCGAAATCGTCCCCGTCCATGGGCGCGTCCTGGTTGGCGCCGCCCACTGAGGGATCTACACTGCCACCGCCTCCTGCACCCGCGCCCGCTGGGACTGCAGCTGGAGGCTGTTCCACCTGGGCCTACTCGGCCACGAAGTCTGCGACTGCCTTGGTGACCAGCGCGAAGACAGACTCCACAGACGCGCCCTTGCAGGCCACCGCTTGGATTTCTTTGAGCTGCTCAAACAAGGGCCCCAGGTCGATCTTGGGCGGGGCCGTGGACGCGCCCAAGGCCTTGGCAGCTTCCTCCTTCGCCATGGCCAGCTCGCGCTCCAAGGTGCCGACCGCCACCTGCTGCTCCTGCAGGGCGACCATTGCCTTGGCAGCTGCATCCTTCGCCTTCTGCAATCGCTGCTGCCCCGATAGCAGAGCCTTTGCAGACATCCCCACATTGTCGGATCGGGCGATGCCTGGGGGCCATCCTGCAGCCGCCGCCGCCTTCGCGCACTGAACACGATCACGGCTAAACTGGGACAGATTAGACTTGACCAGATCCCATACATCCTGCTTGAGCTCAACATATGACTCGATGACCGCATCGTCTAAGGAAGCACCAACAGCACCGCGCCGACGAGGGGCATTGGGCCGAAGCTGCGGAGCGCCCTGAGCCCACTTCCCTCCTGCCTGGTGCCGCGGGCGAGGCGCGGGCCCAGGGCCTGGCCGAACTCCGCTGCACCCCGCCTGGGAACACTTGAACTTGCCGGTCGGATTGAAATGCGGGCAGCATGGACATTTCCAGTGCGCACCAACATTCGCCACCACTGCGCCCACTCGGGCAAGGGAGACAATCGCAGCACGAGCCACCTTGACTCGGCACAGCAATTAAGCCGCTCTGAATGTTTGCTGTGCCAAGCCCACCAGGGCCAGAACGGCTTGAGCCAAAATGGCTACGGAATGTGTGTTTGTGTGTGCGTGTGCGTGTGCGTGTGCGTGCGTGCGCGCGCGCGTGCGCGCGTGCGCGCGTGCGTGTGTGCGCGTGCGTGTGCGTGTGCGTGTGCGTGTGCGTGTGCGTGTGCGTGTGCGCGTGCGCGTGCGTGTGCGTGTGCGTGTGCGTGTGTGTGCGTGCGCGTGTGTGTGTATGTGTCTGTGTCTGTGTCTGTGTCTGTGTCTGTGTCTGTGTCTGTGTCTGTGTCTGTGTCTGTGTGTGCGCGTGCGTGCGGGCGAGCGCGCGTGCGTGCGTTGCGTGCGGTGCGCGCGCGCGTTGCGTGCGCGCGTGCGTGTGTGGGTGTGTGCGGTGTGCGCGTTTGGGTGCGTGTGTGCGCGTGTGTGCGTGTGTGTGAATGTGTGCGCGTGTGTATGCGTGTGTATGCGTGTGTGTGTGTGCATCCGTGCGTGCGTGCGTGCGTGCGTGGGTGCGTGGGTGTGCGTGGGTGTAAGTAGTGGCGCGACGTGCGCGCGGTGTGCGCGGGTGCGCGTGGGTGCGCGCGCGTGTGCGTGTGCGTGCGCTTGTGCGCGCGCGTGCGTGTGCGTGTGCGTGTGCGTGTGCGTGCGCGCGTGCGCGTGCATGCGCGTGTGAGTGCGCGTGTGCGTGTGCGTGTGCGTGTGCGTGTGCGTGTGGGTGCGCGTGCGCGTGTGCGCGTGCACGTGCGCGCGCGCGTGCGTGCGCGTGCGCGTGCGCGCGTGTGTGGGCGTGGGCGTGGGCGTGAGCGCGGGTGTGCGCGCGCCGCGCCGTGCCGTGCCGTGCCGTGCCGTGCCGTGCCGTGCCGTGCCGTGCCGTGCCGTGCCGTGCCGTGCCGTGCCGTGCCGTGCGCGCGTGCGCGCGTGCGTGCGTGCGCGCGCGAGCGTGCGCGCGCGCGTGCGTGCGCGCGTGCGTGGGTGCGTGGGCGCGTGGGTGCGTGGGTGCGTGGGTGCGCGGGTGCGTGGGTGCGTGGGTGCGTGGGTGCGTGGGTGCGTGGGTGCGTGGGTGCGTGGGTGTGTGG
>CAUYUJ010017769.1:146456-161456 GCA_963575745.1 Prorocentrum cordatum
TTTTTTTTTTTTTTTTTTTTTTTTTTTTTTTATTAAAAAATGTTCGTCGAAAATCCCCCTGTATGGGGGACAGGCCCGACTTACTTCTAGCGCCCAGTGAGGGAACTGGGGCCCCCGGAGACGGTGGCCCCTCGCGGTCGCCCACGCGTGGCCCCCGGACGTCGGCCCCCGCCGCGGCTGCGTGGGCCTGCTCAGGGCCTTCTGCCGCAGGGGTGTTTTTTCCTCCTCCTCCTCCTCCTCCTCCTCCTCCTCCTCCTGTACTCATTCAGCTCCTCCTCCTCCTCCTCCTACTCCTCCTCCCTCCTCTTTCCTCCTCCTCCTCCTCCCTTCCTCCCCTCCTCCCTCCTCCCTCCGCCTCATCCCTCCTCCTCCTCCTCCTCCTCCTCCTCCCTCTCTCCTCCTCTCCTCCTCCCCTCCCTCCTCCATCCTCCTCCTCCTCTCCTCCTCCTCCTCCTCCTCCTCCTCCTCCTCCTCCTCCTCCCCCTCCGCTTCCGAGACGGGGCTCCGAGGGGCTGGGCCCCAAGGATAGGAAGGGATCAGCAGCTGAACATCAGTTCATCTCCTCCTCCTCCTCCTCCTCCTCCTCCTCCCCCTCCGCTTCCGAGACGGGGCTCCGAGGGGCTGGGCCCCAAGGATAGGAAGGGATCAGCAGCTGAACATCAGTTCATCGAGACCCATCACCCTCAGGGTCCCACCCCTCGGTAGAAGAACAACACAGGCAGAACCATCAACGTTTGAAGCTCCGCGCAGATCTTTCAGCCGGTGGAGGACCCTCCCATGGCGCGCGGAGCGCGCCAGGGGCAGCACTGGAGGCACCGCTGATGGTCCAGCGCAGATCCAGGAGATCTGCGCGGACAGTCGAAAGCTCATAATCATGCGTTGTGTGTGGTTGCTTCCTCCATCTTAGTCGGCGCCGGCGGCATCGGTGCCGTAGCCACCGCCGCCAGCGGCGTTGGCGGCAGCGCCGCAGCCGCGGCGCCGTCGGCGGCGGCGGTGTCAGCGTCGGAGTCGTCGGCGGTCGGCCGTCGGCTTCTGCGCGAGCTGCCGCAGCGCCGAGCCGCCGATCTCGAGCTGCGGGCCCGGCCGCAGGCGGCCCTGCCCAGAGCAGCAGCCTGCCGCAGCGGCCCCTCTGCGGCGAACGCGTCCCCGCCGCGGCGGTGGCGGCGGCGGCGGCGGCGGCGACGACGACGACGACGACGACGACGACGACAACGACGACGGCGAACGACGACGACGACGACGACGACGACGACGACGACGACGACGACGACGACGACGACGGCGAACGACGACGACGACGACGACGACGACGACGACGACGACGACGACGACGACGACGACGACGACGACGACGGCGAACGACGACGACGGCGGCGGCGGCCGCGGCAGCGGCCACGGCGGGGGCGGGTGGGCACATCTTCGCGGTGTGGCCGCTGGGCGTGCTGCCGCCGGAGTGCACGTTCCAAGCGGGGTCCAAATCCTACCCGGGCGATGTACGCCTCTTACCCCTCCTCATCCTTCTCCCGCTCATCTTTGTCCTACTGCTCTTCTTACTCCTCATTATCATCCCCCCGTTCTTGTATGAATGTACCTTCTCATCCCCCTCACCCTCCGCGTTATCATCCTCGACCTTTTCCTCTGTTTCCTCCGTATCCTCCTGATTCGCGTCCTCCTCTTCGTCCGTCTCCTCATTTGGATCCTCCCTCTCCTCGATTAACTTCAACGTCATTCGCCAAGCCAATCCCGCCCTCCTCGTCCTCGTTGTCCTCTTCTTCTGCTTCTTCCTCATCCTCCTCCTCCTCCGCCTCGTCCTCCTCCTCCTCCTCATCCTCATATTCATCCTCGTCCTCCTCTTCCTCATCATCATCAAAATCAGAATCCGAATAATCGTCATCATATCATCAGCATCATCATCACCATCATCAGAATCGTCATCATCATCATCAGCATCATCATCAGCAGCAGCAGCATCAACATCATCATCATCATCATCATCATCCTCATCATCATCAGCACCATCATCATCATCATCATACCTGTAAGCAACATCACCATTAGCATCATCATCAACAGCATCAGCATCAGCATCAGTATCAGCAGAAGCAAAAACAGCATCATAATCATCAGCAACATCATCATCATCAGCAGCAGCATCAGCATCAACATCATCATCAGCAGCATAATCATCAGCAGCATCAGCATCCTCCTAGTCATCGTCATCATCATCAACATCAGAATCAGCATCGCCATCATCAACATAGTCGTCTTCGTCATGCTCAGCAGCATCATTGCCATCATCAAAAGCAGCTGCAGCAGCATCATGAGCATCAGCATCAGCATCAGCAGCATCGGCATCATCATCGGCAGCAGCAGCATCAGCATAAGCATCAGCAGAAACAGCAACATGATCATCATCATCAGCAGCAACATCATCATCATCACCATCATCATCATCATCAGCAGCATCGTCACCATCATCACCATTATCGGAATCATCATCATCATCAGCAGCATCACCGTCACCACCATCAGCATCAGCCGATTCAGCATAACCATCACCACCAACATAACCAGCAGCATAATCAAAACCAGCATCAGCAGCAGCAGCATCATTACCCTCCTCATCCGCATCATCATCATAATCGGCCTCATCATCAGCATCATCATCATTATCAACAAGCAGCAACTAGCAGCACCATCATCAACAACACAATCATCCGCAACAGCATCCGTGTTAGCATCAGCAGCATCAACATCATCAACATCATCAAAATCATCTCATGATCAGCATCACCGTCATCACCATCATCATCACCATCATCATCGGAATCAGCATCGTCAGCATCAGCATCATCATCACCATCGTCAGCAGCATCACCATCATCATAATAATCATCCTCGTCGTCGTAATCAGCATCGTCATCATCATCATCATAATCCAGAAGCCGCATTAAAGTGATCATGTGTTTTTGCCCCCCCCCCCCCCCCCCCCCCCCCCCCCCCTCTGTCACAGAGGGGCCCTAAGATGCCCCCCCTCTGTCACGGAGGACCTCGTTCTGGGTGCTCTTCTGCCACGGGAGCTCCCGATACGAGTGGAGACGATAAAATGTGATGGCGGGATGGGGGATTGGAGGGGGAGGGAGAAGAAAACGATGAAGGAGAGGAGGCAACGACAGCACCGATGAAAGCACCGGCTCTTCTTCCTTCTCCGCTCGGGCAGCGGTCGCCGAGCACGACGGCGCGCGCGACTCGCCGCCGCCCACGATGCACTGGCAAGGCCTCCGCTGCTGCGGAGGGTTGACGTTCGGCCGATGAGGCCTCCCTCCGCTGCTGCGGAGGGGCGGCCCCTGTGCGATGGTTCAGCTAAGTTCTTCCCAAGGATTGGTCTCGGGGGGGTGTTCGGCCCACCTCCAGGGTGTCGTGGTCGTGGCCTCCCAGTGCCCCTGGCCGCCACTCCACCCACTGTGGCTGCTCCACCAGTCACTGGGGCGCGGGTCGCTGCCGAATGCAACTTGCACGTCGCGCCAGGCGGAGTCGACCCTGCGGTCCTGCACCGAGGAAGCCTCGCCGCTCGGCTGTTGCCACTCGCGCTCCTCGCCCTCCCTGGTGCGCCACCAATCCCACGATTTGCCGCGCCGCTCATCCCTGCGCCACTCCCCGTCTGTTGGGTGCTGCCATGGCGTCTGTGGCCCCCGCTGCTGCGGGGGCTCTGGCGGCTGATGCCGCGGCGCCTCCCGCGGCTGCTGCCCCTGCAACCCTTGCCCTCGCTGCTCCAGCGGCGCAGGCCCTGGAGATGGCCACTGCGGGGTCGGCCGCCACCTTGGGGGTGATAAGTAACTATTTCTATACTTATCCCCTTCCTGTCAACTCCCGCCCCTTCCCGACGCCCATTTCCTTATGTCATCCCTCGTCCTGATCAGCCTATTCCTCATTCCCTCTCCTCCCCCCTGCCCTCCCCGTGCTCCACCCCCCCCCCCCCTCCCTCCCCCTTTCAACCCCCCGCCGCGACCTTCCATCGCCAGCCGCGGGCCAGTCGCGGTCGCCGTCCGCGTTTTCGTCTGCCCATCTTGGTGGGCGCCACGCCTGTTGGGCGCGCTCGTCTTGCTCGTCCCTCTCGCGGTGCTGCTCTGGTGCCTGGCGCTCGGGCCCGCGCTGCTCGGGCGCCGCTGCTGCGGCGCCGGGCGCCGCTGCTGCGGCGCCCTGGAGCGCAGCTGCTTGCTGTTTCTGGGCGCGCCTGTCCTTCTTCTCTTTGTGCCTCTCGTGCTTCCTTCCCGTCGAACGCTAGCTGGCCGTGCGCATTTGGAACAGGAGAGGGCAGTGGGAACCGCCGCGCCAGCGCCCCTCCACCTCCACGGTCTCCGGCGGGAACGTCCTTTGCAACGCGCGGAAGAGGGTCACCTCGCGACCACTGGAGAAGCGGTGGCCCCCTCTAGCCTCAGCCTCGGCGCGCCTCTGTTTCTCACGCTCATTATCTTGGATCTTGCGTTGGCATTCCTCTGACTGAGTCAGTAGATCCTGGAGGTGCTCGCGGGCGTCTTTTTTCGGGTAGTAGCGATCGTAAGGCATCCCAAAGCCTCCTTCCTGCCAGTGGTGCCAGTACGTCGGCTCCGATGATGGGCTGGTGGAGGCCCCCGCTGCTGCGGGGGCCTCTGCCTTGCTTCTGTTCCGGTGCCCGATCTCACCGATCACCGACTTGCGCGCGAAGAGCAACCCCGTCTCGTCTCTGTCGTGCACGGCGCTCAGCGGCCAGCACAGGGTGTACTCGCCAGGCCCGTTGAGAACGAAGATGCCGCAGCTGTCCAAGCACGGGGTGCCGTCCAATCCGCGCCAGAAGTACGCTGCTGCCGTCTCCAATCGCAAGCCTAGACCCCGAAGACTCGGAAGCGTCTGCGTGAGCGCCATGTTGAAATCCCCACAAAGGATGTCAACCTTGTTCTCCTGCAAGATGGCCGCCAGCCTCGGCCACCACGTCTTGTGAGCCTCCTTAAAGCCTTTGGAAGCTTTCGCCGTGTCGCGGTGGAGGTGCACCGCGCACACCCGCACTTCCGAGCCGAAGTGGGCGTAGGTTTGATCGAAGGAGACCTCAACCACCATGATCCTCGAGAACGCTTCCCTCTTGTTCCCTTTTTCAGTTTTGTAGTGGCCGTCGACACTCCTTTCCCAGTGGAGCAGCCGCATTCCGTGGCACAGGTTTGCGCGCGCAGCGATGCACAAGGACTTGTCCTCACGCCCGCGCAGGGTCAAGTATTCGTACTCTGGTCGATTCTGGAGCTGTTGGCAATCGCCAACACTCGCAGCACGACTCCCTCTTGCTGTCGCCATCGCTGCTGCGGGGGCGACAAAAGGCCCACCGCTGCTGCTGCTTTGGCCCTCCGCTGCTGACGCCCCCGCTGCTGCGGGGGCGTCCGCCTGCAGCGGCGGTGGTTTTCCTGGCCGCTGTAGGATTGCCTCCATCTGCTCCTCACATTCCGCAAAGCACGCCACGAGAGCAGGGCAATGCCGCAGCTGCAACTCAAGTCTCCGCCGCTGGTCCGCGTTGTTGGTCTCGCTCGGCATGGGGCCCCAGTTCCCGAACAGGACGGAAAGGTTGCCCACGTTGTCGTTCCGCTGCCTGTTCACTTCAGCCGCTCTACGCTCGCAGAAGAGCTGGAGCGGGACGGTGTCGCGGTGAACCGACCTGCGCCGCTCGACGTCGTCGGGCGGCGCGCAGCCCCCAAAGGCCGGCTGATCGCGCCGCTTTTCCTGAGGCTCTTCGTCATCGCTCGGATCCACCACCGAGTCGCCTTGGCGGGTGCGCATCGTAGAAACTTCTGATCGCGCCGCCGCTGCTGAGCTTGAAACGCCAGACGGCGCAGCCCCCGCTGCTGCGGGGGCGCCCTCTGACACAGGGGCCCAAGGACCCTTTCAGGGTTGTTCGTGACCACCCACAGGTAGCCAGACCTTCCCACACTTCGCTGTATACACTGCCGACAGTCGGCCCCGAGGCCCCGCTCCTGCGGGGCCCAATGGGCTGCTGCTGCTGCTGCTGCCGGCCGCGGCCATCACTCGCTGCCCCCGCGTTGCAGGGGGGGCGGCCGTGAGAGCCGGACTCCTGGGGCCGAAACGGCGGTGGAAGGAGGGGGGCGGGGCGAAGAGGAGGAAGACGGGGCGGATAGGGAAGGAAAGGGCGGGCAGAGAGAGAGGGAGAGAGAGAGAGAGAGAGAGAGAGAGAGAGAGAGAGAGAGAGAGAGAGAGAGAGAGAGAGAGAGAGAGAGAGAGAGAGAGAGAGAGAGAGAGCGAGAGAGAGAGAGAGAGAGAGAGAGAGAGAGAGAGAGAGAGAGAGAGAGGAGAGAGAGAGAGAGAGAGAGAGAGAGAGAGAGAGAGAGAGAGATGAGAGAGAGAGAGAGAGAGAGAGAGAGAGAGAGAGAGAGAGAGAGAGAGAGACCGACGATAACGAGAGAGAGAGAGAGAGAGAGAGAGAGAGAGAGAGAGAGAGAGAGAGAGCGACGCGGAGGAGGGAGGAATGAGATAATGACCAGGAGGGCGATCAGGGAGAAGGAGGGGGGAGAGCAGGAGGAGGGGCGGAGTGATCGACGCCCGCGTGGTTTTCTCCCCCTGCCTGCTCTCCCCCTCCTCTCGCCTCCTCCCCCGTCCTCCCTCCTCCCTGTTTCTTCTGCATAGGGCCTGCGCTACGTCCGCGCGCGCGGCACCTCAGTCGCAGCCAGGTGGAAGAGCAGTGGCTGCTGCCCGAACTCACACCCCGCGCCTCGCCGCTGCCGCGGCGGGCCGCGCCTCTCAGAGGTCCCCGGCTGCAGGGAGCGCAAACGCCAGGGAGCCAGACAGACGGCGTCGCGTCTCACTTTGCATAAACATGTTGAAAGCTCTCGGGTTGCCTCCCAAGTACTCGTCTATGACGTTCTGCAACCGCGTGGCAAACGTCTCCGGCCACTTTCCACCGAAGTCCCCCATGCCAGCGGCGCCCCATTCCCGCCGAAACCACTCAACATCTGACCGCTGAGCTGCAGAAAGCCCAGAACCCAACCCCGCCAGGCGATTCAGCGCGTCGCACCTCGACGTTCGACCCGCCGCGCCTCCGCAGCTGCGAAGGCCCGCGTCCAGCTCGGATAACCCGACATGCTTCATCCTGTGTTTGATATCTATGGCTGCCTCTGCGTCTAAGAGTTTGGCTTGCTGTGTCCTCAGCAGCTTGCGCGCTTTCTTTACGTCGCCCCCCAGGCGGGTTAGCTCATCTCTGCGCCGCGCCTCGACATCCCGCTGTCGTTTCTCGTTTCTGTGCGTCGCCTCGCGGGCGTCCTCGCATGCTGCGAGGGCCCGCTGAACCCCAGGATCTGCCTTCGACACTTCGCGCACTCGCCTCCGTTATTTCCGTAATTGCGTCTCCATGAACGTGGCCCCCGCGATGTCGCCCCAGCTGCGCAACTCCTCAGCGATCGACGAATACGTTCTCATCAAGTCAGACGTCTGCTCCGCGGTTTCCATGCGAGACGTCGACAGGCCAGGCGGCGCCTCCAGCGCGCTCTCCCCCGCCGCTGCTGCGTTGAGGCTTGGACTGGCCCATCCGTAGTCAAACTCGCCAGCGGCGCTCCACCCGTCGTCGTCCTCGCTCCCATCATCTTCATCTCCTTCGAGGGCGTCGACGGAATTGCCACCCTCAGTGCCCTCGCTGCTGCGGAGACCCTCGGCTGCGTCTTCCGCCCCCTCCATGCCACGCCAAATCTTGTCGCCCTCGTCCAGAGCCGCGTCGCCCCCAAGGTTTGCGAACACGTCGTCGCAGTGGCCGCGTCGAGAGCGCGGGAGGACCAATCGCATGATGTCTTTGTAGGTCCATCTCAAGCGCCCCGCCTGTACCTCTTCTTCGACCTCCGCTACTGTGGCGGCGACCTTCTCACGCATCCTCAACTTTCTCCAGAAATGGCCTGCCTCCTTGCATATGCGCGCGTCCATGTCCGCATCCCACAGGTTTGCCTTGAAACCTGTTTCCCAGCACCCCTCTGCCGCAGCCAAGTGAAGACCCATTTGGGACATCACTTCCACCATCAAGTCAAGGCGTTCTAACTTGTCCAGCTGTGGGACGCACTGGCCGAGCCTCATGGCCCTCAGCAGCGCCGCTCCTTCTCTCTTCATGTACTCGCGCTTGGCGTGTTGATTCAGATGTGTGCCCACAGTTTGGAGGATTGGGGTTGCGCCGCCCCCGTGCGGGATGAACACGCACCCTCGAGACCAACATAGCTTACTCACAAGCGGGGACAAGTGAGGGCCATGATCATCCGCCCTCATAATTCTCCACTCCCGCTGCTGCGGGGGCTCTGGCAGATGAGGGAGGTGGCGGTCCAGGTACGCGAGGACGCACGGTGTCCGGTAAGACCCCTTGGCGCTGGTGGTCGCCGACGCCCATCTGCCGAACCCTCGGCGCCGAAGGTGTTCGAGCAGGCGCGGCCTCAACTTCTCTCCTCCCCCCTCCGCCTTGAACATGCACTCCATCGGTGGGGGGCCTTCTCTCCGCAGTCGATCCCTGTCGCTCATTGTCATGAAATTGGCCGCCCACCGCTCCCGCACCGCGCCGCGGCACTCCACCAGTGGCACTTCGACCCCCGCTACTGCGAGGGTCCTCACGCCAGCTGATCCTGTTTCATTGTGGTGGAAAGGCGACTGGTCGAAGTTCTCCATCTCGGGATCCTCCTGGTTGAGTAGCACGCACGCGGCGCGTGCCCTGAACGCGTTCAGCCAGCCTCGCTCGAGGCGCTCTTCCAAGACGGGCAGCGGGCACTTGTACTTCCTGTTCGGGCACCGCATGCTGAGGCCGTATTCCTTGCGCCAGGAGGCCCACCAGCGCGACCTCAACTCCACGGCGGCGGGTCGCTGCCCGATCCGCAGCTGCTGCGCGACGTACTCGCTCATGAGCTCCAACGCTTTGGTCTGGAGCATGCTTTGCGTGAACCTTGCTATCTTCGCTGGCTCTCTTTGGGTACTTCGCATTCCACGTTTGATAGCTTTCCAATCTACACTGCGCCGAATGGAACTCCACCATTCAAACAGAGCGTGCCGCAGCCAAGGACATTTTCGAGCAGGTCCCTGTCCCTGTTGTGGTATCCTTTTCCGCCCTTTCCACTTGAGGGGGCGCCCCTGCCGGCGCTGCGTCTCGTGTCCCCGCGGATGCCGAACAGCCTCCGCTACTGCGGAGGCGTATTTCGACGACAGAAAAGCCTTGTGCCAGCGCCGCAGAACGTGCGTGCGCTTCCTGAGAGAGGCATGGGACATGGGACCCCAGTCCCACGCATCCATGAATGAACGCGCCCCTCCATACGGAAAGCGCTCTCCAGGAGTCCAGCCTAAAGAGCGCATGTGCTCGTCGAAAGCACCCGCTATCTCCATCCTCGAGCACAGGAGCGACGGGACCACCACGCGCTTCTTGTTCTGGGCGGGGGCTTTGCGCTCGCAGCCGCGGTTCCTGTACCTCAAGAGCTGCTCCTCCCGCTCTGCGGGCATCAACTCCCGAGCTACGTCCAGGGCGCACGCAGCGTCTTTCAGTCCTGTCCACCATTGGATGGCTTGCACGAGCTCCTGACAGACTGCCTCGGCGTCGACTTCCACCACTGCCAAGTCCTCAGGTGGCGCCGCCGCTGCTGCGGCGGCACCGGCTTGTGCTCTCGGGGGGGCGGCGTGGCCAGGCTGCGGGGCAAGTTCTTCGTCGTCTAAGGCGCTCTGCAGGCGACGAAGCTCCTGGGCGTCATCCTGCGCGACTTCTTGCGCGAGGTCCATGACGTCGAGGAACCACGCCAGACGCACCCTTTGTACAATATAGTCCGCGATTTCCTGACAGGCGGGCATGGAGGACGGGCAAGGAGACTCGGCGGGGGGGCCGCGAGGGGAGAGGGGGGCGCGATGGGAGAGGGAAGAAGGAAAAATGGGGAGGGAAGGAGGGGGAGAGCATGTGGGGGCAGCAGAGATGGAAGCGAAGGATCAGGGTGGTCGGAGAGAGCAACTGTCCTGGCGGCGCCCCCTGCGAGACTCTCGCGTGGAAACCTCCTGGGTCATCTGCAACATGCAATCCAAACCGCAGTCCCCGTCTGCGACTGTGGACACGACGAACACACCGAGAGCATAATAGAAACCGTCCACCGTCGAAACATCTCCCGTGATGTCCACAAAGTCTGTGGAGACGCCTGCGATAAAATGATTGAATAGAATCAAAGGGTACTCCTCCGACACGGGGGCCCAGTCCGGAGGCCCCGAATCTCGGGGGACGGCGCAACGCGCGATCGCGTCCGCCGCAGGCTCGCGGGTTAACTCCTCCAGTTTCCACGGCGGCAACACAGCTTTGCAAAGGTCGACTCTGTTCCGTCCTTCCCATGCGTAGACGCGCACCTTCCGCAGAAGCGCAAAGATTACGAAAGCAGAATACCCTATCCACTCTCGGCCCCCCCCCGGCGTTCCGCGAATACTGCGCGACAACTTCATCAATTTCTCGAAGCACCTCTGGCCCTGTTGTGAAAGTGCCCCTGCAGGCGCAGGCGGGGCAACCACAGCGCCTGCATTCGCGGCTGTCTTTTCAAAGGCGGTCACTGCAGCAATCTCCGCCCCTGTAAGCACGGGTTCCGCTATGTCGCGAACAGCAAGCGGGGCGGGTTGGGAGGGAGCGACAGGGGCAACCCCCTTTGCTGAGAGGGCTGCTGTTGCCGCGGAGTCCTCCAGGGCAGCCTCCACTGCGGAAGCGGCCTCGGCGATAGCGTCGGCGCCATGCGCGCCAGCAAGACCCACGCACGCCTCCGCTGTCGCGGGGCCTTCAGAAGGGCCCACGCACGGTTCCGCCGCCACTTCAGGAGGGGCCACGCACGCTTCCGCTGACGCACCCGCTGCTGCGGGGCCGTCAGAAGAGCCCGCGTACGGCTCCGCTGCCACTTCAGCAGGGGCCACGCACGCCTCCGCTGACGGCCCCGCTGCTGCGGGGCCTTCAGCAGGGCCCACCCACGGCTCCGCTGCCGCTTCAGCAGGGACCACGCGCGCCTCGGCCGGCGCCTCCGCTGCTGCGGGGGCTCCAGCTCCTGCGGGCCACCCGTCCGCGCAATGCACTAAATGCCAGGGCGCTTGCAAGTCTGACCACTTATTGCAGTCCACAGAACCGTCCGCCAGACGGTGGTCGCTGGGACACGGCCACTGCGAGCATAAATGAATCTTCTTACATATGCGTTTGCCAGATTCATAATGGCAAGCCGCGCCGCTGCTGCGGCGCATAACGTACCCGAATCCGAATATTGTCCCCTTTAGTTTCCGTGGGTTCATGAGCACTCTGTCGGGGTCTTTCGTTTTGTCTTGTTGGTACCAAAACTCCACAAATTCGTTGGCCTCGCGGTCGTGCCCGACGCGCAGAGGCGCGCTTGCAGGGCGAGCGTCTCCTGGGCCTGGGGGCGGAGCGGCTGCGGCGGCCATGAGGCCGAAGCCATGCGCGCGCACGCGCGGCCGCCCTCTTGTCTCGAGCCCAGCGCCGCAGGGCAAGCAAACGGCTGCATCCTCGCAGTGATCCTCCTGTCGGTGCTGCTGCGGGTGCTGCTGCTGCTGCTCCTCCTCCTCCTCCTCCTCCTACTCCTCCTCCTCCTCCCCCTCCTACTTGTCCCAGCCCCTCCGCCCCCTCCTCGCCAGATTCCGCGGGTTCCTGTGTCCTCTAGCGCGCGAGCGCTGGAGAGCCGCAGGCTCGCGATCCCCCGCGCGGGCCCTCACCCCTGTCCAGTCGACAGAAACCCGCAGACATCCACCTCAGCGGTCAGCGCGCCGCTGCTGCGGTGCAAACGCCGAGTCTGTCTGCACAAAACAAGCCGCTGTCGCGGTCAGCGCGCCGCTGCTGCGGCGCGCGCCAGCGAGCGGATAACGAGGACATCACTTCTCTGTTTCCTGCGCGATGGCTTTCTGGACCACGTCCTCCAAGAACGCTAGAAGAACCTGCTTCTGCTGCGCACGGGTGGACTGTTTGAAGGGCGTCGTCACTTCCGTCAACGCCACGCCTGTGGACCATTTCTCCTCGTTCAGATCCTGAATCCTGGAGGCCCATTTTCGGCCTGCCATTGGCCCTCCTTTGACCTCCACTGCCCACATACCAGAGGGGCACCACCTGGTGGTCCACGGGCGCTTCTCGTCCAAAGCGTCGTCGTCGTCGTCGTCTCTGGGTTCGGGAACGCTTTTGCCCTGGCTCTCCTCGCACAGGTAGTGCAGAAGCCATGGCAGGTCCTGACTCTGAACGAGTAGTTGCCCATGCTTGTTCTCATACGCCATAACCTGTTTCGTGTCGGCCTCATCTGGCTTAGGAGACATCGGCATGGTTACTCTGCAGAGCGTGCCTCGAGAAAATCCTTCCTGCTTCTCCGGGGTTTTCTCCGGTGGGCCACGCGCCGCCACCTTCTTCGCTTTCGATGCGCCCTTGACGGTTCCGAGGAGATCCGCCATGGGATCCCGAGCTTTTTCTCCCGCTGCCGCGGAAGCTCCTGCTGCAACCCCCGCTGCTGCAGGGGCCTTTTTCACAGGAGTCCCCGCTTCGCCCACGTTGTCTCCTTCTCCGGCGCGAAGCTTCCCAAGCAATTTCTCTGACATGGCCGTTTCGTTCAAGGCGCCCTTCGCGGCGCTGGGGCCACCGACCGCCTTGAGCATCCACAGGCGGTGCTTCCCGATGGGCACGAAGGCCTCTAGGCTTTCCTCGCCGCCAAAGGAAACATAGCGCTCCTCGCATTCCAAAGCAGATCCCGCTGCTCCCTCGTGAGTTCGGCACAGCCCGCCCGTCGCGCAGAGCACCCCCATGCTCGTGCCATCTTGGCGCGCTGCTTTCCCGACAACGACATCCCGCCACGTTTTCTCTGCCTTGCGTTTCATGCCGCCGCGCGCAAGCCCTCGCTGCTGCGAAGGCGCCCGCGTCCTCGGCGTCTGCTCCCCTCGCTGGTGATCCGCCTGAAAACGGCTATGGAAAGCGGACTCCTCGTCTCCAACAGATCCTCCTACTCCTCGTCAGCATCATTCTCCCTCCTCGAGCATCCTTCCATCTCATCCAACCCCATCCCCCTCCTTCTCTCCCGAACGAGCACAGCTGCCCCCCCTGTCCCTTGACCGCCCCTCTGTCCCTTGAGGGGGGGCCTTGCGTGCTCTGACCGCCCCTCTGTCCCGGAGGGGGGGGCGCCCTGATCGAACGACCACCCCTCCGTCACAGAGGGGGGGGCGTCCTGATCGAACGACCGCCCCTCTGTCACAGAGGGGGGGGGCGTCCTGATCGAACGACCACCCCTCTGTCACAGAGGGGGGGCGTCCTGATCGAACGGCCACCCCTCTGTCACAGAGGGGGGGGGCCTTGCGCGCTTCGACCGCCCCTCTGTCCCGGAGGGGGGGGCGTCCTGATCGAACGACCACCCCTCTGTCCCGGAGGGGGTCCCGCGAACGGGGCGGCAGGACGATGAGCAGGACGATGAGAACGGAGAGAGGAAAACAGGACACGGGAGGGAGGCAGGAACGGACGAGGGGGGACGGAGACGGAGGCGAGGCATGAGGGGAGGGCAGGACGAACACAGAGGGAGAGGAGCAGGACGAGACCTGGGAGGGGATATGCACCAGGAGAGAGATCTCATGGAGGAAGAGGAGGGGAGGGGACGAGAGGCACCCATAAGCGCAAGCAGGCCCTCGCACTTGCTCCATTTCTCAGCGACCGCCGCGCCGCCATGAGAACTTTCGTGCCACCGCCACTATTGCGGCGGATGCGTGACCTCCCCCACCCCTGTCCCGTGCTGTTTCTGCTGCCACCCTCCCCCCTCCCTCTTCGACCTCCCCCCCCCGCCCTTTTCCCCCCCCCCCATCCAGCTGACGGCTGCGGGCTGTGACGGGTCGATCATCATCCGCTGTCATCTGCCGCCCTGTTTCGCGCGCCCTCCGCTGCCGCGGCGGGATCGCACGAAGTGGGCCCCCTGGCCAGGGATTGTCATCTTACCGCTCTTGGGGGCTTTCCGTCCCTCCTCCGCGTCCTTCTTCCGTTTATTATCCTTCTCTTTCTGCTCCTTTTGCCATGCCTGCTTCTCCTTTTGGGGGTCGGGGGCCCTCTTCTCCTTTGTGATCTGCAGCGTCAGCCGATCTCCGCGCACCAGAGGCACCGTGTTGTGCATGCGCGGGACAAGCGCGCTGCAGACGCGGAGGGGGGCGGACGGCTGGCACTTTGTCATGGTCTGGAACTCTTGTGGTCGAAGTGCCACGTTGAACTTCCAGTGCTCCTGTCCCTGCACTAGCTGGGCTCGGGCAAGTTCTTCTGGTGTCATCCTCTCAACTCCCCAAAAGAAGTGCAAGGACTCGGTACCTCCGAACTTAAACTGGTACGGATTCTCTGACTGGTCGGCCTCGCCCTGTGCAGCCGCCGCTGCTGCGGGGGCCGCCCCGTCGAGCTCCGGACCTCCGGGCGCCTCGCCCTGCGCACCCTCCGCTGCTGCGGAGGCCGCTCCCTGCGGCGCGGGCTTGAGCTCCAGCTCTGGTAATTTGAAATCGGGCGTTGCCCAATACTTTTCCATTTGCTCGACAGGAGTCGGACGTTTCTCACCGACTAGCACCTCCACTGCCCGCGGGTTGCTCGAGACTTCCGGGAAAACCTTCGCGGTGGGGCAGCAAGGGAAGAGCATCAGTTTCCCCTCGGCGATGTCCTCAGTAGCCACCACATGGACACTCTTGGCTTGAACGTCATATTGCATCTGGACGGGTTGGGCGCAAGTGTCCGCGTGACGATGGAAGCTAGTCATCACTTCCGCGATGCTTGCTTGGTGCCACCTTTCTGTGTCGAGATTGGCAGACGGAGCCGAAGCGTGCCACGATTTCACTGGGACCACCATCAGGCTGTTCAGGGGCTTTGACACTTCAGACATCTGCCTGTTCAGAGGCTTGTCTTCTTCGTTGAACTCTATCAGTACTGGCTGCGGGCGAGGGCCCTCGCCACCTCCGCTGCTGCGAGGGCCATCGGGGTTCTCGGGGGCCGCGGGCAGCTTGGCGGCCCAC
>CAUYUJ010017769.1:166456-186456 GCA_963575745.1 Prorocentrum cordatum
CCCGTTGCGGAAGCCTTCGGGCCACGCGCCTCCAACGCAGCTCGTCTGGCAACGAAAGAACGCGCCCCCCACTGCTATGGAGAGTTTGCCTCCCTTTGCTTTGGGATTGTAGGCCCCCTCTGCCAGGACAACCGACCAGGCCCGGCACGAGAACTTCCCGTGGGAGTGCACGCCAAGCTCCTCGCACTCCTCGACGCGTTCGGGGGTCCAGAGGAGAGCCCCGACGCACTCGTCCGCGACCGCGCCGTAGCAGCCACTCTGGCGGATCAGCGCATCGAGATGTCGCTTCCGCTGGTCGCGTTTGATGTCCACACCAGGCTCGAACGAGACTAAGAGGACCCCTTCGCGCCTTCCCCTGGCAGCTGCGACCCAATCCGGCAGGGCAGCGTCCGCGCGCAGGACGAGAGAAGCAAAAGCCAAGTTCACGCGCGCCTCTGTCGGCCCCTTCTGCACCTGGTCTGCCTCGTCGCACAGCAGCGGCGCAAGAGGCTTGGAACGGCTCGGGCCGCGCTTTTCCTCTGGGAAGTGCGGGCGGCCTTCCCCGCTGACAAGAGGCGGGGCCTCTTCGTCGGCGTTCGCGCCTTGGTGGGCAGGAAGCGCTGGCGATCGCGCCTTGGTGGTCAGGCCGATAGGCTGTCTCGCGGGCCCCCGCTGCTGCGGGGGAGCTGTCGCGCCCGTGCGCTCGCAAGTCCCACAGTTTGTCTGCTGCGGTAAGACCCTGCCGTTTTTGCCAATTATTCGTGCAGGGGGATCTCGGTCTCGGGTCCTCGGAGCGGGCGGCGTTCTGTCCAGGCTGGATTACCGCTGCGGCGGCGGCTGGCTCCACGCATGCCCCCGCTGCTGCGGAGGCCGCCTGCGGAGCCCGCGCTGGCGCCGACGCCTTGCTCTGCGTCGTGTTGAGCGCCGCCGTTTTGAGTGCAAGGGCGCTGGCGGCGACCGTCAACTTCCGCGCCTGCGCGATGTCGCCCTTGTCCATCATTTTCTGAGCAACCGCCAGGCTCCGCGAAACGGTTTCCTGGGCAGCGCTCATCGACGAGAGGAGCGCCCCAACGTCCGTTGCAGCCCCAACCCCCGCTGCTGGAGGCTGGCGCTGAACCTGCCAGTCCCTGCGGAACTGCTTCAGGGGCCTCCTCTGGCAGCCCCCGCTGCTGCGGAGGCTTCAGCAGGGGCTCCTGCGCGGTTCCAGTCGCGCCCTGCTGCCCCATGCCCCGGGCCGCTCCCGTCGCGGAGGCGGGCGGGCGCGGAGGGAGGCAGGCCTGCAACGGCTGCGGATTCACTTCATCGCATTGCCATCCCTCCCTGCGCTCAAATGGCTTTTCCCCTTGCGCCAGTCTGCTGCTCCCACTTCTGAACTACCTCATCCCTTCTACCTCCCCCTCCACCCTCCTCTTCCTGTTCAATCCTCCCTCCTCCCTCCACCGTGCTCATTTCTCCTTACTCCCTTCTCTGCTCCTCCTACGTGGGGCGTTTCACGACAACGACGACGACGACGACGACGATGACCACGACGGCGACAACGAGGACGACGACGACCACGACGACGACGACGAGGACGATGACCACGACGGCGACCAGCGACGACGACTAGCGACGACGACGACCGACGACGACGACGCCGACCACGACGACGACGGCGACGACGACAACGAGCGACGACGACGACGACAATCGACGACGACGAGGAACGACGACGACGAACGAGGACGACGATTACGACGACGAGATGACGAAGGTTCGAAGATCGAACCTCGAAGTGCGAAGCTTCGAAGTTCAAACTTCGGACTTCGAACTCCGAACTTCGAACTTCGAGCTGCGAACTTCGATGGGGTGCCAGGGATGCAATGGGATGGAGGGAAAAATGGGAAGGAGAGAGCGAGGAAGCGGGAGGGGAAGTTGGAGGAGAACGAACAGGCGTGGAGCGACGAGGAACGGGCGGCGAGGAGCCGACGTCGAGGGCGGCGGGATGGGGGGACAGGGAGGAGAGGGGCGACTTCAGAACGAAGATCGCGCAACGGCGCCTGCACGCGCGCCCCCGATCTCGCAGGCCGACGCGCGCGCCCCTGTCGAAATGCAACGCACCCTTCATTCGAGCCCCGCTGCTGCGGAGCCACCTAATCCACAACCAAATCGTCTGGGGAGCTGTTCGGTCCCCAAACTACTGGTTTGCCAGCCGCTGCTGCGGACGCCGAGGGCCCGGTGCTGGACGCCGCGGCCCCGCTGCTGCGGGGCCCCTGAGAAGGCGTCGGCCTCCCCTCTCTGGCGGCGTCGAACTTGACCTTGCGCTCCACACCGAGGTCCTTGTACCAGCGATGTGTTCCTGACCCGTCGCTCCCGCCCAAACCCGCGGCTGGTGGCCTCACCGTGTCCGCGCGGGGCACGAGGGGCAGAGCTTCGACCTTCCTGGCGCCCCAGTGCGGGTGTAAGCGGACGCCTGTCCCGTCGTCGCGGTGCAACGCGACATCCCACATCGGCAGCTTCACATTCACCCGCTGCCCCGCGAACTGTCGCGCGCGCACAATACTCTGGCGCATGTGGTCGTAGCTGTTTGGCCGGACTTCGAGGGAACAGCCGATCAGAGCCCCGCTGCTGCGGGCCCCCCCCACGACCTCCCTGATATCTTCCTCCCTGAGCGTCGCCACCATCTCTCGCCACCGCCAAGGGACTTCCTCGTCGCTTCTGAAACCAAAGCTCGTTCCCGCACCGTGGTCGCAAACAGCGACCATGGTGGGCTCCGCATTGTCAAACCACTTGGCTTCTGACTCGAACGGGGCAGTTGGGTCTTCTTTCACGTTGCGCCACCATTTCAACGCTTGGTTGTGTTGCTTAAACGAAGTGCCGAGCCTCTCTTCATAACTCAAAAAATAATTGACATCAAACTTCTCAAAATCCTGGGGCCCGCGCGCCGCCGCCGTTGCGGTGGCGCGGGGCTCCTGCGCCGCAGGCGCGGCTCGGGATCCCGACCCCTCTCCTGAAACTGTGTCCCCAGGTTCTGGTGAGTTTCGGAGGGCAGCCCTCGCGAAATTATCGAATTCGGGCATGCCGAGACCAGGGGCGCGGGAGCTCACGACGCCAAGCGCGGCGAAGCGAGACGGCCGTTGAGGCGCGACCGCCGCCGCTGCTGCGGCGGCAGGGCCACCGCGCCATTTGGCGTCCTCCGTTGGCGTGTCCCCGTCTTGTCGCCACTCTCTCCAACCCCACGCTGACCAATCATGGCCGTCCTCCCAGCCACGCCAGCCGCTGCTGCGGCTATCCCACCATCCTTCCGCGCCACCCCATGTGTATCCGCCTGCATCGCATCGCCCATTGCAAGACGATGGCGCAGGCGCGCGTTAGGCCGCGAGCGGCCCGGCTGCACCGTTGCTCGCGGGCGACCCCACGGGCGCGGGATGGTTTGAGCATAGCGGCGAGGGACGACGCGATGTGATTGGACGGCAGAGAGGTTGAAAGGAAGGGGGGTTGGAAACGGAAGAACGAAGTGGACGAAGAGCGGAAGTCGAACCAGAGGGGGGAGAAAAGGGCGGAAGAGAATGAGGACATGCAGACGAAGGAGAGTGACGAGGTAGATGGCGGGGCAGAACGGCAACGGAGGATAATGTGGTGGAAATTGTGAAAAGGACGCATGGAAAAACACGACGAGGATCACAGACGCAAAGATGATGAGCGCAGTGGTAGCATGACATATCCGAAATCAAGAAGCAGGATGAGGAGGAACGGGATGACGAACAACTCTGTCACAGAGGGCCTCCAAACGCACCCCCTCTGTCACAGAGGGCCTCCAAACGCACCCCCTCTGTCACAGAGGGGCAACATGATCACTTTAATGCGGCTTTTGGATTAAGCATCGTCGTCATCATTATCAACAGCAGCAGCATCATCAGCATAATCATCATCATCGTCATCAGCATCGTCATCATCATCGTCGTCCCCATCAGCACTTGCATCATCGTTGTCGTCATCGTATTCCTCATCAGCATCATCATCAGCATCCGCATCAGCATCCTCATCATCATCATCAGCATCATCATCACCACTTGGGGTCACCGATAAGTGGAGCCCTGGACCACACCAAGTGACTAGACTTCAATAGCGCTCGTGATGCCGATGTACAAAATTCGCCACCGTGCCGCTGGGCACGGAGTGAGCGTGTCCTCAGGTCCTGGGTCAAATCCTCTAAGCCTCACCCCTCACTCCTGAGGAGTCTTTAAGTGGCCCGGACCACACAATGCCGAAATCTCCAGGGAGCTTATCGCGACTCCCCTAGCGTTCCTGGCGTCTTCTCGCGTAACTGTTTCTGGCCCGAGAGGGCCCCAAGACAGGCTAAGAGGGCCCCAAGAAGCCCCCACGATGGTCCAAGAAGGCCCCGAATCGCTGAATGGTCGCTCCAAGACGCTCAAGATGGTCCCCAAACGGCCCAAGAAGCTTCCAAGACGCCCAATGAGGCCTCCAAGAGGCCTCCCTAGATGGCCCCGAGAGGCCAAAATCCGAAATTCGGTATTGGGTGTTTGAGGGAGTTTGGCATGTGCTTCTTCTTTTCGGCCGTCCGACGGCCCGAGACGGCCCAAGAGCTCGCAAAGATCGCCCCAAGATCGCCCGAGAGGCCTCCAAGATGGCCCCAGAACGGCGAAGAGGCCCCCAAGACGGCCCCAAGACGGCCCAAGAGGCCTCGAAGGCGCCCGAGGTGACCTCCAAGACGACCCTGGAGCACCCCAAGAGGGCCCCAAGTCGGCCCAGAGAGGCCCCCAAGACGGCTTCCGACGGCGTCAGACGGGCCAGAATACCCTAAGACGACCAAAGAGGCCCCCGAGAAGCCCCCAAGCGCCACGAAGAGGCCCAAGAAGGCCCCCAAGATGGCTCCAAGAGGCTCCCAGGAAGCGTCCAGGAGGCCCCACGAGTGTGACCAGAGGCTCCCAGGATGCCCCCTCCTCCTCCTTCTCCTTCTCCTCCGCCTCCTCCTCCTACTCCTCCTGATCTTCCCCGCCATCCTTCCCCAAGTGCTCCCCGAAAGGTTTCCACAACGGCTGGGGAAACACGTGGTCCGACAGCTTGGCAGAGCTCTTGCCACAACGCTCGGCCACATGTGCGACTCCACAAGGCAGGAGGCGGCGGTGATTCGCCGTAGGCGTCTTCGATAATACAGCTCCTGCTCCTCACCCTCATCATTGCCCTCCCTGTCACCATCCCCTCCTCCTCCTACTCCTCGTCCTCCTCCTCCAACTCCGCCTCCTCCTCAATCTGCTGCCCCTCCTCGGCCTCCTCCTCCTGTTCCTCATCCTGTTCATCTCATCATCAGCGTGATTATCAAAGGATCGTCACCGTCATCATCATCACCCCTCTAATCACCATCACCCTCCCCATCCATGTCATCAAATCCATCACAAATGTTCACGTTGATGCTGGCACGCAAGTAACCATCAACCACCGCATACCTCCCCCCCCATCCTCCGCACCACCACCACCACCACCACCACCACCACCACCACCACCACCACCACCACCATAAACATCACACCCACCATCAGCCAGACATCCATCCATCCACCTACCCGTCATTAACAAAATCATAACCATCAGCAACCACATCATTAACATCATCATTCCCATCGTCGACATGGCATTCAAAATCATCCCTGCTGCTGGCACAGTTCATGATACTCGCTCTCGTCGTTCTTGTCCTCCTCGTCCTCGTCTCTGCCCTCCTCCCCCCACTCTTCCTCCTCCTCCTCCTCCTCCTCCTCCTCTCCCAGGCGATGCTTGACCACCTCGTTGGACTTCAGGGCCCCTGGATTTGACTCCGAAACTGGGCCTTCCCCACAGCATACATCAGGGAGTGGACTCGCACTTGGACTAACGAGCCGCAGGTGCGTTCTGGAGTCAGGCAAGCTTGGCCGATGATGGTAGCTCGTGCTCCGCAGCTCCAGCCTTCAGAGTACGCGCTTCACGCTCGCGGGCAGGTGTCTGCCACCACCGCCCGCTTGCTTCGGGCAAGGCCGGGTCCAGCGTGCGCCCACACGCGCGAGAAAGGTCCCTCGCGCGAGGGATGGCACGCGCAGCCAAAGGCCGAGTCACGATGGTCGACTCGTCGGCCTGGATCAAGCCGCCGATTCGTTGGACGAGGCGTCTGGTGATCAGGCTGGTCGTCTTTGACGCGATGCTGGCGAAGGCTTGCAGCGAGGTGCCGACAGCATTTCTGTGAGGCATCTTGCGCATGCTCGCGAAAATTGTATTTAACATCGCTGCGGGGGGATCCTGAACACAGTCTCGGAGGAAGGATGCAGGCTCAATTTCGGATGATTCGTGCCATCGATGCAGGGTTGCGCGGGAGAACCCCCTTACAGGTATTACCTTTGCAGTTGCAACACTGAGCACAGCGTCTACGGGGCCTCAGACTCCCTCTGTCCGCAGGCCCTGCCGACTGGTTTCAGGTTGACCACCCCGCCCAACACGAAGCTTGGCAATCCCACAGTCTCAATGGGGACGCTCTTTTCCCTGGGCGTCTGGGAGTGGGGTCTGAAGATGCCCCCGTTCTTGTCTTCGGGGACGCGTCGGGTGGACCTGATTCTAAGAACCAGATGTTTCGTTGTGTGGGCATCGCTGTGGGAACGTATTGATGTGTCCTTGCAGCTCTTCATCTCGCCAATCGGTACACCCAGACCAATTGTCTACGCGTCAAGTCCGCCGGCCCCCTTGTGGGGCCACCAGGCTGTAGGCCGAAGGTTCGCAGTTTCTTGTACCAGTTGCAGCTTCCAGTTTCCACTGTTACAGTTCTGCTTCTTGCTGCTTACTGTTCCTTGTTGATGGACAGCGCGAGGGGGGCCCAAAACGAGCATTTTTACAACGCCCTGAGCGTGTTGTTTGAATTGCTGGGGTGGGTAAAATTATCACCCATCACGCAGATCGGCAGGGTAAGGGTCCAAAAACACAGGGGGTTTGCCACATTTCTAAAATTCGGTGGCACCCCTCACGCAGATCGGCAGGGTAAGGGTCCAAAAACACAGGGGGTTTGCCACATTTCTAAAATTCGGTGGCACCCCTCACGCAGATCGGCGGGGTCAGGGTCCAAAAACATAGGGGATTTGCCACATTTCAAAATTCGGCTGCACCCCTCACGCAGATCGGCGGGGTCAGGGTCAAAAAACACAAGGGATTTGCCACATTTCTGAAATTTGGCGGCACCCCTCACGCAGATCGGCAGGGTCAGGGTCCAAAAACACAACAGATTTACCACATTTCTGAAATCCGGTGGCACCCCTCAAACAAATCGGCGGGGTCAGGGTTCAAAAGCACAGGGGATTTGATACGTTTCTAAAATTCGGCGGCACCCCTCACGTCGATCGGCGGGGTCAGGGTCCAAAAACATATGGGACTTGCCACATTTCTGAATTTCGGTGACACCCCTCACACAGGTCGGCGGGGTTAGGGTCCAAAAACACAAGGGATTTGCCACGTTTCTAAAAATCCGGCGGCACCCCTCACGCAGATCGGCGGGGTCAGGGTCCAAAAACACAAGGGATTTGCCACATGTCTGAAATTCGGTGGCAATACCGCGCATCTTAACAAGCAAGTTCGATCTTCTGCACGCGCCGATAAACAACGATGGCTGGACAATGCGATCGAAAACGGCGGTTGGCAAGCGATTCGGTCCTTGCGGAAAAGCCTGGCTCCACAGCAAGGGCGTCTACGCAATCTTGCAGGTGATCTGGTGGATTCTGAGGAAAAGGCCGAAACAATGGCGGACTATCTGGAGACAGTGCAATGGAAATTATATGATTGACCTGAACCATTACCACTGATACAGCAGAACGGCGGCACGTTGAATATCAACACGGGAAGCGTTACTCTTGGGGAAGTGCGCCGAGCAGTACAACGCCTACGGGCCAACAAAGCAGCAGGCAACGACGGCGTGCCCCCCGACTTATGGCAAGTCCTTTGGTCAAACGAAGACGCTTTAGATGTGCTCCGGGATCTTTGTGACGATTGTTGGAAGCAAAAGCAGATACCAGAAAAGCGGCGGGAAGCATCTATTGTTACAATCTTCAAAAGAGGTGACACGTCGCAGCCTGGGAACTACAGGCCAATATCTCTGCTGGCAGTTGGGTATAAACTATTGGCAAGCATAATTCTACATAGGTTCAAACATGGAGGAGTGGAGAGCCGGTTGCGGGAATCGCAATACAGATTTCGACCTGGCCGTGGTACAACAGATGCATTATTTTTGGTACGCCGTCTAATTGACGCCACGCTGGAAGACAAGAACGGGAAGTTGTCTATCTTGTTATTGGACTGGAGCAAAGCATTCGACAATATCAAACCAGACGGCCTGCTTCACGCTTTACGAGAATTTGGAGTACCGCAGGAAATGTTGGACATGGTGAAAGCAATCTACACAGCACGTACGTTCGTGGTAAAGGACGGGCCCAACACATCTACGCAACGTAACCAGTGAGCCGGCATCGCACAGGGCTGCCCTCTTTCACCCTACTTGTTCGTTATCGTCATGTCGGTCCTTTTGGAAGCAGTAGACAACGAAGTACGGCAACATGTAGATACAACGGCAAAGAAAGACTACCTCATCACAGACGACGTCCTGTACGCCGACGACACGATGCTGCTAGCCGAAGACCCCAGCGCTCTCCAGAGACATCTGAACGTGGTGGCGGCGATCGGCAAAGCATTTGGATTGGAGCTCAACGAAGAAAAAACAGTTCTGTTAAATATCAATTCGGATGCGGAAGTATTTGGGCCTGGCGGAGACGCGATTCAAGCTAAAGATAGTGCTGTTTACTTGGGCGGCCTCATCAGCACCGACGGGAAGCCACGGACGGAACTTACAAGGCGACTTGGCGAAGCAAAGGGTGCTTTTCAGAAGCTCTGCAGTATTTGGAGTCATGCGAACGTATGCCGGAAACGAAAAGTACGAATATTGGAGTGCTGTATTTTCTCCAAGCTCTTGTATGGACTGGAGTCGTGCGTTCTTCTATCACGAGACCTGGACCGGCTGAACAGTTTCCAAGCCAGGTGCCTCAGGAGAATGTTCAACATACCTTCAGCTTTTATATCGCGCGTGAGCAACGCCGAAGTGATGACTGTAGCTGGCGCGCAACGCCTGTCCGCCATGTTGTTACAGCGGCAGCTTACATACTATGGTAAACTTGCTAGGGCTCCTCCGGACACGCTCCCGAGAAAGATGGTTTTTGAATCGGGGCACCTGCATGGTCTTTTACCTCGAAGGTGGAACATTTCTCGCAGACGAGGACGCCCCAGATTACAGTGGGGAAGTTACATGCGCGCACGCGCCCTGAGCGTAGCACAAGATAGCCCGGAAGATTTGGACTTGCTGCTGCAGTCGCCGGCTGCGGAATGGAACGCTGCAGTCGCGCAATTCTGCAAATCAGTGTAATGTTTCCCTCGCCTCCCCTCCCCCCCTTCCTCCCTCCCCTCCTTCCCTCCTCCTTCCCTATTGCATGACACAATGCTGGTGCAATTGCCACCGCCGCCCACTACTGCAATATGCAGTGGTTGCGTTCCGGCGCGCGTGCACTCAGCCCGGACAGGTATTCTGCATGAATTTTCCTTGGCCTTCTATACTGCAATATGTTTTGCCGATGCGCCGTCTAGGTGCGGCTTCTTGCGTGCGTGCGTGCCTCACGCAGATCGGCAGGGTCAGGGTCCAAAAGCACATGAGACTTGCAACATTTCTAAAATTCGGCGGCACCCCTCACGCAGATCGGCAGGGTCAGGGTCCAAAAACATATGGGATTTGCCACATGTCTGAAATTCGGCGGCACCCCTCACGCAGATCCGCAGGGTCAGGGCCCAAAAACACAAAAGATTTGCCACATTTCTGAAATTCGGTGGCACCCGTGACGCAGATCCGTAAGGCCAGGGTCGAAAAACAAACAGGTCCCGACACTGCTTCACGGCGGCGCCCACACCTCATGATTTAGCTATTGCATCTCCCATTATCTTAGACAGGGGGCCGGCGGCATGGGGCGAAGCCCTTACGGATAACGAGGCGGTGGTGGACGGGTGGTGGGCTAAGAAGCATGAGAGTCCTTCGGGGGAGATGGCGGGCCTATGTAGGGACATCGGGAAGTCATTAGACGAGCAGGGCGGACCAGATCATCACATGGCTGTCGTCTCGAGTCCCTCTCATCTTACCCCGCAGAGGTTTCTTCAGCGTTGTATTACATCCCATCTCGTCATCGACAATGAAGTCGTCAAGGAAACCTAAGGCATCTGTGCGGAGAGAGTGCGATTACCTCAGAGTCAGCGTGTGGCGGCTGTGGAGGTCGAGACCAAGACTTATATGGTTTGGACACGATGCATGAGGGCTTAGTTGGAAGTTCTGCCAGTCACAAGTAAGAAACCTGACACATCTACTCCGTATAGTATAATCCTTGGGCTCCTCCTCCTGCCCCCCACGCACACACAACCGCCACTGCCACACTCGCCTGCTGTGGTCGCGCGATGTCGCTCCTCCAAGCAGACCGACGCCGATGGCATGAGGTGTACACTGTGTTTCTCCGCCACGAGCCGCGCTGCTAGGACGGTATGACTAGGAACCGAGTGCGACCCGCCCCAGGCCGTTCGAAGAGGACGTTTAGATCGGCCCCAGGGGCAGGATTGCACAGCGGCGGCGTTTTTGTGCATAGCTAACATGCTATCTTCTATCACACAGGCAGCGGCATGTGGTTTCGCAAGCAGTGTGCACGGCCTGGTCAGTTCAACTTCGTGGTGCGGACAAGTTCTGTGTACTGAGTCCGCTCTCGGGTAAGCGGCGTAAGTATATTGATGTATTGCCCAGAGGTTCGAGACCCATGGAGTAAGCTTCTGTCGTATGGTGTTGTGACGCCTCGCGTCTGGTCCGAGTCCGATCGTCCTCCTCTTCCTCCTCTTCTTCACAAGCATCCGAAACCTCGTCCTCGCCGTTCAGATATGCAACATATCCATCCACTTCGTCCTGACCTTCTTCCTGCGCCTCCCCGTCCACTCCCCCTCATCGAATTGTTTCGTCCTCCCGTAACTCCTCATCATGATCATCCCCCCTCGCTCTTGTTCTCCTTGTCCTCGTCTCGTCTTCCTTGTCCTGCGAAGGGGGGGGTAGAGGCAAAAAGGGTACCGATATCGATACTCCCCAGGCCAACCTAAAAGTTCAACCAGAATGTCGGGGCGACTCCAGGCGTGACGACGCAGGAAGGGTAGCGGTATCGGAATACATTTCTCGTTTCCTGAAGGACGGGATGAAGGACGACGGAGCGGACGACCGAATGAACGACGGAAAGGACGGGATGGAGGAGGACGGAGAAGACGACGGGGAGGATGGGATGGAGGACGAGAGAGACGACGAGATGGAGGACAACGGAGAGGACGATCTGAATAAATCCCTCTTTTTGAAGGACGGGATGGAGGACGACGGAGACGACGAACGCGGAAAGAGGAGGTTCCAGCTTTCAGCGCCAAGGCTGCGTCTCCGATAGAGCCCGCTCGGGGGCGCCGCGAGGGCAACAACATTATGTTGTTGTTTACGTCGCAGCACGGGAGAAGCAGTCCGCACGCGCGCTCGAGAGGGCCGGGAGGCGGCAAACGCTAATTGCCGAGCGCCAAAAAACACAAGCCTGCGGAAAGAGTCTTCCGTTCCACAGGGCAGTTGGCGGCGATGGAGAAACACTGAGGGGATGAGGGGGAGGAGGAGGAAGAAGGAGCAAGGAGAAGGAAGGAGGAGGAGTGGGAGGGGGGGAGGAGAAGGAAGGATGAGGAGGAGGAAGGAGAAGGAGGAGGAGGAGGAAGGAGGAGGAAGGAGGAAGGAGAGGAGGAAGGAGGAGGAAGGAGGAGGAAGGAGGAGGAGGGAGAGGACGAGGAGGGGAGGAGGAGGAGAGGAGGAGGAGGAGGAGGAGGAGGAAGGAGGAAGGAGGAGAGAGGAAAGTGAGGAGGAAGAGGAGGAAGGGGAGGGGGAAGGAGGAGGAGGAGGAGGAAGGAAGAGGGAGAAGAAGAAGGGGAGGGACGAGGGGAGGCGAGGAGGAGGCGAGGAGAAGGAGGAAGGCGGGGAGGATAGAGAGGAGTGAGGGAAGGAGGAGGAGGAGGATGACAAGGGCCCAGGAGGGGAGACGCGGCGGCACCTCTACGGCCAAGAGAAAAAAGAAAGAGAAGACGCCCGTCACCAAAGGCGGGGGACGCGCCCGGCTGCGCAGCACCACGGCAACCGCCACGCTGCCGCACAACGCTGCAGGAGGGGCTGTCAGGATGAGGACGGCGATGAGGAGGATGAGGAGGAGGAGGAGGAGGAGGAGGAGGAGGAGGAGGAGGAGGGGGGGAGGGGAGGAGGGGGAGGGGGAGGAGGAGGGGGAGGAGGAGGAGGAGGAAGAATGGAAGGAGGGCGATGAGGAGGAGGAGGACGATGATGAGGAGGAGGAGGAGGAGGAGAAGGAGGAGGGGGAGGAGGAGGAGGAGGGGGAGGAGGAGGAGGAGGGGAGAGGACACGACGAGACGAGGGCGATTAGAGAGCAGCAGCAGCACAACCAGCCTCGAACTGATCCCCATCCCTGAAGTGGACCAGCCCGAGACCATGGTCAGTATTAGGGATGCCCTTTCAGAAGACCACAAGAAGAATCGAGATCGGCACCGAGCCAAGATGATGCCATGCACGAGGATGGGGATATGCTTCATGCTGGTGGGCAGCAGTAGAGAGACGCGAGAAGACAGATCAAAGACGCGAATAGCCTTACCGCGCGCACGGATGTGCGAACGGCTGTGTCCGCGCAACCCGGCACCACTACATCCGGTCTGGAGCCTGCTGCGAAACCACTGTCGGCTGCCAGGCGCCGCATGGCGTCGTCCCACTTCACGCATCTTCTTGTCGCGCGCGGCAGACGCCATGCGCAGCCTGCCACTGAATCGGTCCAGTCGGGATCCCGCCATCTGGTAACCTTCCGCGCACGGGTCGGCTTCTGCGCATGATACACAGAAGCCGCACATAGATGGCAAGGAAAGGCTGGAACCAAAAAGGAGGACGAGGGAGGACAAGGGAAACGGAAGGAGGGAGAAGAAAAGTCCAACTCGAAACCTTTCACCACCATGTTCCTCATAGTCTTTTCACTGTGGCTTCGTTGTATCACCTGCAAAAACATGATAGCTCAACGACCCTAGGGACATCGAACTGGGCTGTTGCATGCCCTCCAATATTGAGCCTAGAATGTACGGAAGCACGCTCGATGATACAAACCTGCCCCAATTCGTATCATGGGCCAGGCCTGCCATCTAGACAAATCTGTGTGCCAGGGCCTGCTCTCCCCTTGCGAAAAAGCTATGCTGAACGTATTACTGAGCATAATCATGATGATGGTGATGCTGATGGTGATGATGACGATGGTGATGCTCATGATGATGGCGATGCTGATGCTGATGCTGATGCTGATGCTGATGCTGATGCTGATGCTGATGATGATGATGATGATGATGACGACGGTGGCGATGATGATGATGATGCACCATTACACTTCATGCATCTTCTTGCCGCTCGCGGTATGCGCCATGCGCAGTCTGCAACTGACTCAGTCCAGTCGGGATCCCGCCATCCAGTGACCTTCCGCACACGGGTTGGCAAGGTTCCTCATACACAGAAGCCGCACATGGATGGCAAGGAAGAGAGGGAGGAAGAAAGGAGGAGGGAGGACAAGGGAAACCGAAGGAGGGAGAAGGCAGGTCCTCCGAATCCGTCTTCTCGTCATAGTGCCAACCCTCACATTATACTTTATAGTGTGATTCGTACTTCCTTCACACGCCGTATCACCATCACCATCCAAATCTGAATCAGCGTCCTCGTCGTCACCATCATCAAAATTATGGTCGCCATTACCATTATCATCACCAACTCAAATCACTTGAAACCGGAGCGACACAAGTCTCCATATCATCATGATCACGAGCGTCATCATCATCATCATCATCAGCAGCCTTATCATCATCACCAGCATCAGCAACTGCAGCATCAGAAGCATAATCAACATCAGCATCATCATCAGCAGCAGCATCAGCATCAGCATCAGCTTCTTCACGATCATCATCAGCAGCAGCATAATCAGCACCATCAGCATCAGCACCAGCATCAGCATCAGCATCAGCATCAGCATCATCATCAGCATCATCATCAGCATCATTAGCATCATCAGCATCATCATAATCATCAGAATCATAATCATCTACATCATCATCAGCACCACCACCATCCTCATCATCAGAAGCATCATCATCAGCATCAGCAGATTCTTCATCATCATCAGAAGGATCATTATCATCAGCATCATCATCCTCATCCTTCTCATCATCAACATCATCATCAGCATCATCAGCATTACCATCATCAGAAGCATCATCATCATCATTACTATCATCGTCATCGTCGTCGTCAGCATGATCGTCAGCATCATCACCGTTGCCACTACCATCATCAAAATCAGAATCAGCATCAGCAGCAACATCATCGTCGTGGTCGCCGTCATTCGCATCATCAGCATCATCATCATCATCAGCATCATCATCAGCATCATCATCGTCATCATCACCAACACCAGCAACATCAGCATCATCATCGTCACCATCATCATCAACATCAGCATCAGCGTCGCAAACATCAGAAGTGTCCTCATCGTCAGCAGCAGCAGAACCAACATGATCATCGTCATCATCGGAATCGTCATCATCAGCATCAGCATCATCATCACCATCGTCATCAGTACAATCATCACCATCACCAACATCAGCGTCATCATCCTCACCATCACCAACCTCGTCGTCGCTACTACAATCATCATCGCCGTGTGTGCCCCGTGTCGTGCTTCTCTGCCCTCTCCTCCTACTTCGTCCCTCCTCCTGCTTGTTTCCATTCGCTGTGAAGGTTACCGGCCCTTCCCCGCCCCCTCCACCACCCTCATCCACCTTCCTCAACGTCCCTCCTCCCTCTTCCTCCTCCTCCTCCTCCTCCTCCCTCCTCCTCCCCCCTCCTTCCCCTCCCCGATTCCTGCTTCTCCTCCCACTCCCCTCTCTCCCCTCTCCTCTCCTCCAGCCCCCCCTCCCTCCGTAGCAATCTTGGGCACGAGGCTCCGTGCGCGAGCGGTCTGCCACTTCCCCCGTGGCGTCGGTCGTCCCTTGCGCTGCAACCTTAGGCGTGCCGGCCTCTCCAGGCTGACCGCGCCCTGCCATGGCTCTGATAGCCGCCTGCCCAGGCTGACCGCGCCCTGCCATGACTCTGATCGCTCATAAGTTCGTGCCCACGGTCACGGGCGTGCGCGCCGACCTACTGGTTTCAGCAAGCCTTACAGGAGACAGTGAAGCGGTTCGTCGTGCGCTCGAAGGTGGTCTAAACACACCCGATGGTTCCAGCATGCCCACAATTCGTCCGTGCTGAGGTCCAACGCGAGCGTGAGCATCCATGCGGATGTGCCAATGTCCACGGGCGTGTGCCGCAACGTCGCAGGCCCAGCTGATCATGAAGTTGAGCTACGGCACGTTCTGATGCTGCCTGGGCCGGCGCTGTGGTGGCGTCCCCTTTTCCTTCACGATTTGAAGCGTTTGCGGGACCTCCTGGCCCATCCACCCTCGGTCTGAGTCTCAGGGGGTGCTGGGGGCTCTACCGTCCGGAAGTTCACTCCTGAAGAAGACCCGTCAGCATAGCCACGGAGGGCCACCCGTTTTGCGGATGACGTTGGTGCTGTCCTGGGGACCTGCTGTAACCTCCCTGTGCTTTCTGCACCTGCTGCGGGTGCTGCACCCGATGTTGCGCACTGCAGGCGCCATGGCACCCATGCTGCTCGCTGGTGCGTGCTCCCTCGTCGTGGGTTCCCACATTCGCCTCTCGCTTCCTACTTCTGCCGGCTGACCTCTTCCGATCGTTGTTCCTCCCGATGGTTGCCTCGCTGGGCGCGTCGCACTTCCGTTGACTTTTGGCGTTTAGCCTCTCGAGTTCGAGCAGTTTGTCGGCCGCTCCTGTAGCAATGCATTGCACTCTGGCTTTCCCCTTCGCCCCTGCTGAATATTTCCTCTTGACCTGGCTTGGCGCCAGCCCGTTCGGGACATCGAGCCTCCCTCGCCTTTCGACATGGTAGCTCTCCTTTCGGTGACTTTTTTTTCGTGTGATTCTTTAGAGCATGCGAACCTGATTGGGTATTTTCGCTGCACCGCCCCCCTCACTCTCTCTCTCTCTCATTCTATCTTTCTGCCTCTCTCTTCGAGCATTGTCTTGACACGGATCACGGGTTCGCCCCAAGCCCTCGTTCGACAACCAATTCCCGCCTACTCACTCCCTCCTGCTCCTCATCCGCCCGACTCGGGCGGGAGCCGTTGCCGCATCCTGGACGACGTCCTCGCTCTCCTGGCGTCGGGTGGTGGTGGTGGAGGGGGGGGTGCTCTCCCTGCCTCGAACCTCATCCCTCACTCCTCCAAGCTCCTCATCATTCCTCCTCCCTCCCAGCCTCATCCTCCTCATCATCCTTCTGTTCCTTATCCTTCTCCTCCTCCTCCTCCTCCTCGTCCTCCTCCTCCTCTTCCTCCTCCTCCGCCTCCTGCTCCCCCTCATCACTTCATGATAATCCGTCCTCCCCCTCCTACCCCTACCTCCTCCCCCGTCCCTCCCTCCATCCCACTCATCTCTATCGCTCTTCCTCCTCCTCCTCCTCACCACCACCACCACCACCTACACCACCACCACAACCACCTAAACCACCACTATCGCCATCACCATCCTCGTCAATATAATATTCTTATTAGTATGCACCATCATCGTCATTGCTGTCATCATCATCAGCATCATCAGCAGCATCATCCTCATCATCATCATCACCATCATCAGCATCATCATCATCAGCATCATCATCATTAACATATCAGTATCGCCATCATCACCAGCATCAGCACCCTCAGCATCATCACCATTGGCACCATCAGCATCAGCATCAGCACCATCATCATTAGTATCATCATCAGTATCAGCATCGCCACCACCACCACAACCATCATCATCACCACCATCATCATCAGCATCAGCAACAGCATCATCAGCACCATCAGCATAATCCTCATCATCATCAGCAGCACCATCATCATCACCACCACCATCATCATGAGCATCATCATCAACAACAACATAGTCAGCAGCATCATCAGCAGCATCACCAGCATCAGCATCATCATCAGCATCAGATCGGTATCATCATCAGCATCGTCATCGTCAACCTCATCATCAGCGGCAGCATCATCGCCATCACCATCACAATCAGTATCAGTAGCATCAGCATCATCATCAGCATCACCATCAGCATCAGCAACCGCATCAGCGTCAGCATTATCAGAATCAGCATCACCATCATCATCATCAACATCATCATCATCATCATCATCATCATCATCATCATCAGTATGATCATCATCCGCATCTGCATCATCAAAATCAGCAGCAGCATTACCATCATCAACATCATCATCAGCAGTATGATCATCATCGTCAGCATCAACACCATCGTCGTCATCCGTATCATCATCACGATAAACAGCAGCATCATCACCATCTTCAGCATCAACATCATTAGCAACAGACTAGGGACCAACATCAGCATCATCATCAGCATCATCGTCATCAGCATCATCATCCTCATCCCTATCATCATCATCATCAGCATCATCATCATCGTCATCATCATCATCATCATCATCATCATCATAATCAGGAGCAGCAGCATCAGAGTCATCATCGTCAGCAACATCAACATCATCAGCAGCAGCAGCCGCAGCAGCATCATGATCAACAGTATCGTCCTATGAAGTACCAGCACCTTCAGCAGCATGATAATCATCACAGTCAGAACCATCAGAGTCACCATCATCAACATCATCATCAGCAGCAGCATCACCACCAGCATCATCACAAGCATTGTCCTACTCATCACCTGGATCAGTATTATCGTCATCCGTATCACCATCAGCACCATCAGCAGCAGCAGCAGCATCAACATCATCAGTAGCAGCATCAACATAGTCGCCGTCGCCAGCTTCATTCCCAACATCATCATCAACATCATCAACAATAACATGAACAGTAGCATCACCATCACCATCCTCAGCATCATCTGCAGCAGCGGCATCACCACCACCACCACGACCACATTCATCATACCCTCCCTCCTCCTCCTCCTCCTCCTCCTCCTCCTCCTCCTCCTCGTCCTCGTCCTCGCCATCGTCCTCCGCCTCGTCCTCCTCTTCCACCTATTCCGCGTCCTCCTACTCCTCCTCCTCCTCCTCTTCCCTCTCCTCCTCCTCCTCCTCCTCCTCTTCCTCCTCCTCCTCCTGTTCCTCCTCTGGAGATTTGAGCGAACGAGCGACGTCTGCGCCAGCACGTAAACGCAAAGGCGAAGGCCTCCTGCTCAACTGGCTGGAAAGCTGCGTCTCCGACCCGACCCGCCTCCCACCCGCCTCCCCCCCCTACGGGGCGTGAAGACGACCACAGCCACTGCTTTTCTTTTGTTGCCGCCTTCCAGCACGCAGAAACAGAGCAGTGGCTGTGGTCATTTTCGTCGAGCTCGGCACCAGGGAAATGACCACATCCACTGCTTCTTTTTCGGCCAGCTGGAAGGTGGCGCAGACAAGAAGCAGCGGCTGTGGTCATTTTCCCGTCCCGCACCCCCACCACCCCACCACTGTCCGGAGCCCGCCTCGGAACGGCGAGCAAGGACGCGGCGACACTACTCGTTCCGGCCAGCTGCTGCCTCCGAGTGCGCCAGGCGCTCGCGAGCGGCAGGCACGAGGCTGCGGGCGCCTGGTGCTGAAGTCGGTCGGGCGCTCAGCCGACGGCCGCGGGCGCCGGGGGCGCGCGGCGACGGACGCGCCCCCGTCAGCGTCTGCCTCCGAACGCGCGCAGGCGCCCGCGAGCGGGACGTGCGAGGCCGCGGGGGCCCGGCGCGGAGGTCCGCCGGGCGGTCCACGGACAGCTGCGGGCGCTCGGCGTGCCCGCCCCGACATAGTTGTGTATGCGTGCAGACAGTAGAGCCACGCGCGCGCTACGCGCGCGCTTCGGCTCCAGCCACACCTGGCCCAAGTTGTCCGCCACCGCCGCCAAAGCCAGCATCGCTGCAACTCTGAAGAGCCCAGCCCGGACCCCTTCGGGGAGCAGCCAGCCAAAAACGGCTAGCGCGGCGACTAGAGGAGAGCAGGCGGAGAGCAGGAGGAGAGGAGCAGGAGGAGCAGCAGGAGTAGGAGGAGGAGAAAGCGAAGGGGGAGTGAAGGGGGGGAGGAGGAAGAGGAGAAGGAAGAGGAGGGAGAGCAGAGAGAGCAGTAGTAGGGGAGGAGGCGGGACAGGCGAAGCGGGAGGCCGGCGCGGCGCGAGGCAAGCGCTCGAAGCAACGCGCGGCGCGCGGAGCATGCCGTTGAGAACGGACACAGAACGTTGCAAGCGTTCCTGGCGCCAATCAGGGCAGCCCTATCTTCGCGGGCTGGGTCCGGGCCCAGGACGTCTGAGGGTCATGCATAGCCAGGTCGTCCTGAAGGGAAAAACTGGAATCCATTTTCCAACCAAGGCGAGAGAGGGACATCAGCATCGCGGAAATGGGAACAGCCACTTCACGCCACGTAAGCTTGCCTCGGGCCTTGACGACCTCCCAACAGCGCATTCAGCACGAGAGGGAAAGAGCAGCTAGTCTAGCGTTGGCGGCCCAAATCTCACAGTGCCAGCGGATGATGCACGCGACTTGGATGAGTCAGGTGGGGTCCCTCTCGAGAAGCAGCAAAACTACAACGAACTCTCGCCAGCCGAAGGCTTCAACACCTTGGCGAAAGTGCGCGGCATGCTGAGCAACTCCTGAAGAGAGACTCCATAACATTCACGACCTTAGTTGATCATGGGAAGCGGCCCCGCGACCCACAAACGACGCGCACGCCTGCCCATGGTCAGAGCCAGAGTAGAAACACATGGAGCTCTGGCGCGGCCAGCCTGAGGCCGGGACTTGGCCTTAGCGTTTGGG
>CAUYUJ010017769.1:191456-203956 GCA_963575745.1 Prorocentrum cordatum
AAAGAATATAAAATCGACCGCCCCCCCCCGGGATGACGGGTTTTTCCTATTTACATACGCATTTGTTCCATCGCGCATTTTGAAATGAACGCACACCAACCCCGCCCACCCAGCGGGTGTCGCCCCCCTTTTTTTCATCTGTGTCAAATGACACGATGCTGAGGTCGGACGTGTCCCCCGACAGGCGGGTCTTGGACGAAAAAGTACCACACACATAACAAAACAACTATTCCTTTACTATGTTTGAACACTCTTCCTGTGGAGGGACAGGCCCGAATTTAGCACTATGCGCGCACATTCGTTTATCACCAACCATCCGTTTTCGAAAAACCCTTCAACAAACAAAAACAAACAACAAAAACAAAAACAACAAAAAACAAAAAAAAAACAAAAAAAAAAAAAAAAAAAAAAAAAACGCGCGCCGTCGCGCGCGTATACCAAAGTCGCATGCCAAAATATCCCAACAAAACAAACAAGGAATGCAAGCCCGAGGTTCCCGGGAGCATCGGGAAACCAACTAGTCTCGAAAAAAAATGTTTGGAACATATGCGCGTGCGCGTTTGCGAACGCTCAATAAAACCAAAGTTTGTTATGCAACCGATCGGGTTTGTCGCGCGCGCGTGCCGGAATCAACCGGACGCCTCTGCGAGCCTGCGTGGGGGCACGACACCTGTCAGATAACACCACGCAGGCCATTCGCGCCCACCGGCCGCGCGCGCATGTCGAAATTGTTCCGAAACGTCCATCACAAACACGTGGACACCACCACGGTTGTTAGATTGATCAGCATTGGCGCCGCAAGTGGCCTTGCCGTCGTCACCGTCATCATCGCCATGGGCATCGCTACTGTTAACACCGTGTCAACCGCTGTCGACGTCGCCATGATACCGCGCCCGCCCGAAGCACCAATTCGCACTGAAATGCCCGCGCGCCAGCGCGGCCTGCGAGACGCGATGGAAGTCCCCACCGATTAACGCCACCGCGGCCGCTTCGGTCGCGCCAAACTAGCGGGCAGTTCGGCGCGCGAGCATGCGCGCGCCAACGCGGCCGCAATGACGAGCCAGCCATCGCCAAGCAGTCATCGCAATCGCCGCCGCCTGGGTTTTGCAAACCAAGTTCCGGGTGGGTGGGTGGAAAGTCTGCACTGCACAACCTAGATTGCACCACGTCGAGTGCACCGCTAGACTACACCATCTACGCTGCGCTACATAGACTCTCCTTTCGAAGAAAAAATCGACCCCCCCTTTGACTTACCGATACCCAGGGAACCTATGCAAAACACATATAATTTTGATCAAATGTCCGTCCTACCTGTAAATGCATACTCACCCAGACAGGCTGGTATCGTTCCCCCCCACCCCCGCCATCCTCTGAAAAAATACGCGCGCACTATCGTTTATCAAAAATCTAAGTGTTCAAGAACCCTCTGCACAAACAACTGGGACGAAGTGCACACGCGCGCGTCGGCGCGCGCGCATGCCGAAAGGTTTCAGAAAGATTTTGAATTCGGGTATCCAAAACACTAAGCCTTGCATCGTTAAACCCAAAAAATCGCAACACGGATGTTCAACAAAAGCGTGCGCGCTTTTGCGAAATCTTAAAAAAAAAAAACAATCGTTTTTCAACACGTCATAAAATGCTACCAAGCGGGCTTCGCGCGCTCGCATGTCGAAATCGTTCGAACGCCCTTGCGCGCGTGCCAGGGTGCCACGATCAGGGTCAAATAATACCATGCGAACCACTCTCGCGCGTCTGCCGCGCGCGCATTTCGAATTCTTTCCAAGACCTTCATCACCGACCCGAAGACGCCGTCATCGTCGTCGGCGTGACCAGCATCGGCGCCGTAACTGGCTGCCCCGTCGTCGCTGTCAGCAGCGTCACCAGCATCACTACTAGCATCGTCGTGTCTACCGTTGTCGATGTTGTTATGCTACCGCGCCCGCCCAAGTCGCCGACTTGCACTGAAGTGCCCGCTGGGATGTGCCGAGCGGTCAGCGCCACCGCGTTCGCGTCGGTCGCGCCAAACTAGTTGGCCGCTGCGCGCGCGAGCATGCGCGGGCCAGCGCGGCCGCAGAGATGCACCAGCCAAGACCCAGCACTCATCGCAATCGCTCCCGCATGGGTTTTGCAAACTAAGTTGCGGGTGGGTGGGTGGAGTGATTGCGCGAGCAATGGATTTGACAACTTCAAGTCCGGCATGTAAACTGCTCCACCTCGATTGTACCACGTCGGCTGCACCAAATAGATTGCGCACAACAGGAGTGTACAACATAAGATTGTGTATGTATGTTGAAAAAACAAAGGAAAAAAACAACAACAACAACAACAACAACAACAACAACAACAACAACAACAGCCGCAACAACAACAACCAACAACAACAACAACAACAATATCACTAACAACAATTACAACAACAACAACCACAACCACAACAACAGCAACAACAACAACAACAACAACAACAACAACAACAACAACAACATAAACCATAAAAAAACACCACATGCGCTGCACCACATAGTTTGCACCACACATATGTTGCAACATCCGTTGCACAAAGTACATTGCACAACGTATATTGCATGCGAGCCTGCGCGCGCCAGCGCGGCCGCAGCGATGCGCCAGCCAGCGCCAAGCAGTCATCGCAATCGCCGCCGCATGGGTGTTGCAAATCACGTTGCAGCTGGGTGGGTCAAATGACTGCGTGAGCTGTGCGAATTACAAGACAGAGGCTGCATCATATGGATTGCCCCACAACGCTTGCATGACAGCGATTGCACGACATAGATTACAAAACATTATGTTGCACAGCATATACTGCAGCACGTAGATTGCACCATATGTATTGGTCCACCTACATTGCCCAACACACACTGCTAGAATCACACTTCTTGGAACCCACGCTGGCTAACATTCAAGATGGCACGGTGACCTTAAAGCGGCTGCATACGCAGGCCGCCAGCGCGCTCACCGCGTGGAAAAGAGGACGCCTACGCGTGACTCGACGCAAACAATTCACGCGCGAATGTCCGCGCGGTGGACCGGTCCCTGGAAAGGGCCCCAGAGGCTTCCAGAGGGCCCTGGAGGCCCGCGAGAGGCCAAGGACGCCCCAGAAGCCTCGAAAGGCAACCACGTGTGAGGCCAACCCCCTCAGGTCAGAATTCCGCAACGCTGACTGGGGTTCAGAAATCAACGTAGGTCGCAAACAAGTGAACCTCAGCCGGGGTGTCCAATACTACAGCGTCGATTGGACCCAGAGTAGTCGGGGGCGTCCAAGAGGAGGGGAAGCGGTGGGCTCGCAAACACAGCCCATGGCATGTGCGCGGACGATGGGGGGGGCAGGGGACCCATTGAAAGAAAAAGAGCCCATGAATCCCCCAGCCCTCTGGGCGTAGGTGGTCTAGGGCGCTTCCTCTTTGAACCCCCTTCTTCGCCTTCGGGCAGGGGTCAAACACTCCTCCTTACTCCCTCCCCTGTATTTGGACTTGGGGATTCGCGAGGGGTTGGAGCGCTCAAGACGGCTCCAAGACAAGATAGCGCAAGATGCCTCAAGATGGCCCCCAAGATGCTCCAAGGGGCCCCAAGAACGCTCCAAGACGGCTCCAGGTGGCCACGGAGCCTCCCCAGAAGAAAATTCCGTGAATGTTGTCTTCTCGCCTTGTTGCTTTGGATGGCCTTCCGAGGCCTCAAGACAGCTCCAACAGGGCCCCAGAGAGCCCCAAGAGAAGCCCAAGAGAGCCCCAAGACGGCCCCAAGAGCGCCCCGACAGTGCCCCCAGAGGGGTCCAAGAGCCGATTTTAGGCACCCTCGAGGGGCAATGCTAATTGTGACCCTCCCCTTATTTGATCGATGTCATCCAAGACAGCTCCAAGAGCGTCCCCAAGGCTCCCAAGAGCGCCCCAAGAGGGGCCCAAGGGGCGCCAAGGGGGCCCCAAGAGGCGCCCAGGAGGCCCCTACGAGGCTCCCAAGAGACCCCCACAAGGCCCAGAGAGCCTCCCCGACGTGCGCAACAGGCCCCTTGGACCGCCAAGAGGCCCCAACTCTCGTCATTGTCCTCCTCCTCCTCCTCCTCCTCCTCCTCCTCCTCCTCCTCCGTCCTTCCGCTTTCTCTTCCTTCCCCTCCTACTCCTGCTCCTCCTATTTCTCTTCTTCTTCTCCTCCTCCTCCTCCTCCTCCTCCTCCTCCTCCTCCTCCGCAAATGTGTCCCTCTCCGTCCTCCCTCCTTCCGCTCCACAACGTCTACCTTTCCTCCCACCCTCCTCCCTCCTCAAAAGAGAAAATAAGAAGAGAAAAGACAAACAAGCAAAACACACACACCAAAATTGACCGAATAACGCATGCCCAGAAAACAAGACTGTCAAAAAAACAAAAGAGAAAAAAAAAATGGGTGAAGTGAAAGGTAAGATGGTGCGCTGTGAATGCTGCAGGCCTATGTGGTGCAGTACACCTTGGCCAACACTCATGAAGCTATATATGAGCTCCACTGCTTGCGCAGACGCCTCGCCCGCCCGGAAGCAGCTCGTCTTGCAAAGCCCATGCGACCGCAACTGGGATGGCTGCTCGGCCCTGGCTGGCGCACCACTGCGGCCGCGCTGGCGTGCGCAAGCTCGAGCGCAAAGAGGCCAGCTGGTTTGGCAGAGTCTATGCGGCCGCGATGGCGCATACCGATGGCAACTTGCCAGCGCGTCTCAAAAGCCGTGCTGGCGCGCGGGCACTCTCATGTGGGTCTGCGACTCGGGCGGCCGCGGTATCATGATGACATCGACACTGGCGGCAACGATGATGATAGTAACGATGGTGGTGACAATGAGGACGACGACGACGGCAAGGCCAATGACGGCGCCGATGCTGGTGACGACGATGACGATGATGACGTCCACGTGTCGGTGATGCGGGTGCTTGGGTGATGATGGCGGCAATCGTCGATGACGACGACGTGATGCGGCGGCGCTGATGAGGGTGATAGTGAGGAATGCGCGCGCAGAAATCGAAGAACCCTGGCACACTTTTTGCCGAACAGAATCTTGAGATACGCTTTTGAGCAACTCTAGTGTGAAGCGCTTCGAGAACCAATGGGGCGGCGCGCGCGTATGGTCCGCATTTTCTGTCTGTGCGGGAGGACCACGGGGAACAACTGCGAGGCTCCAATGGTGCGCCCACGACTATGGTGCTGCTTGCTGTAGGCGCCGGCTGGGCGGACAAGTTCTGCCCCCCCCCCTAACGAGACAGACGCTAACAAGAAGGCCCGTTTCACCTGAGACATCCTCGCAACTCCGGGCTCCGAGATGCTGCGCGAGAGGTGGCCCAGCCCGTTCTGCCTGAGGCATTCCTTCCGCCAGCGCAGCGCGCTCTCCTGCCGCCGCCTGCCGCCGAGGAGGAGGCGTCAGCTTCTCGGTCCCTCGACGGCGACGCCCTGCCTGGAACGCCACAATACTCGGGCCGCGCGCAGCTGGCGACCCGGGAGCATCGGTTCTGGCTCTCCTTCCGAGTGGCTGCCCGCTCGCTCGCTTCGCTCGCCTGCTGCCTAGTCGCGGCCCGACTCGTGTTCGGACGGCTCTCGACCCGCCTCGCGAGCCTGCTGACCACAAAAGCAGCTGGAGACCGCTTTCCCAGCGGCAGGTCGCGAAGGAGCCCCCCCCCCGTGGCCACAGAGCTTCCCAAGGCACAGCCGAAACGAGGCCCACGCATCAGCCCCACGAAAGGTGTGCCTCGTCGCCCCGTCGCTCCACGTCGGCATCCGCCGCCGCGCCGCCTGCCCTCGACGCGCACAACCTGGGCGACGTCGACACCGCGGCAAGCCCTGCGGCGAACCCGCCGCGCTCGAGGCGGCGTTTGCCCGACGGAGACAACAATGCAAACCCTCAAGCAACACAGGAAGCGAGCCGAACAGCAAACGGAACAGGAAGCGACAACGTACAAACGAGAGGATCGCAGTCCTAGCAGACGGATCAGGAAGCACACACACATAGACAGAGCAGGAAGTATAAAACACGTACGAAGGAACAACACGGTGCCCTGGTGCCCGCGGCGCCCTCCCAAAGACGCAAGGCCGCACGTCCGAGCAAACGGGCGCGGCGACATCTGCGCGCGGGCATGCCTTCTCTACGCCAGGGCTGTCCGCAGCTGCGGGGCCGGGGAGCACGGAGGCACGGAGGCTCGGGCTCCCCCGGGGGCCCAGGCGCTGAATTTGCAGAGTCGAACTTTTAGGATCCCGGAGAGCAGACGCCCCCCAAATATGCCCCGGAGAGCACGCCGCAGGGGCCCCGCCCAACATGGGGCCCCGAGGGGCGCTGTCCAGGAGTCCTCGCGAGGCCTCCAAGAGACCCCCAGGAGGACCCCGAGTGGGCCATTGCTGGGGGCTCCTCTGGCTCTGACCCTGCCATCCAGGTCACTGATGCCTTTCGTCTTGGCCTCGCGCTCCTCCTGGACCTCCCTTCTCTCACGATAGCTCGCCCACGAACCTTAGGCGACTGCTCGCCCACGAGTCGTTCCTGGACGGGCTGGCGGAGACACGCGATGCGTCAGCGACTCTTGCCTTTGCCGCCTTGCAGCGCACTCCCGCACGTGCTGCTCCCACGATCCGTGCGCGCTCGGAGCCACCGCACCTTGCTGCGGGTGGTGCAGCATCGGCCTCGTGGATTCCCCAGGCACTGCTTGCGCTAAAGGGCTCCCAATTGCGGCCGCAGCGATGCACACGGGCCCCGAGCCTTCTGCAGGGGGCGCGCCCGTCGCCGCCTCCTCGCCGCCTCGAGCGCTGGCTGGCGGCTTCTTGGCCGTCGTCCGGCGCTTGCCCGTCCCCGCTTCCTCGCCCAGTGCGGGCCCCGGGAGATCCCGATCCATACCCTGCAGGGCCGGCCTGCCATCTCGGCTGCACGCAAGAGCGAGCCTGGGCAAGAGAGTGGCCCCTGGTGCGCGGCTTCAGGGGGCCGCGGGGGCGCAACTTCCAAGCGTGCCGTCCAGTGCTGGGGGTGACCCCCGTGGGCCCGCACCAGAGGTCACTCCGGCGAAAGGTTCAACCTTGAAGCGGCCCCGACTGTTTAAGGTTGAATCCAGTCCGGCCCCGTGGCGTTACCGAATCCATCGGTGCCTCCGCGCCGCAGAACTCCACCTGGAACGCCTTCGCTGGCGTCGCCGGCGCGCCGACGCCGCACGGTCGCCGCATCGCCGATCCTCTCGAGCAGTCTCTTGACCGTTCTCGCCGAGCCAGCGCACTGAGCCAGCGCACTGAGCCGGCGCCGAGCCGGCGCCGAGCCGCGCCGAGCCGGCGCAGAGCCAGCAAGCCGGCGCCGAGCCGGCGAGCCGGCGCCGAGCCGGCGAGCTGCGCCGAGCCGGCGCACTGAGCCGGCGCCGAGCCAGCGCCGAGCTGGCCGCGCCGAGCCGGCCGCGCCGAGCCGGCCGAGCCGCGCCGAGCCAGCGCCGAGCCGGCGCCGAGACGGCGCCGAGACGCGCCGAGCCGCGGCCGCCCTCGCCGCGGCGAGCCGCCCTGCGGCCGCCGTGGGGCTCGCCGCGGGGCTCGCGGCGGCCGCGCGCTCGCCGCCGCGGCGCGCGGCGAGGGCGAGGAGGACGAGGAGGACGTCTCGAGGAACTCGATGCCCAGACATCCGACGTCGTGAGTTTCTCAAGACGGCTCCCCCCCGAGGCCTGCACCTTCCCCCCATGGGGCTGGCCCTCCATCCCGAGTCGTTCCTGGACGGTCCTGGGGCCCCCCCGGAGGCCGAAAGCTACGAAAAGATCTGCATGGTCTCGAGTTTTTCGAGACGTTGGAGGCTGGGGACGGACCTCTTTCCTAGTTTTCGGCCTCTGGGGGGCCTCGCCGGGTCCCGGGACCGTCAGAGAACGAACCGGGACGCAGGGCCGGCCCCGGGGGGCAAGGTCCAGGCCTAGGGGGAAGCCGTCTCGAGGAGCTCACGGCGTCGGGTGTCTGGGCAGGTCGCGCTCCAGTGGTTGCACCCCGAAGGCGGCACGTCGAGAATGCAGGGTCGCGCGGCCACAGGAGCTGGAGTCATCGGTGCTGCAGGCGCCACCACTGCTGCGACTCCTACTGCTGCGTAGGCAGCTCCAGATAGGACTGCGCATCGAGAGTGCGAGAGCACACGGTGTCGGGCCCCGGCAGGTCAACACTGATACGCATGTCACTCGGTGCGAGACAAACAAAACCATGCGATTGTGTTGTATATGAAGACGATGATGACGATGCCGATGCCGATGCCGATGCCGATGCCGATGCCGATGACGATGACGATGACGATGATGATGATGATGATGATGATGATGATGATGATGATGATGATGATGATGATGATGATGATGATGATTATGCTGATGATGATGATGATGATTATGATGATGGTGATGGTGATGGTGATGATGATGATGATGATGATGATGATGATGATGATGACAATGATGACGATAATGATGATGGTGATGTTAATTATGAAACTTATGATGATGAAGCTGATGAGGACGATGATGGCGATGATGATTATGGTGACGACGACCAGGATGATGATGCTGATGATGATTATGCTGCTGGTGATGATGATGCTGCTGATGATCATGATGATGGTGATGGTAGTGGTGGTGATGATGATGCAGATGATGCCGACGATGCTGATGATGCTGATGATGGTGGTGGTGATGACGGTGATGATGATGACGATGAGGAGGAGGAGGAGGAGGAGGAGGAGGAGGACGAGGAGGAGGAGGAGGCGGAGGAGAAGGAGGACGAGGAGGACGAGGGAGGAGAGGGGAGGAGGGGCTGCCAAGGCACTGCGTACAGCACAGGGCACGGGGCGAAAGGGGGCCCACGCTCCAAAGGAGCGGCTGGCAGCGAGGAGCGGTGGCGCTTCTCCTCCTCCGCTGCGCCAGAAGGGGGACGATAGGAGGAAGGAGAACACGCGTCGCCGCGCCGTTGTGGCGGCGTTCGGAGGGAGAGAACGCGGCAGGCCCTCCAAACCTGAAGTGCTCAAGAGGCGAGCAGGTCTCGCTCGTCGACCAGGCCAGCCCCTGCTGTGGCCGACGAAGTCGGCTCCGCGGCAGACGCCGCGGCGAACCCTGGCGTTCGGGGCGGAGTCTGCCTTGGTGGTCGAGGCGCCCTCTCAACGACGGGAGGCCGCGCGTCCGAACAAACGGCGCGGCGACGTGTGAGGTGGAGGGAGGCTTGGGGGAGGGGAAGGAGGGGGGGAACGGAGCGCGCACCACGTAGGACCATGGGTTCGTCCTGGCCCGCATGGTGCTAGCGCCTGCCAGGCCAGCCTCTCACTGGCGGGAGGCGCCGCTTGAATCACAGGGTTGCAACGACATGGAGGGGAGGGGGGGGGAAGAGGCGAGGACAAGGGAGTGATGGGACGGGGGGTGGGGAATGGGTGAGGGGCAGGGAGGCGGGAGGGAGAGGAGGAGGTGAGGAGTGGGGAGGGGGAGGGGGAAGGGAAGGAGGTCGCCACTGGCGCGCGCCTCGCGGACCGCGGGCGGGGAGGGGAGGGAGGGGAGAAGGGAATGGACTCTCGGCCGCCCCATCACCCCCCCTCGCCGAGTGGGCGTCGAGGGCTGGGGGCGGCAGGCCAGGGGGAACTGGAAAGGGTGGGGGAGACGGAGGGAGACTCGCGCCCGCCACACACCACCGCGGCCGCGCGCGCACAGCACCCCCCCCGCAGGAGGGAGGAAGAGAGGAGGGAGGGAGGGGGAGGTGAGCATCCCTATCCCCTATGGGGGTGGCCTAGGCCCCACTGGTCGATTTGCACTCTAATGGGGATATAATCCGTTTCCTTCGGGTCTCCAGGGGTATATCCCCAACTGGGGTGCTGAGATGGGGGGGAGATCTGGATAGGGATGGGGATAGGGACCCACTCGGGTGCCCCTGGGCTTTCTTTGGAGGGAGGAGGAGGAGGAGGAAGGAGGGGAGGAGGAGGAGTAGAGGGGAGGAGAGGAGGAGGCGGAGGAGAGGAGGAGGAGAGGAAGGAGGAGGAGAGGAGGAGATGGAGAGGATGAGGAGGAGGAGGAGGAGGAGGAGGAGGAGGAGGAGGGAGGGATGGGGAGGCCGCCTCGACGTTTTTTCTGCACTGACGACCAGCTCGGCGGAGAGCAGGCGCGCCGCGCAGCTCTGCCGTGCCGCGTGGCTCGGCCCATGCCAGAGCAGGAGGAGTGTTACCCCGGCTCCCGAAGGTTCAAGAGTCGGGGCCGCTCCCCCTACAAGGGGGAGTTTCGACGAGAAACGAAAAAAAATACGCTCCCAAAAAACAAGACTAGTCCAAAACAAAGTCTGGGATGTTTTTGATTCTTTTGGCTCTTGGGGCTGTTTCGGGTATTCTTTGTTTTCGTTCGAAAATCCCCCTTGTACGGGGACACGCCCGACATAAAGCAAGGGCAGCGCAACCGCGGGCAAGCGAGGCGGGCCTCCTGCCGGGGGGCAGGCTTCGCCGTCGCGACCGGCCTCGGCGCTGGTTTCGGCCACCGCGGCGATCCTTCATCCCTGAACCGATCGCGGGCTTTCGTCGAGCGCCCGATCGTTTCCATGCAGGCCGATTCTGGGGCCACTGGCGTCGTTTCAGCCCTGAACAGCCCGGCGGCGGTCGCAAAGGGTCGCCAAGCCGCGAGCCTTTGGGGGGGTGGGGGTGGGGGGGGGGGGGGCCCCCCCTCCCCCCTCTCTCTCGAGCGGGCCCGTCACCTCGGTGCCAGCCTTGGGCTGCAGGTCAGCCAGAGGCGCCAGGCCTTGCCCGTCGCTGCGAGAGGAGGCTGCCGGTCGCCTCACTTCGCCGCCTCTCCCCCCACCACACCACGCTCCGCAAGCCTTCGCTCCTCCTTGCGGCACCTCCTGCTGCTGCTGCTGTTGCTGCTGCACTCGCAGTCGAACTGACTGGGTCAACGAGCACAGGGCAACATGCAAGTAGCACGCAGACGTCCCCTCCTCCCGCTCCCCCCCCCCTCCTGCTCCTTCTCCTTCCCTCCCCTCCTCGCCGCATTCACCCTCCCGCCCGCCGCGCCCCCCCATGCAGAGGCACGCGCCGCGAGCTGCGCGGTCAGAACGCAGCATCCAGAGGCCTGTTGAAACCTCCGCGCCGGTTCATGTACTGCCGGTACTGGCGCTTCGTTGCGCGCTTCACGTCGCTGAGGTCGCTGCCGCTGTGGTCTTTGCCCTTGGAGCTGTCGAACGCGCTGAAGCCCATCATCTTCACGAGCATCTGGTCTTCGGGCATATCCGCCGACCCCTCCGTGCGGTCTCGCAGCGTATGCGGCAGGAGCAGGCGGAGGAAGCGTCACGCCTTGCGTGCGAGGCGAAAGCCCTCCCCGATACCCCTCCTGATGACGAGGAGGAGGATGATGCTGCTGCTGCTGCTGCTGATGCTGATGCTGATGCTGCTGCTGATGATGACGCTGATGATGACGACGATGATGCTGCTGCTGCTGCTGCTGCTGATGACGATGCTGATGCTGACTATGATGATGCTGCTGCTGATGATGATGCCGATGCGGATGCGGATGCTGATGCGGATGCGGATGCTGCTGATGATGATGATGACGATGATACCCCTCCCCGATACCTCTCCCTCGAGGCGAAACTCATCGCACTTAAAAAAAAAACGGGCGGCTCGGGCTGTAAGCACTCAGGAAGAGGGGAGAGGATTTGGGAGACCGAGCGGGCGCAGGGCGAGGAGGAAGCACGCGGGGCAACAGGCAGGGTTCACCGGCACTGAGCGGATCGAGGAGGACGAGGCGGAAGAGGACAGTGCGAGGCTGCGTGGTAGAGGACGCGTGGTAGGAGGAGAAGGACGACGAGGAGGAGGAGAAGGAGGAGGAAGACGAGGAGAAGGACGAGGAGAGGGGACGAGGAGGGGGACGAGTAGGAGGACGATGAGGATGACAAGGAGGACGAGGAGGAGGAGGAGAAGAGATACAGAGGGGGCTGGGGACGAGGAGGAGGACGAGGAGGAGGACAGTACGAGGATGCGCAGCAGAGGAGGGGAATGGGGAGGACGGGCAGGGGAGGACGGGTGAGAAGTATGAGAAGGGCGGAGTGGGGAGCAGTGGAGTAGCATCGTGGGGAGGATGAATAGGACAGGGTGGAGTAGGAGCAGAGGAGGGGGATCAGTGCAAGTGGAGGAGGAGGCGTAGGCGGAGGCGGAGAACAAGATGATGATGCTGCTGATGACTATGCGGATGATGATGAAGATCAGGATGATGCTGATGATGCTGATGATGCTGATGCTGATGATGATGATGATGATGATGATGGTGATGATGTCGAAGAGGAAAAGGAACATAAGGAGGAGGAAAAGGAGGACGAGGAGGAGGGGGGCCAGGACACGGAACAGTGCTGCGACGGCGAGAATGAGCGAAGGAACGAACGGTGAAGGTTCAGAACATGAGCGGGAAGAACGTGCGGCCTATACTAGCTGAGCGCACCGCTGCCACGTAACCAGCCTGGAACGAAGTCTCTACATCTGTTTGCGTCTTGGTGCATGGCGGTAGGTACTGATGACGATGGTGAGGATGACGGC
>CAUYUJ010017769.1:218956-225193 GCA_963575745.1 Prorocentrum cordatum
GTCCGCTCGCCATGGTACCATAATAATGGTCCAGGAAGGATGGCGCTGTCCTTTGCCATGGTTATGATGATGGTGATGATGCTGATGATGCCAGTGATGATGACCATGATGATGATGATGGTGATGATGCTGTTGAGCATGATGACGTTGATCATGATGATGATGCAGATTATGTTGATGATGACGATGATGATGATGCTGATGATCATGACGATGATGATGCTGATGCTGATGCTGCTGCCGCTGATGATGCTGACCATGATGGTAATGCTTACGATGATGCTGGTGCTGATGATGATGCTGCTGGTGATGATGAGGATGGTGGTAATAATGATGATGATGACGATGACGATGATGATCATGATTATGATGGTGATGATGATAAGGATGATGATGTAGATGCTGATGCTGATGCTGAGGCTGATCCTGTTGCTGCTGATGCTGATGTTGATGCTGCTGCTGCTGATGATATTGATGATGATGTTGATGATGATGCTGCTGATGCTGGTGGTGATGATGAGGATGCTGATGATGATGGTGATCATTGTGATGAAGATGATGATGATGACGATGATGCTGCTGATGATGATGCTGATGATGATAAAGCTGATGATGACGAGTATGAGAATAATAGTAATAAGGATGAGTAGGAGTATGAGTAGGAGGAGGGCGAGGAGGAGGAGGAGGAGGAGGAGAAGGAGGAGGAGAAGGAGGAGGAGAAGGAGGAGGAGGAGGAGAAGGAGGAGGAGGAGGAGGAGGAGGGAGGAGGAGTGAGGAGGAGGAGGGTGAGGAGGAGGAGGAGAGGAGGAGGAGGCTGAGGAGGAGGCAGAAAGAGGAGGAGAAAGAGGAGGAGGAGGAGGAGGAGGGAGGGAAGGAGGGGAGGAGGGGAGGAGGGAGGAGGAGGAGGAGGAGGAGGAGGAGGATGGGGGGAGGAGGAGGAGGAGGAGGTAGGGGAGGGAGGGAGGAGGAGGGAGGAGGAGGAGGAGGAGGAGGAGTGAGGAGGAGGAGGGGAGGCAGGAGGCTGCGGAGGAGGAGGAGGAGGAGGGAGGAGGGGAAGAGGGGAAGGACAACGCACCGGTTCGGACGTGGTGTTCGGCCGCGGGGCGGAGGGCACAAGCGGCGGGAAGGGCCCCCTGCAGAAACGGGGGCAGCAGGAATCTTCCCCCTGGTCGCCGCGTGAGAAGACTACAAACTGGAAAGCTCCATCTCCATCTCCTCCTCCTCCTCACTGGCAAGCGTATCGGAAGACGTTTACGCAACTACGACAAAGCATTTCTGCGACGACGATCTGAAGAAGAATGGTTCTCTAACTTCCCAAATCTCAAGTCCGACAGGAGTTCTTCGACGATCACGACGACTGTCGATTATTCAAGCTACGCTCTCGGACAATATGAACTCAAACAAACACGTTGGTGGATTCGAAAAAAATCTAATCACCGATCACCTCCACCATGGGATGTTCCAAACGAAATTTGGAAAATTATTTTCTGGTCGCAGTCAGTATTCAAAGCCGGATCTCCTTGAGTTGGTCACGATGCATCTCATTTTGAACCACAAGAGTTCTTGACACGCCTACAACACATTTTGGAAATGACACGCGCAACAGGCTACAGCCCATATCAATTTCACCGCAGTCAAGGTTTTCATAATCCCAAGAAAAAAAACGACGTCCGCATCGTTCACGGAATTTCTTCTTTTTCGAAAGCATACCACAAACGTCTACTACGTCGTCCTGGCAAACCTCACAGACCACCACCACACCATACCTTTGCATTTCCAGGACGCCGACGTGAAGAAACTATCCTTGTAAAAATGGTGGTTTCTCACCGCTGTTCTAAACTTGGTCTCAGCATCGCCAATCATCACTACGACGTGGTCAATGCCTTCGCTTCTCCCTCTCAAGATATTATGGATTCAGCAACGCAGACGCTTATGCTGACTAAACCTGACGGCGATTTTCCCTAAGAAGAAGAATCAACTCTTCTTCGCGTGGCTGAACAGGACGAACGCCTACTACGCCAACATCGCCATTCTTCCTCTACTTTACAGACATCAAATGTGCCCGCCGACTTTTACCCCTGCAGGGGCACCTTTTAAGGCAATGGCCTCGCTACTCATGAGTTTCACAGACCATACTGGAAAGCTATTCGGCAATGGAGCCTGGAGACACAAGATCCTCACTTACTTGTTCCATCGCCTCTCAACGCAGACATCATCGACTTATCCATCACCTCCTTCGTCGACGATCTTTGCAAACAGTATGTCCTTACCACGCCTACGAGCGTATATCGTACACGCGAAGATCATGACGCACGACTCGTCAAGAGATTCGGGGAGTACACCATAGCGCAGCACAAGGGTAAGAGCGAGTCGACCGTGCACTTCGTTGGCACGAACGCGCACACATACCAGCGTATGGTTCACGAACAGCCAGCACAAGGTAAAGTACTCAGCGCAGCGCGCTATCTTGGGCCTTATTTGCACTACAAAAACTGCTTCTTCGTTGAGGGAAACCTACGGCTTCAGGCTGCTACTAAAGCGTGGCTAATCTTCAAGCGGTTCTGGTTTACCAAGACTGATCTTCGATTTCGCGCACTGGTTTTTCGCTGCACAGTCTGGTCCGCATTATGTTCGGGACTTACCGCTTTTGCTCTGACTGAACATGACTACGCAATGTTCGACACGTACATCATATATCGCGCACGCAAGCTCATGAAAGGCAAGGCAACCATCAAGACCCCGCTCGACGACGGAACGATCAAACATAAGCCAATCCCCACCATAGAAGTATGGCGCACTATCGGTCTAGCTGACACGACTACTGAGCTCAGAAAGCAACGACTTGAATGGTTTCAGAAACTTTGCATTCTCCCTCTTCGTCATCAACTTCATATCACTACGATGTTCGGACGATTTCCTCAGGATCTCCCAGAATCACCACCGGACCATCCGTGGCTTCAGCAGTTGCAGGTAAACATCAATGCCCTCTCGTTGCTGGAATGTGCATACTTTCTCGATGACATTTCACCGTGTCAGCTGATCCAGGCAGGCACGTTGCGTGACGACTTTCTCAAGATTGATGTGTCTGAATTGCGATCATGCTTTATCTCTGTCAGCATCTCACCTACCCACTGTGATCAAGACATCTTACACCCTACTGCATCGCCATGCTCATTACCTGAAGGCGAATATTATTGCGGTTTCATGCGTACTGGTGGCAACCTCTGCACACTTACCTTCCATACCCTTGCAGCTCTAAGGCTACATCGTGCGCGTGAACAATCTATGCCTGGTATGATTAAGCTAGACTCCATAGTACTTGCAGCTGATTGTCCCTGGTGCTCCATACATTTCTCTACGCGAGAAAACACAATACCGTGCACACAGAAGCTCGTATGATGGCAGATGTAAAGTTGACCAAAGTTATCTTCCGTCGCCCCCCATCGTCTCCGACACGACATACACACGCCCTATCTGTTAACTGTATGGCAATACCAACGAATGCGATGACATCTACGTTTGCAATCATCAAATCCGTACTCAGCATCTGTCTGGTCCAAGACCCTTCGATTTCACGACATCTACTTCCATATCTACCCGTGCGGCTGAGGCAGCAGATGGACCTCGGCCTCGCAGCGGGCTCGTCTCGTCCGCCACAGAAGGAGCGCCGCAGGGGCCACCAAAGTCAGCACGACCTCACAGCGCTCGTTCTTCTCATCGCTAAGCTGACCCTCAATACTGCTATGTCAGAGTGGACAACTATCAGGTGAGCGAGAGCTCCGAGTACCTCGTCCAGGGGAAGAATTCAACCGAGAGCTATGCAGAGGCGGCCAAGGCTTTTGGGAATCAGAAGCAACAGAAGATCGCAGCTCTCGCTTACCCTCACGTTCACGTCTGGAACGCTTGGCTCATGGTAGCCGAGAAGGAACTCGCCGAGAAAGACCTCGATCCACCACAAGCGTCGAACCTCGACGCCTACATCGCCAAGAAGAAAAACGGATCGACGGACTCGAAGGCATACCTCCACACGCTAATGAAAGAAGTTTGCTACGCACGCTGCTGGAAGACATGCGACAGCCAGAGCAACCGCCCCGAGGCGGACGTGGTGACCAACAGCGGCAGCGACATTTGTTTCCAACAAATCATCGTACAACTTTGGATTCGTTCGCAAGCAGTGAAGCTCGAGGGAGTGGCGCCACCAGGAGATCTCGAACGCAGGATCCAGACAGCGATCGACGAGCTCGACGTTCAGGCCTGAGCCCCGATCCAGCTGTTGATGTTCCATGCCCTCGCCGCCGCCAACCCTGCGACGGGCCTTCCCCCTCCTCCTCCTCCTCCCTCTCCTCCTCCCTCTCCTCCTCCTCCGCTCAGTGTGAATGGTGGCGTGCGTTTTTCGAGACGGTCTCAGGAAGCTCGACGCCGATTCGAACAGTCTCATCCCCCTTCTTAACGCACAGTAATCGGTCTTGTGTGTGCACTTGTGCTACCTGTATGAGTGCACGGCGTTCGCGGCCCTTCCTGCTTCGTGATGATTCAGGGCTTGCGAGCACTGTCGTCGGGGGGCCTACCTCGTGTCACCCCCAATGCAGTCGCGCGTCTCTGAGCGTATGAGCCCCTGTGCAATTATCTCCCCCTTCAGGCTGATTCGACAGGCTCACATACAGCTCATGTGCGATGATTACTATTATTACCTCCTCCTCCTCCTCCTCCTCCTCCTCCTCTCCTCCTCCTCTCTCCTTCCTCCTCCTCCTCCTCCTCCTCGCTCCTCCCCGTCCTCCTCCTCCTCCTCCTCCTCCTCCTCCTCTCTCCTCCTCTCTCCTCTCTCCTCTCTCCTCCTCCTCCTCCTCCTCCTCCTCGCGCTGATCCGTGGGCAGCTCAACTTCGCCTTTCCGGGGGGCACGGGCTGGGGATGCGAAGGAGGGGGCCCTGGGACTTTGCCAACCCTTTGCATGGCAGGCAGGGCTTTAGCGAAAAGGCGGAGAGCCTCGTCTGGGAGGGTTTTTCGGGAGCGGCCAAGAGTGGGGTGTCCAAGAGGGGGGGGTGCAAATCATGACCGGCGGCATGTGCGCGGCCCAGCGGGGGGGCCTGGGACGTTATGAAATAAGAAGGGGCGCCATGTAATCTGAGGAAAAATCATGGCCCGCGCCATGAAATCCCCCCCCCCCCTAGTCATCACCCTCCTCTTTTCCGCTCCCGAGTTTTGGCCTCCGTGGCGGTCCAGCAGCCCCGTCCTCCATATCCTCGCCGCAGGCCGGGCGCGGACGCAACGGCTGAGCGCCTCGCCGGTGAGGTTTTGTAGAGGCCCGGGGCCAGAGCCACGTCGGGGAGCTCACGGTGTTACTCGGCACAGAAGGCGTCCCGGGCGGGGAGGGTTTCGTCCGCGCGGGGCCCCGTGGAGCGGCACCTTCCCGGGATGGGTGCTCCCAGGTATCGATCGTGAGCACCAGCATGGCTTTGGTGTCGGCCAGAACGGCGTTGGGTCCCTGCGGGGACTTGGGGACCTGGTAGTCCGAGTTGTCGGTGGCTTCCGGCCTGACCATCGGACGTACGTCGGTGGAGGCGTTGTCGGAGACCTGGTCAGGACCTGGTGTCCCGTCGTCGGTATCACGTCGGTCATGTGCCGCCTGGTGGCAGTCCCCGGACCCTGGTGGGTCGCCGTCAGCCTCCTCGGGATTGGTACCTGGTGGCGCGTACGGTGGCCCATGGGTGCGGGGTGCGCAGGTAGTAAGTGCTGGAGTTGTCGGCAGCCCTTGCCCATTGGCCTTTGGCACGGCCGCGCTGGTGCTCGGCGTCGAGCGAACAGGTTCAGTTTTCCAGTTGCAGGTCGGTGGGTAGCTCATGGGGATCCCAGACGTGCGGGAGTTCGAATCTATAAGCAGGTGGGTCTCTGGCGCTGAGCCGTTGGGTTGGCAACGATGCATGTGTGCTGGATGCGCGCCCACGTGGGGGCGCGGTTCCCAGACCCCCAACGTCATGACTTTTTCTTGACGTCGATTCCCAGAGGTCCCGACCCATTCCACTGGACCGGTTTGCGTCCCGAGTCGTTTTTTGACGGCCCCGAGGCCTGGGAAGGGCCCTCGGAGGCCGAAAATGGCGAACAACCTCCCGTCGTGACTTTTTCTCGACGCGAGGAGGTCTGGGGAGCATGTTTGGCTTCGTCTGGGACATCCGTCAAGCGGAGGAGGAGGAGGAGGAGGAGGAGGAGGAGGAGGAGGAGGAGGAGGAGGAGGAAGGAGG
>CAUYUJ010017770.1:0-7500 GCA_963575745.1 Prorocentrum cordatum
TCCTCCTCCTCCTCCTCCTCCTCCTCCTCCTCCTCCTCCTGCTCCTCCTCCTCCTCCTCCTCCTCCTCCTCCTCCTCCTCCTCCTCCTCCTTCCTTCCTTCCTTCCTTCCTTCCTTCCTTCCTTCCACTCCGCTTGGCGCCACCCCCAGGTCGGGGCGCGCGCCCGGCCGGGCCGTGCGGCGCGGGCCCTCAGAGGCCAGCGAGCTGTGCTCGCTTGTTGCCCTTCCCCGCGGCCGGGGGCTCTTCGGCTGGAGCCCGACGCCGAAGCGGGGGGCTCCTCACCTAGAGCCTCCGGGGAAGGGGTCGCCCGGAAGGTTTTTAGGCCGCTGGTGGAGTACCACGCGGGCGCGGCCCCCGGCAGCCCCGCTTTGGGCTGGGTCGCTGCCGGTGGGTACTCGGCCCAGAGAGGAAGGGTAGTTACGGGCCGGCGGGGACTGGGGGCCAGGGGCCGGACCAGGGGCACCACGGACCGGGCCCCGGAGGGCCCTCCCGAGGGGCGAACGCCAGCCAAGCCACGGGACCAGGGCCCAGGGAGGGGGGCAGGGGACGGGGCCCGGGCCTGGGGACGGAGGCAGGGAGGGGGGGGGGCCAGGCCCAGCAGGGGGCCCAAGGGCCAGGCCAGGGGCGGAGGAGGAGGAGGAGGAGGAGGAGGAGAAGGAGGAGGAGGAGGAAGGAGGAGGAGGAGGAGGAGGACGGAGGACAGGAGCCGGGGCACTCGCTCAGGGGGGGCCGAGCCCAGGGGTCTGCGCACATACCCTTCCTCTCCGGCATGGTGCCTAGGGTGCTGCCTGCAGCGCTGCTTCCAGGCGGCGCGCCTCCTGCGGCGACAGGCCGTCGGCCGCGCCCGCCCCGGGCCGGCGCCGGAGCACCGCGGCGGCACCGCCGCAATTCCCGAGGAGGTGGGCTGCGGTCTCCTGGGATTGGGCGCAGAGGCGGCATGCGGCCACGGCGCCGGCAGCGTCGCGCGCGAAGGCGCCCTGCCTGGTCAGGCGGGCCCACGCGCGGGCCTCCTGCAGCGTGGCCCCAGCTGCGCTGTGCTCCATCGTTGTGCAGCCCCCGCCGGCCGCGCGGCTGAGCGCCTCCTGCTGCACCGAGCGGGCAAGCCAGGACGCCTCCTGGGCGTCCGCCGCCGCCCGCACCAAGCTGCGATACTGGGCGCGGGTTCCAGCTCCTGCTTGGGGCCCGGGCGGGTCCGGGAGGCGCCACTGGGCGAGGAGCTCCTTGACGCGGCGCACCCAGGAGCCTTCGGCCTCCTCCGCCAGAGCGAGGACCCGCTTGGCCTCGGCGTACCGGGGGTCTGCCTGGACCCGGCCGTAAGGCGGATGGCCCGTTCCTCCACGGTCGTGGACCACCGGGTCGCCCACCCCATGTGGCGCAGGACGAGGGCCCGCGGGATGGGGCCGCGCACACCGAGGGCATTTCGCGCCCACCGCTCCTGGAGGCGGTTCAGGGTCCCCGCGAAGCCCTCCACGTGGACGCACAGCTCGGCTCCGTGCGCCACCTTCGGAAGCGTGCTGTCGATCAGCCCAAGGCTGAGCTCGTGCAGCGAGAAGCCCAAGTGGCTCATGATCGCGGTGTGCCGCCGCCCGACCCCCAGCGCCTGCCGCTCGATGGCCTGGAGGTGCGACTGCACAGGCGGCCCAGCCGAGCGGCGGACGCCGAGGCATTTGTACTCGTCCACGAACCCGACGCCCTGGGTGGGCCGCGTGTCCCTGAGGCCCCTCCCCAGAATTGCCGTCTTGGTCGGGCCGTACCGGAGGTGGCCGCGGTGGCGGCGCGCAGCACTCTGCAGCGCCTGGACAATCAGCCCGCTCTGCACCCGCGACCCTGCTCCTCCTCCTGGTCCTCCTCCTCCTCCTCCTCCTCCTACTCATCCTCCATCTTCCTACACGTTCAACTGGACATCTTTCCTCCTCCTCCTCCTCCTCCTCCTCCTCCTCCTCCTCCTCCTCCCATTCCCCCCACCCCCTTTCCATCGGCACGTGGGGAGATGAACACCCTGACCGGAGGCGGGTCCTGGACCAAAGGGGGCTCTTCTCGCCCTGATTCGCTCTTGGCGGTCCCGGGGCCCAGGAGGGAGCCCTCGAGGGACCGGAAGCGGCGAGAGACCCCAGGCACCCTTTGCCTCAGGACCCCTTTTCTCCGTGGTGACTCCCGCCTCTGGGAAGAGGCGCACTCCGCTCCGACTCCGTCGCCCGAAAGCACCGCGCTCAGCAAGCGGGGAGAATGGCAGGCTTACGTCAAATGCAGCAAACACAGACGATACGAAATCTTACTGATAGAAATCTGGGGGCACAGTCGAGGTCGGTCGTTGAGCTTCATGAAGTGTTCAACTTGTTTTGTGGGTCCCAAGGGCTACTGGGGCCACCTGCTGGCAAGCCGGTTCTTATTGGATGTGCCTACTGCATGCTGTCTCTGGGGTTCGGGCAAGCTGGGAAAAGACAAGGCCAAGGAGAGAGGGGAGGAGAAGGAAGAGGAAATCAGCTGTTGACCCAGCTCGCCAGACATTCCGAAGCGGCACACTAGAGGAGGGGAAGGGCGAAAGCAAAAAGGATGAGTAGTAGTAACGACCAATAGCAATTACAACTGTGGCAATGGGAGTGGTGGTAGCAAGTGCTGACGCGCTGATACTGCTACACGTGTCAGGTCGTGGCGTAGCGCCCAACACCTCCACGGCACCCCTGCAGTAGCACCAGGCGGTATAGATACGGGCCAGCTCGAAATCGATGTTCCTTGACCAGCCTGGTCCAAGATAACTGCCGAGGCGCCGAGTGGTTTGAGGAAGTCCGACTTGATACGACCGCTACGCAGCAGGGTCCTTTAACATCCACGGCCTCGTTCCTCCAGGACCCTTTTACCCTCCCGAAACGTCGACTCCCAGCACTCTCCACGGGGGCGCGCTGACAGTTCCGAGGCGGATCCAGCCGTGGCGACGAGAAGCCTCCCTGAGGCCCGCCGAGACAGAGAGGGCAAAAACGCCCAAAACCCTTACTGCAGGTCCGTGCCGTGTCGACCCTGGCGTTGGTTCCTGACACCGCGCTGGATCGTTCTACCTTGAACGATCGGCCGTCACCGCAACGTCCGATCGTTCAACATCGACCGATTCTGGGCCGCCGTCGGCGTTCAACGTTGAATGTCGGCGGCGGGGTCGCCGCCGGTCGACACGACGCGAACCTACCGTAAGCCTCCATTCTCCCCCGTCCTCCTCGATCCTCGCCCCCATGTCCCTGGCAAAACTTTTGACGTCGCAGCGCGGCAGAGGCGATCCGCACGCGCGCTCTAGTGAGCGTGGCAGGCACTGCTTCTCCGGCGGCACCAGGGAGGGACCTCGGCGGAGCGCGGCCGCAGAGGGCGGAGGAGGAGGGAGGGAACTCACGGCACGAGAAACACACAACGTCGTGAACTTGAATCGTGGACTTCTGGAGGTCTCACCCCTTTCGTCCTGGGTCGTGCTCCACGGACCCGTCCCGGGGGCGAGTCCCGGCCATCCTTCCGGCCTTCCGAGGCGAAACCGGCCGCGGCGACCACAGCCTCCGGGCGGCCCCCCGGGAGGGCGGAAAGCGCCCCATCGGCCTCGGAATGCCGCTCGCACCTCGCAGTTCGAACCTGGGCTCAAGATCGATCCCCGGGCCTGTCCAGAGGCCTCGGTCCGGCCAGGGCTGAGGAGGGGGGCGCTGGCCGTGACGACGAGGGCGCTCCAGGAGGCCCCCCCCAAAAAAGAGCGCGAGGACCGCGAAAGGCAAGAGCTCGGAGCTGGAGCAAGGCCCTCGTTCCCTCTTGCCGAAGCGGCTCGAAGAGGCAGGAGCGAGCAGGCGCAGCAGGAGAGAGGAGGAGAGGGAGGGCGCAGGGGGAAGGGAGGAAGGAGGGTCGAAGGAGGGGGGGGAGACAGGAGGAAGGAGGAGAAGAAGGGCGCAGGGAGAAGGGAGGAAGGGAGGGGGGGGGGGAGCAGGAGGAAGGAGGAGAAGGAGGGAGCAGGGATGGGCGGCGCGCACATGCACAAGGGAGCAGGGGGGGGGAGGAAGGAGGGGGGGGGGGAGGTGGAGGACGGAGCAAGGAGAAGGAGGTCTGGGTCCTGCATGGATCCTGCATGCGCGGGCTCCCCGGGGCTCCCCAGACGTCCGACGCTGCACTGTTTCGCGACGTGGCTCCCCGGACCAGAGCTCGGGACCCCTTCCGGGAGACCGGCTTCTCGTACTGACTCGTTGTGTGGACTGCCCCTGGGCCCAGCAGGGGCCCCCAGCAGCGGAAGAGTCCCAAGCTGACCTTCCGTCGTGACCTGGTTCACGATGCGAGAATCCTGTTTCTGCACGCATCCGAACTAGGAGGGTTCTTTCAGACAGGATCACCAGATCACAAGCTCAGTGAACCACTCAACCAGATCACCAGATCAGCCCGATCAAATCACCCAGATCAGCTGGATCATGCGGAACAACCAGATCAACTGATCAACCAGATCAACCAGATCAGCCAGCCAAATCACCGGATCACCGGATCAGATGGCCAGATCACCCAATCACTGGATCAGCCAGTTCCACGGATCAGCCAGACGGATCACAGCATCACTGGATCACCGGATCACAAGACGGGCCGGATCCCAGATCAGCTGGCCGGATCAGCTGGCCGGATCAGCTGGCCGGATCAGCTGGCCGGATCACCAGATCAGCCAGGTCACCAGATCAGCGGATCAGCTGGCCAGATCACTAGATCACCAGATCACTGGATCACCGGATCACTGGATCACCGGATCAGCTGGCCAGATCGAAACCAGATGACTGGATCACCAGATCAGCTGGCTGGCTCACAAGATCACCGGATTAGCTGGATCCCAGGATCAGCCGGGCGGATCACCAGATCACTGAATCACCAGATCAGCTGGAAGGATCACCAATTCACCGGATCAGGCGACCACCGAATCAAACGGCCAAATCACCGGATGACAGGATCACTGGATCAATCGGCCCGAACACCAGATCACCCGATCACCCGTTCAACCACCCCTAAATCACCTGATCACCGGATCACCAGATCAGCCGGAGCACCAGATCAGCCGGATCACCAGATCACACAGAAACACCGGACAAGCAGGCTGGATCGCCAGATTACTGGATCACTGGATCAGCCCGCTGGATCACCCGATCACTGGATCACTAGACCAGAAGGGTACAAAATCACCAGATCACGGGATCAGCCCATCCGATCACCAAATCACTGGATCACTGGGTCAGCCGGCTCACCAGACCACCGGATCAGACTGCTGGATCACCGGATCACTGGAACACAGGACCAGCAGATTACCGAATGACCGATCACCGAAAAAGCAGGCCGGATCAACAGATCACTGGATCACTGGATCACTGGATCAGCTGACTGGATCACGGGATGACCAGATCATCTGATCAAACGGTCGGATTATCGAATCACCAGCTCACCAAATCACCCAGCTTGATCACTGGAACACTGGATCACCGGATCATCGGGGTGGAGCATCGGATCACAAAATCACAGGATCAGCTGGCCAGATCAGCGGATCACCTGATCGCCGAATCAAGGGATGGCCAGCTCAGCCAGCCCGATCACTGAATCACTGGATCCCCAGATCACCGGATCAGCCAGCTGGGTCAGCGGATCTCTGGATCACTGGATCAGCCAGTTGGATCACCAAATCACCGGATCACCGGATCACTGGATCACCGGAACACCAGATCAGCCGGCTATGACTCCCTGGATCACCAAATCACCCGATCAGCTGGCTGGATCACCCGATCACTGGACCACCGAATGACCCGATCACCGGGTCATCTGGCTGGATCTCCCGATCACCGGATCCGCTGGCCCCATCACTCGATCACCGTATCACCGGATCACCAGATCAGCCAGCGGGATCATCGGATCACCAGATCAACTGGCCGGATCACTGGATCAACGAATCAACGAAGCACCGAGTCGGCCGGCCGGCTCACCGGACTACCGGCCCGATCATCCGAGCAGCCCAATGTGCAACGAGTCGGGCCTCCAGCGGCCGACCAGAGAGATGCGGGCGCCCGCGGAACGCCGTCGGCGGGGCGCAGGTGCCGGAAGGCGTCCCGAGGCGAGGAAGCCCCAAGGAGCCGACAAGACGCCCGAAAACCCAGAGCACGCCGTCGTGATCCTTCCGCGACACGAGGTTGCCGCCAAGAGCCGACACAACGCCCGAAAACCCTCCAAAACGCGCCGTCGTGATCCCTCCGCGACGCGAGAAAACCCCCACGAGCCGACAAAACGCCCGAAAGCCCTCCAAAACACGCCGTCGTGATCCCTCCGCGACGCGAGGTTGCCGCCTGGGAGCAGGCGCCGCGCCGCCGCCAACGTCGTCGTCGGCGACCGCCCACCGCCACGGCGGCGGCGGCAATAGCCGCCGTCGCCGCACGCTGATTGGTGGAACACCCTGACTCCGAAGTGGTCCCACAACGTAAGCTTGCTACTCGACATGTGTATACACATGCGGTGCCGCGTGCAAGTTTACCGCATCGAGCGGCAGCGCTGACAAAAGATCAATAGCAGCCCCAGCGGCGCTGGGTGGGGAACGCGGTTCCCTGGCGGTGCAAAGCCCTGCCCCTGCCGTCGAGTCGAGATGACACACCTGTGCCGACTTTGGTAAGATCGCTCCTTGGCGACAGGCCACTCGCACGAGTCATCAGAAAACGACGCATGGTGCCGCGTAGTGCCCACGTTCGCCTCGACCACGGACCTGGTGACCCCAAGCTGATGGGCCTGTTTTCCACCACCACCACCACCATAAGCTGGAGGGGGAGGGGGTCATCCTTCTCCTCCTCCTCCTCCTCCTCCTCCTCCTCCTCCTGCTCCTCCTGCACCTCCACCTCCACCTCCGCCTCATCCTCCACCTCATCCTCTACCTCCTTCCCCCATCCAACTTATAGTGGTGGTGGAAAACAAGCCCATCGCGAGCAGCGTGCTGCCGCCGTCGCCGCCGCCCCCCGCAGCCGCCGTCGGCGTCTGCCTTCGGCGGTCTCGGCGACGACAACGACAACGACGGCGACGACGACGACGACGACAGCGACGACGACGACGACAAGGCCCCCCCGCCGAGCGGGGCCAGCGCCGATCGCCTCGGGGCGCCGCCCTGCGCCCGCTCGTCGAAGAGATCGAAGAGCTTGAGCAGCGCCAAGTACGTCGGCTGCGCGGCTGCTCCCTCGCCTCCTGCTCCTGGTCCTGGTCCTGTTCCTGTACCTCCTCCTCCTCCTCCTCCTGCTCCTCCTCCTCATCCTCCTCCTCCTACTACTACTACGACTACTACTACTCCTACTACTACTACTACTACTACTACTACTACTACTACTACTACTACTACTACTACTACTACTACTACTACGAACTATACTACTACAATTACTATACTACTACTACTACTAACTACTACTACTGCACTGTACTAATGCTACTGCTACTGCTACTGCTACTTTTTTTTTTTTACTGCTACTGCTACTGCTACTGCTACTGCTA
>CAUYUJ010017770.1:10000-20000 GCA_963575745.1 Prorocentrum cordatum
TCCCGTGGCGTGCCTTTCCTCCTCCGGCCCTGGCGGCGCACGCCTGCCTTGGAGTCTTTGGCGCCCCCCCCCCCCTGCGCGGCCACAAGGGCTGCTGCCCCTTCCGCCTGAGTTGCCCAGGCCTGCTGGGCTGGGCCTCCGATGGGTTAGGCGGCAACTACTGGGAGGTTTTCGTCGGAAAGATTAAGGAGGATTAAGCCCCATCTGGGAGCAGGATTAGGCAGGATTAAGCGGGAGTAGGCCGGATTCAGCGGGACTAAGCCGGATTGAGCCGGATTTGGCCGGACTTCGGACCAGGGCAAAACCAGAACTTGACCTCCCGGGAGTTGCATCCGAGGATGGGGAAGCGGGCCCGTGGGCGAGGGAGGGCGCAGAGGCTCTGCCCTTCGGGCCTGCGTGCAGCACGGACGGGCCCGCGCGCCAGGTCTCCCTCCGCGGGGGAGGGCAGGCGCAGGGAGAGGGGTGCAGGAGGCGCACGGGGATGCCCTTTGGAAACATCCGTGCCTCGCGTAGCCTTATGTCGGGCGTGTCCTTCTAAAGGAGGAAGGTTCAAAAATAGTAAAAAAATAGTCTGGGCACAATTTTTCAAGTTTGTTGTTTAAAGATGGTTGGATATGTTGTGTACTTTTTAAATTTTCGTCCAAGATCCGCCAGTAGGGGGACGTGCCCGACCTAAACGTAGCCCTGCGCCAAAGCAGCAGCCGCAGCAGCAGCAGCGACGGCGGCGGCATCGGCAGCACGAGGAAGCACGAAGGGGCGGCGAGGGGAAGCGCGGAGGCGGGGGCGGAGACGGGGGGCGAGGACCAACGAGGACGAGCACGCGAACAGTGGGAAGGCACAGGAGAGGACGGGGGAGCAAGAACGACGACGACGACGACGACGACGACGACGACGACGACGACGACGACAACGGCGAACTCGGACCTCGCACTCCGTAATCCACTCACGATACTACACGGGAGCTGTGCATCCACAAAGGATGCGCGTGCAGAGAGGGCGCGGTTCGATAAAAGTTGCCCGAGCCGCGCCCGGCGCGCCAGGTCAGGGGAAGGGGAGAGGGAGGACGGGAGAGGGTGGACACGAGATGCTTCATGCACTCACGTGATCCAGCTTGTACACGGATTGTGCCCTCGCATGATCAAGCTTGTACGCATAATGAGGTAGTGGAGCAGCTCGGAAAAGGGCACGATGTGGTGGCGGAGCAGCAGAAGGGCAGTTTGTGGTGGTGGAGCAGCACGGGGCGCACGCGATGTGGTGGGGTGGTGGAGCAGCGCGGGACGGACACGAGGTGGCGGCGGTGGTAGAAAAGAAAGGGAGGAGCACGCGGCGACGGAGCAGCTCGGGAGGCGCACGAGGCGGTGGCCACGCATCCCGCCCCCTCCCCCTGCCTGGGCGAGTATCTGCGGCGCGACGTACGAGAACAGCGGCCGGGGTGCCGCGTCGCCGTCGGCGGGGGCCTCGCCCTGCTCGTCCGTGAGCACGGCGGCGGCAGGGTCCTCCCACTCCAAGGAGACCAGCGAGGCCGCCTCGTGGCGGCGCGCACCGATCCTGATCTTCCAGAGTGGCTAACAATAGCCCTCCAGACATGTAGACCTAAAGAGGCCCCCAAAATGTCCCCAAGTTGCTCCCGAGAGGCCCAAAAACTGCCCTCCTAAGCGCTGCGAAGAGACGCCAAGAAGCATCCCTGAGGACTCTGACGCACGTCAGCGTCGTCGTCGCCGCCGCCGCCGCCGCCGACACCGTCATCGTCGTCGCCCCCCTTCAGGGTCAGCGGCACAGGTCGGAAGGCCTTCCCAATGGCCCTGCAGACCTGCAGACCTATCTGGACTGCTTAATATCTCTCGACTGAAATTTAGGTCTCGGGTTCCTGGCGCTGATTGTTCGCCCTCCACGAAAATCAGGGAAGGGGGGGGGCGCGCGGGGGGGGGGCGCTCGTATTCAAAAGGGCGGGGGGTGGGCATACGGGAAGGCCCGGGTGGGGCCTCCCCGAGGCCCTCCCTGAAGCTGCGAAGAGCATGCTTGGAAGCAGCTGGGCCCTCCGGGAGGGCCCCTGCATTCCGAAAAAGGCCCCCCCGCCCTCTGAGACGGCCGCCCCCCTCCCCAGACATCCGACGCCGTGATCTTGTCACGACGTGGCTCCCCACAGGTCCGGACCGGGCGGCCGGCTTTCCATCCTGAGCCGCTGTGTTGCCGGTCCCGGGGCTTGGCGAGGGCCCCGGAGGGCAAGCACGGCCAAGAGTACGCCGCGAAACTAGACACACAGACACCCGCCGACGACGTCTGCCTGTACCTCCATGGGAGGGCGGCGGTGCGGAAGGTCGCTGGCCCTCGGTGGTGGTCTACACGCCGCAGCCCGCCGCTGAGGCCCAGGAGCAATCCCTTGCAGGGCGTCTGTGTGTAAGTAGTCGCGGCGGCAGAGGCCTTCCGTCGCGACGTCTTCACGGCGCGCGGGTGTCGGGGCCCCTCGAGCCACCCCCACGGCTGGGTGTGCGGGAAGCCCACGGCGCCTTCGTGCCGGCGGCGCCCTCCTTGAGACCCCGCAGCCGCACGCGCCCGCTCACGGAGCACCTGGCGCGCCGCTGAGGGGGGAGCTCTGGGGGTCCCAACGCCGTCTGGTGGCGGACCGCGTGGTGCGGCCAGGCATCGGCTACACGCAAGAGAGGCCCTGGGCAAGAGTGACCTCCAGGGCGCGCGGAGGAAGGGGGAGCAAGGTGGCCACACCTGAGCGCGCAAGCAGCCACAACCGCACCGGGGGGCCGTGGTGAGCCCGCACCACCAGTCACTCCTGCGAAGGGCCACTCTTACGTGCAGTCGAGGGTCGGGGTCGGGGTGCGTTCCAGGCTGAAAAGTGTCGAGGGGGGGCCCTGACAGGGTCCGGAGTGGTGGGGGGGGGCCATGGCCTGGTGGTCAGGCGGTGGCGAGGCGGTGGCCAAGCGGGGGGCCAGGGTGGGCTCCGCGCCGACAGCGGTCGGGTGGGGGGCCCTAAGAAGCGGGGCTGAAGGGATGGGGGTGTCGTGGCCAGGTGGTGGGTGGCCGGGTAAGGGCTCGCAGTGTGACCTCGCCATCCCCGACGACCCCACCGCAGGATCCGTCAGCATCGAACCGGGAACTCGGATCGGATCGGCACGTGCGTCGGCTCGGGCCGCGTCGGCACGGAGCCGGCATCGAATTGGATCGACTGCGCCAGGATGCCCGACAGCGTCATGCAAACATCCCGCCGCATCGGATCGCCAGAATCCCATGATCGAATCGGATCGGATCGGCCAGAATCCTTATATATATATATATATATATATATATATATATAGAGAGAGAGAGAGAGAGAGAGAGAGAGAGTCGGATCGACCGGATCGACAACGGTCCTGCCTCACCGCGCGGCCCGGCGCCGCACCACCGCGGGACCCTGGAGGCCCCAGTGGCCCTCGACATCCGCGGAACGACCCCGGCCCCAAAATCGCGAAGTCCCCGCTGGCTCACCACGCGGTGGTCACCACACCGCTGGGGGGCCCCCGAAGAGCACCCGCGTCCACGCGGCTGCCCAGGATCCCAGCAGCACGACGGGAGCGGCAGCCTCTCGAGCCTCGAGCGTCGAAAGGTTGACGATCGAGGTTCGAGGGTCGAACTGAACGGCCTGTTCCACCCTTTTTGAGCCTCCCAGGGGGGCTCCTCGTCGCCACCGGCTGGATCCGCCTTGCAATTCTGGCGAGAACGCACTCCAAATCTAGGGATTGACTCTTGACCCCGAAATGTGCCATCCCTGCGTCGTGGAAAAATAGTGGCGCAAGGTTTGCGGAGGTTTGCGGGCCCCAGGGCCCGACGTATGACCAGAAAACCAAAAGCCCTCACAAAATCACGACGGATTTGCTGGACAATTTGGTCGTTCTCGATGCCCCGTGCCGTCAAAACACGACTCAGCATGAAAAGCGGGTCCCAGGAAAAGGGTCCAGACCTCCGGGGAGCCACGTTGTGAAAAAAAGCGGATGTCCAGGGATGCAGCATGTTCGTGTCGTGACGACCTGCGCGTTGGCTTCTGACACCGCACATGGGTCGTCCAGTCCCGAACGATCGCGGCTGTCTGGCAGCGCAGATCGCCCGATGTCCGTCGACACTGGGCCACTGGCGGCGTTCAGCCTCGACTGCCCGCGCTCAGCCACCGCCTCGACACGACAAGAGCCTGGCGTACTCTCCCTGACATCCGCCAGTGTGCTTTCTTCGATACTCGACCCCAGGGCTCTCGACCGCTTCCCTGGGGGGTGTTTTTAGTCCCGGATCCGTTGTTGATGGTCCAGGCGCCCGAAAATGCCTCCGACGGCTGAAATCAAGGAAACTCTCGCTGGGACTGAACAGAATCGTACCGTCGGAGATCCATGTCATCACGATCCCCACCATCATCCGATCTGCCTCATCGTTGCCCCCCCACCTGGCGGCAGCCACTGACGACGCCACACCGCTGCCCTCGGGCCACCTCTCGTCCGGCCCGATCCGCCCCCCAGCCCGCCCCCAGGAGGCCGAGATCGATGCCAAACGGCCCCAAGAGATCTGTGCCGAAATCGAAATCGAAGGCCGAAATCGAAATCGAAATCTGTGCCAAACGAGGCCTCGGAGATCTGTGCACCCGCCGCCCAGGGCGGCGGGCAGGCCTCCGCACCCCCCGCCGCCCCCCGAGAGGGGCCCCTCGAGGAAGACACGGGGAGGGGGCGGGGCACGGCCGCGAGGCGGTGGGCACGGACCTCGTCGTCGTCGTCGTCGTCGTCGTCGTCGTCGTCGTCGTCGTCGTCGTCGTCGTCGCCGCCGTCGTCGTCGTCGTCGCCGCCGTCGCCGCCGTCGCCGCCGTCGCCCTCGTCGTCGCCCCCAGCGGCGGGCGCACCTGCCCTCGTCCAGCTCCCACAGCTCGTCGTAGATGCCGGCGGGCGCCCGCTGGGCGACCTCTCGCGGGCGGGGGGCACCCCCGAGATCCGGGCGCTGCCGCCGAGAACGCGGCCGCCAGCATGGGCCGCAGATCGCACGAGCGGCCCCGGCACCCGGAGACCCAGCCCCAACGTCAGCACATCCGCGCGCAGCGGCACTGCTGCCTGCGTGGCGCCGCTGTCGACGACGACGCCAAGCTGGAGGAGGAGAAGGATGTTCACGCCAGGCCTGCCTGCCCGGCTTCGGGCCCCGGGGGCCATGGCAGACCGGTCGGGCTCGCAGAAAGCCACGGACGGATGGGGTCTGGGGCTCGATGCATTTTCTCGCGAGGCCGGATAGGGAGTTAGGTGCTCGTTCTAGGGGCCTTCCTGGAGCCACTCGCTCCCGCTCATGCGTCGATGCTGTGTCGAGCGTGCGGCGACTTGAGCCGAGATGGGGTCGAGCCAGAGTCGAACCAGAGTCGAACTGGAGTCGATCAAATCCGTCACATGGGCCCCGGGAAGGGCCCCAAGACAAGCGGCTGGGGGCACGTCGGGCTCTCTCTCTCTCTCTCTCTCTCTCTCTCTCTTTCTTCAGGCGCACGGGGTGCCCCGCGGCAGAGGGAAGACAGACGGCAGCAGACGGACAGCTCACGGTCCGTAGACGCCTCGGCCTCGACCCCGAGGACGCCGGGGCGGCTCCGCGAGGACGCGCCCCGCACGGGGCGCATCCACGACACCGCGCGCATCCACGGCATCGCGCCTGGGCCCCGGACCACCACGGCACGGGCGCGGAAAGAGTGAGAGGGGAAGAGAGAGAGAGAGAGAGAGAAAAAAAAAAAAAAAAAAAAAAAAAAAAAAAAAAAAAAAAAAAAAAAAATGTGCGCATACATACATACGTGCGCGTGCGCGTGCGCGTGCGCGTGCGCGTGCGCGTGCGCGTGCGCGTGCGCGTGCTCCTATTTTCCCCCCCCCATCCTCTCCCCTCATACTTTCTCCTCCTTTTGCTCTATTCATATCTCTCTGGTCTTCCTCCTCCTCCTCCTCGTTCTCATCCCTGTCCTATCTTTATGTTTCTGTACTTCCTGGATTAATCCAGGGCTCGGCGGTTTAATCCACCTCTCCTTCCTCCCTCCTCCCTTCCCTCCTCCTAGAGAGGGGAAGCACACTCGGTGCCCTTCCGCCAATCCGTTTCGGCGTCCAGGGACCGTTTTCGGGCCCCAGAACCATCAAAAACGACCCAGAGCGAAAAACCATCCCAAGGAAAAGGGTGTGGACCTCTGGGGCCGCGGATGTCCTCATGGCTCCAGGCGATTCCCCTTTTCCTACTCCTCCTCCGCCTTCAACTTCTCCCCCCCCCCTCCTCCTACTCGCTCCACCCTGTCCGTAGCCATCATCGGCTCAAGTTGCCCCCGCGCGGGCTGATCCGAAGATTTGTGTCGAAGTCTTACAGCAGGTATGAACACCTCGATTGCGGTATCTGGTCGTGTTGTGTTGACCCGTGATGGTAAACGGGCGCGCCTGGATTTGAGCGTTGGCAATCCGTCAGAACCCTCGGGCTCGGCAGCTGCTGACATCATCCGCCTCTTGGAGCCGGCTGCCCCTTCGGGGCCGCCCGTTGCCCCCGTGCCGATCGCGGACCGCGTCCGCCCGCGCGCTGTGGATGTTATTGGTGACGTGAACGCAGGGCGCTTGACCGTGCACCCGTCGAAGACCGACCTCTTACTGAAGGAGGTGAACAACCGGATGAATTACATACAGGCGTCTTGCGGAATGCAGCGCCGCCAGGAAGGCCAATGGAGTGAAGCAGCCCAGAACAAGCTCGTCGCCTGGCTCAACAAGCGCAGGCAAAAGGGAAAGGTCCCTGACGGCCCCCCTGCACGTGAGGCGCCCCCCGCCCTGGTACTCATGGACGGCGTCGTGGGCGACGAGGGCGGCGAGGGCGACGACGAGGGCGGCAAGGGCGACAATGAGGGTGGCGAGAACGACGGCTCGAAGAAGGACGAGGGCGAGGACGAGGAGGAGGAGGGCGAGGAGAGCTCGAAGGACAAGGACAGCGACTCTGAGAACACCTCGGAGGACGAGGACAAGGGCTCGGAGGACACCGAGGGGGCCGAGGACAAGGGCTCGGAGGACACCGAGGGCGAGGGCAAGGGCTCGGAGGACAGCTCAAAGGGCGAGGGCGGCTCGGAGCACGAGAACTACGCGGAGGGTGGGGTCCCGATGGACGAGTTCGAGGAACTGTTCGCCAGGTGCGCGGATGCCGAGGCAGAGTGCTGCCGCCTCACCAAGGAGAACAAGGAGCTCAAGATGCACGAGGCAGAGTGCTGCCGCCTCACCAAGGAGAACGAGGACCTCAAGATGTATATCGAGCGCATGTCCCAGCATTGGGCAGACAGCTCGGATTCCGAGTGAGATTGCTTCTGCCTAGAAACGAACGCGGTGGTCACGAAAAAGGGGTCCGGAGGCGCAAAACTAAATAGGAAGGAGCTCTTGAGAAGAGCTCGGAAGATGTAGCAATAGCTAGTAACAGCAAAACATATCAAGGAATATAGATGTTGTTATAGTTTGGAACAGCTCCTCCCCCCGCTGGATTAATCCAGGGCCGTTGGGATCAAAGCTGAGATTCTTCTGCCTAGAAACGAACGCGGTGGTCACGAAAAAGGGGTCCGGAGGCGCAAAACCAAATAGGAAGGAGCTCTTGAGAAGAGCTCGGAAGATGTAGCAATAGCTAGGAACAGCAAAATATATCAAGGAATATAGATGTTGTTATAGTTTGGAGCAGCTCCTCCCCCCGCTGGATTAATCCAGGGCCGTTGGGATCAAAGCGTTTCCTGTTTCTCCCTCTCTCTCCTCCTCCCTCCCTCTCCGTGTTCGTTGACTATGCTATGTAGATGTCTAAGAGGTGCCATGCAGATTCCACGAGGGGTGTATTTCAGCCATTCGATATGGTTCGTCCTTGTTGCACGTTGGGGGTTCCGACCCAGCCTGCAGCTGCTTTGTTCGTTCTCGAACTCGCCGAAGCGATTGAAAAAAAAACTTCCCTCCTCTCCTCCACGCTCCCCTGCTCTGCCGCTTTTCCTCCTCCTTCTCCTCCCCCTCCTCCCTCCCTTGTGTTCCTCCTCTTCCGCTGGCGGAACTTTTTTTTTCTTTGTTTTCCTCCTCCCGCTTTCGGAGGCAGAGTTTTTTCCTTTTTTTCCCTGTGAAAACACAGTTTCTTCCTTATTTTTCCTTTTTTTCCTCTTTTTCGGTCTTTCCCCTGGGACGGCGGAGAAATTCGGAGGACCGAACGAGGCAGGGAAAAGAGGAAAAAAAGGAAAAATAGGGAAAAACCTGTGTTTTCACAGGGAAAAAAAAGAAAAAAACTCTGCCTCCGAGGGCGGGAGGAGGAAAAAAAGGAAAAAACTTTCCGCCTGCGGAAGAGGAGGAAAGGGAGATGGACGGAGGAGGAGGAGGAGGAGGACGACGACGACGACGGGGAGGAGGAGGAGGAGGAGGAGGACGACGAGGAGGAACAGGGAGAGACGGATTTTTCCTCTTTTTCCTCCTCCGGCCTTGGGGCGCGGAGATTTGTTCCTCTTTTTCCCTGTGAAAACACAAGTTTTTTCCTATTTTTCCTTTTTTTCCTCTTTTCCCTGCCTCGTTCGGGCCCTCCAGATTTTTCCGCCGCCCCAGGGGAAAGACCGAAAAAGAGGAAAAAACGGAAAAATAGGGAAAAACCTGTGTTTTCACATGGAAAAAGAGGAAAAAAACATTGCCTCCGAGGGCGGGAGGAGGAAAAAAAGGAAAAAAACGCTCCGCCTGCGGAAGAGGAGGAAAACGAGAGAAGGAGGAGGAAGCTGAAAGGAGAAGGGAGGAGGAGGAGGAGGGAGAGGAGGAGGAAGCAACATGGGGATCTTGGGGGGGGGTGCGACCATACATACATACATACATACATACATACATACATACGTACATGCATGCATGCATGCATGCATGCATGCATGCATGCATACATACATACATACATACATGCATGCATGCATGCATACATACATACATACATACATACATTACATACATACATACATACATACATACATACATACATACATACATACATACATACATACATACATACATACATACATACATACATACATACATACATACATACATACATACATACATACATACATACATACAGACATGCATACAGACAGACAGACAGACAGACAGACAGACCTACATACCTACATACATACATACATACATACATACATACATACGGACGGACGGACGGACGGACGGACGGACGGACGGACGGACGGACAGACGGACAGACAGACAGACAGACAGACAGACAAACATACACTGATGCATAATGTACATATGTAAATGCATGTATACATTCAGACATACATGTGTTTAAGCATACGTGCATGTATGTGTATATATATATATATATGCCACCGTGCCGCGAGGCGCAAAGTGAAGTTTTCTCCAGGTCCTCACGTGCCCTCTGTTCTCTGTTTTCAGGACTCTGGGATTATAGTATTCTAGTGGCTGGGCCGGAAACGCCGCGCGCTCTTGGGCTGCCCCGTATGACTTTTCCTGAAGCCACAAGGCCCCAAGACGGGCCAAGAGGGTCCCAGAAAGCGCCCAAGACGGTCCAAGAAGCCTCCAAGACAGCCCAAGAGCGCTCCAAGACGCCCAAAATGGCCCCAAGACGGCCCAAGAGGCCCCAAAGAAACCCCAAGAGCGCTCCAAGAGGACCCCTAAGAGGGCCCAGAGGGGCAAGAATCATTGATTCGCGTTCACGCGTTTTCGAGCTTCCGACGCTCCAAGATGGCCCCAGAGGCCCCCAAGACCGCCCCAAGACGGTCCAAGAGGCCCCCAAGAGGGCACATAGGCATAGCATAGACAATGACATTGACATGAGCATAGGCATAGGAATCGAACTATACATATAGACCTACGAATATAAACACATGTCTCTCTGTCTATGTAAACATATACCTACACTTATACTGTACGTACACGTATGCATATAGGTACGTTTATGTATACGTGTACATTCAAATGTGCAAAGACATAAACATATACATAAACATAGATATCCACATATACCTACA
>CAUYUJ010017770.1:22500-30000 GCA_963575745.1 Prorocentrum cordatum
TACTATGCTGCTCTCGCTGAGGCGCTGGCTTCATTTTCAGGACACTGCTCGTTCCGAATCGTGCTTCCGCTGCAGCGCTGGCCTCATTTCCGCGCTCCCGCTCGTTCCGAATAGTGCTCCCGCTGCAGCGCTGGCGTCATTATTTCCATTGCCATGCCATGGCATGGTTTCCGGTCCCTCCAAATAAGCTCCAAAATCTAGAAAATGCCCGCCCGAAAAACACAATCGGAAGTGATTACATGTTTGGTGTCGATTCGTTAATTGGGTCGCAGAAGCCCCTCCCCACTTTGGGGCGTCGCCACGCCATGCTATGTCAGGCTCCGCGTCCTCCGAATCGTGCTCCCGCTGTAGCGCTGGCCTCATTTCCGCGTTTCCGCTCGTTCCGAATCGTGCTCCCGCTGCAGCGCTGGCGTCATTGTTTCCAGCGCCACGCCACGGCATGGTTTTCGGTCCGTCCAAATAGGCCCCAAAATCTAGAAAATGGCCCCTCGAAAAAAACGTCGGAAGTGATTACACATTCGGTGTCGATTCGTTGATTTTTGGGCCGCGGAAGACCCCCCCCCCACTTTGGAGCATCGCCACGCCATGCTATGTCAGGCTACACGTACTCACCGCGTTTCCGCGTTTGGTTTTTTTTCAAAATGCTGCTCTCGCTGGCCTCATGTTCGGGCGACCGCTCGTTCCGAATCGTGCTCCCGCTGCAGCGTTGGCCTCATTTCCGCGCTCCCGTTCGTTCCGAATAGTGCTCCCGCTGCAGCGCTGGCGTCGTTATTTCAAGTGCCATGCCACGGCATGGTTTTCGGTCCCTCCAAATGGGCCCCAAAATCTAGAAAATGGCCCCTCGAAAAAACCGTCGGAAGAGATTACATATTCGGTGTCGATTCGTCGAATGTTTGAGCCCCCCCACTTTGGGGCGTCACCACGTCATGCTATGTCATGCTACGCGTTGATCTTCAACACCATGGTATGCCATGTAATGTTATGCCGTGTTGCGACATCCGATTGTGCGAATAGAAAGGAGATCTACACCATGGTAAGGGATGGGAGGGAGGGGTAGGACGTCAGATATGACGCGAGCGCACCTAGCTTACCATTGCCCCTCCCCCCTCCCCGAAAAGGTTCATGGGAGAGGAGCAAATGAAAATGAAGGGAGGGGGTTGAGGTGGACCTGAAGCTGGAGGCGGAGGCAGTGGTAGCGGTGGAGGTAGGGCTGGAGCTTGCAGGTGGAAGTGGACGTGTGCGAGGTGCGCGGCCCGCGCGGGCTGCGTTGCGTGCGCCGCTGCACGCGACGGCACACGGCTGGCAGCGTGTCGGCGCACCCTCCGTCGGTGCCAAAGACACGAGGTGGCGGCGGGGTGGTCAGCATGGCGCAGGGCGTCCTGGCATTGCTTGTTTTGAATAAGACGGTGGGCAAGTGCGCAGCGGAAACCATAGCCTGCCCTCCTTACCACAGATTTCAGATAATGGCGGGGTGCCCACATGACATGATGTTTGCATCAATGTGCACGTCGTATTGTTTTGTGAAGGGACGGCAGGGGGGGCAGCATACTCCCTGGTCGGCTGCCACTCGCTCGGGGGGGCCTCTCTTTACTTGTACGATTGGCAGCGACGAAGAGCACTGGTGCGAATCATAAAAAAACGTTACCGTAGCAACGAGGAACAACAAGGAGCAACTGGGTTGGACGCAGGGGTCACTCCCACCCAACCTACCACCATGCAAGCTGCACCAGAGACTCAGCAAAGACAGGGGTCGCCGTCGGATGGACAGCCGTCGCAAACCAGCAGAGACGCCAGGTGCAGGCACCGTGCTTACCTGGTGCGCCACGGACGCCTTCCGAGCTGGAACACATATAGCTCTTCCGCTCACTCCCACCCGCCCACCCACAGAGTAAGCAACACCCGAAGCTCAGCGCAGGCAGCGGCAACCAACACCCGATGGACACCACGAACGAGCGCAGCGCTCGCGGGGTGCGGCACGCCTGACAGGTGGGCCAAGGTACCCCAAGCGCTCCATGCTGGCCTGGTGCAACGGATGCACCACGCGTGGCGTGCCCCGTGCGCCACGCGGCCACCAGCGACAAGTGCACGAAGCGCGCCGAGGTACGCTGGTGCAAGTGATAGCGCGCACACACAGGCAACATGACCGCACCCCAACAATCCCTATCAAAACACGCACACAGAGTGGCGGAGTTAATAACATCGTGTATGGTGTGCGCAGCCTCGCTCAGTTCGCGTGGTGGCTTGGCACACTCACGCAAAGGCAGCATGATCACACCCCCACCGTCCCTGACCAAAAAACACACGAAAAGAATGATGATGATGATGATGATGATGATGATGATGATGATGATGATGATGATGATGATGATGATGATGATGATGATGATGATGATGATGATGATGATAGTGATGATAGTGATGATGATGATGATGATGATGCTGATGATAATGATGATGATGATGATGATGATGATGATGATGATGATGATGATGATGATGATGATGATGATGATGATGATGATGATGACAATGACGAGGACGATGACGATGCCAATGACGATGAACATGTTGATGGCGTCGATGGTGATGATGATGATCATCATCATGATGATGATCATGATAAGTATCGTGATTCCATTCATGGTGATGATGATAATGTTGATGACGATGATGATGATGATGATGATGATGATGATGATGATGATGATGATGAGGAGGAGAAGGAGGAGGAGGAGGAGGATCGGCGCCCGCGTACGGTCCATGTTTGCCCAAATATGCACATTGCAATGTGTTTAACACAATGATAAGGTGCGCGCATGGCCCCTGGTCGGCAGCCAACCTTTCGAAAGGGGGGGTGGAAGCGGTAATCGGATTGGACGTGGACACGGTGGTGTTTTTTCCCGCCGATCGGGCGAGACGAATCCGCAGAGGAGGGAAGGAAGAGGAGGAGGAGGAGGAGGAGGAGGAGGAGGAGAAGGAGGAGGCCAGCAGCGCCCCAGAGCGCCAGCTCACCCACAGCCGCGGGCGCACCCCGCGGCAGGCCACGCCAGCCCGCGTCTGGGGCCGCGCGACTCTGGCAGCTCCCGCGGCACCGCCGCGGGCGCACCCCGCGGCAGGCCACGCCAGACCGCGCCTGGAGCCGTGCGGTTCTGGCAGCTCCCGCGGCACCGCCTGCGCTCACCTGGCGGCCGGCACCTCGGGCCCAGGCCCACGCCTCCTCGTCGTCGTTCGGGGGCGGGGTCGCCGCCCAGGAACCCCTGAACGAGCCCCCGCCGCCAGAAGCAGGGGAAGAACTCAGTCCCACGCAAGCTGCTCAGCCTCATGCACCGCGGCCTACTCCAAGCCCGCGGCGTGGCGGCATGCGTCGACAACAGCACTTCGCCATCACCAACTGAAGGCGGCTATCTCCACTGCGCAGCTTCCGCCTGCCTGTCCAGGCGAAGACGCGCCTAAACATCAGGAAGTCGCAACCATGTTCTCAGCCTGTCCCGGCAAAGTGCCGCGCAGCGCCTCTCCAGGTCAGATCCCATGTTGGTTGCTCCAATGCTTGCATGAATTCGCCAACGTCAGGCGGCTCGTCGGCTGGGATATCGAAGGCGCCCACGAACCGCCACAACTCGCCAATTCTGCTCTGCCAAACTATGGGGACGGCCTCCAAGGATGCCTAGCCTGCGATTGAGAGCGCGGCTATGAGCGCCGAGGGTCAGCCCTGGAAATACGCCGCACGAGTGAAGGCCAGAAACGGCGGAGCCCAAGGTGTCCGCCTGGCCACGCGGCTCCGAGAGCAAGTCGCGCCAAGCCTCGAACGAGTCGCCACTGGCCTGCCTGGAGCGTGCGACCGCAAGAGCCGCGGGGCGGTGCACGACAGGGTCGCGGAGACCGACGCAGCGGACTGGAAAGCCCCGATCCAAGGACGTCTCCAAAGTGGTAATAAGGTCCACCGAATCATGGAAACGGTGGTGGTAGCTGAAGTGGACGTTAGAGGTGGAGGCGGCGGCGGTGCAAGTGGCGGTGGCCAGGGAAGCGTGGGGGATAGGCGGGGATGTGTTGGACTCCGCCTGGAGAAACGCGCAGGGCAACCCCACCGAAAAGATGGGTGCCACACCAAAACGTCGCGAGACGGCCTGGGCAGCCGGCCCCGCAACTGCAGACGCAAGCAAATGGAGGGTAGCACTTGGCTCATCCAGAACCTCCATGACGAAGGCGCGGGGGGAGCTCACTATTCACAACGGTCCCGTCCAAATTGGAACATCTAGCACAACGGGCGAACCAGCAGCCCGCTGCAACTGTACAAGATATTACGGTTTGGTACGCGACCCAAGTCAATTGTGAGCAGGACAAGCAACCCAACAGAACACACCTCAGGCCACCACTTCGTGCGAAAGGTAACCCTGCTGAGTCTGACGTGGGGGGCGGGGGAGAATTTGAGTCCACGAAGGTCGGGCCCGCTGAATGCACTGCATACTCACTGGAGCTGGTTGCTTGAGCTCCCGCGGCAGTCTCCTGAAGCTCGACGGCGGCCGCCACACGACGGAGCTCAGATCGGGCATACCCCCCTGGGGGGTGGCTGTCTGAAATGATCTGCGACCAAGAAGAGCGGCGGTCGCTGTCGCACCTCTGCTTCGGGGAGGGGAGGAGGGGGAGCACGCACGCGCGCGACAGGTTGCGAACTCGGCCACCGCTGCTACAGCATCTGCCCTTGGAACAGGTTTAAAAAATGCCGATATCACCATTATACTAAAGAACAACGGGTTTGTGGAGGCGGTGCCTCAGACAGTCTCCTGCCGAGCCTCTGATGGCAGGCGCACCATTGCACCTTCTAGGACTAGGTCTCACGAGGGCTCTCGAGGACCTCCAGCTGACAGCGCAGAGCCAGAACCTCCCTTCCCCGTGCCAATCATGATCGGGCCCCGGAGGTTCGGGGGCAGGAGGAGTCTTGCGCCTCAGCACGTCACTCAAATCAGCGCCGAAGAAAAAACGGCACTCGCAGAAAGAGAGAGAGAGAGAGAAACAAAAAAAGGAGAGATGGAAAGAAGAAACAAACAGGCGGGCGACGATACGAGGTCCTGAAAAGCAGAGGCTCTAGGGCCTGACGAAAGCGTTCAAACCGTCGGAATACATAAGGGTCCCTTGCGTTCGGCGCTGAGCGGCGATGGTGAAAGCAGCAAGTTCAAGCAGCCTGAGGCGTCTGCGGGAAATAAGCCAGCAGGTTACACTGAGAGTCTACCAAAGCCGCCGCCAAAACACCCCTGGGGAGCTCCGTGGAAGCCTCTCAGAACACGAACCATTGACGAAGATATGACCATCTGGCTCCATGGACTGGGACTCGGGATTTCTGTGCAAACCAAACTCCAAGCCACTGGGATGACGTGCCCACCACGCCATACGTATCATTGCCAGAATACGCCGCCATCAAGAGGTGGTTCGGTCTCGACACGACGCTGAGGAGGTCGACGACGTCGACGTTCGTGCTACAAGAAGACACGGCAACGGCACAGTAACGGCGATCGCTCTAATCCCCCCACGTTTCGGTGCATCCTCCCCCAGCCTCCCCCCGCAACCTATAGATGGAGCAGAACAGTTCCATGGCCCGGAAGCCCCCGCAGCTCCTTGCAGAGAGGGGGGCAACACATGAGGCTGATCTGCGTCGGCGCCAGGCCGCTGGCCTCCATGGCAGCGAGCAAACAAGAGACTGCGATGAGAGCATCGTCGGCCAAAAAAAACGAATGCCCCGCGCGGAGCCTATCGGCGGCAATGGCCGCGCGCTGAGAGAACTCGCGACTCACGCCGCGGATCTCCCCGGTAGAAAGGGGGCCCGAGGCTGGGATTGGCTCGAACTTTTCCCGCGGCTCCAGGGGCGCGAACTCTGCACGCCAAAGGGCATCGAAACGCACAAATGCAGACTTGAAAAGAGGGAGGGGGCCCGCAGCGATTTCCCCCATGATCGCTTACGGTGGCGGCGGAGAGCCACGGTGTAAACCCCCTCACAGCTTCGGGGGCCTGCTTAGCTCCTCCTTCAACACGGGCGCAAAAGCCAGCTCCTCCAACCAGCCAGCCCTTTTTAGTTGGGCGAGGGCCCCCGCGGCCGAGAGCGCAGCGTCGAGCTTCTGGGCAAACGCACTGCGCTGGCCAGGCCCATGTGGCAAATAAACGGCAGCGCGCCCCTCCTCGACCCAACGAGAAAATGAGGGGGAGGGGGAGGGGGAGGAGGAGGAGGAGGAGGAGGAGGAGGAGGAGGAGGAGGAGGAGGAGGAGGAGGAGGAGGAGGAGGAAGCGCGCACTCAGCTGAAGGCTCATCGAGAAAATGTAGGGGGGCAAGGATGGCGGAACGGTGCGCTTCAGCGCGAGCGTCGCCAGAGTCACTGCACATGAGATTCTGGCGGAACCTGAGCACCATCCACTTCAGTGCGCGCAACAGCTGAGAAGGCTGGCGGGGAGCCGACGGCCCTGATCATGGAAGACCAACGCGGCCGAGTGGCCTCCCCCCTTGACCCCAAGCAAGAGAGGGAAGACCCAGCGGCGGCAATAACTCCCTGCTCGGCCAAATTCGCCCAGCCTCCGTCGACAACTGTTGAGGTTAGCTTGCACTCCTCGAGCGCTCCCGGACTCAAGGCTAGCTTCGAGCTTCTCGCGCATCCCCGGAACCCCAGCCTAGTTGGGAGGCCTCGTTACAGGACCCACGACGGGGTCCTTCCCAAGGGGAGGTGGACGCTGAAACTCAAGGCCGAAACGCCTCGCAGGCTAGGGAGGGCATGTCAATCTAACAGGAGAGTAAGGAGCGGTGCAAGCGCCAGTAGCAACTTTGACTAATTCGATTCCCTGAGCAAGGCCTTGCGATACAAAACAACCCAATCTTCCAAACTCCAGTTGTCGAGCACGTGCCAACTGCGCCCGAGTCCTGAATAACAGTGCCTCTGAGGCTCTCAGTCAGCGTTGTTTCCGACAATCTTCTGCGAGAATGAACGGTCCAGCCCGCGGGTCGACGGCGGCAGCTGCATGGGCAAGCAAAAATAAACTGCTGTCCGCTCGTCCGCGCGCGTAACGCAAAGATGCTGGTGAGGCAAAAACCGAGACACCTCCTGGGACGTTCACAACGCCACTTGCGACACAAGCGGGGGCAAGGACGCGGCCCCCAGGAGGCGCTCCGAGTAATAGAGAATTCCTAGCCAGGATTCACACACACACACACACACACACACAAACACCGAGGCGCCGCCAGAGGGGGCACGGATGGCTGGGGCCAGGAAAGCTTTCCACCCGCGGGCCCGAGACCAAGACAAAGCTCTTACACACGTAACACGTTAGCAAATGCATGAGGGAGCCAGCCATTGAACAAGTGCTACGTCGCGCAGTTGACAGCCTCCACCACGTGGACCAATCGAGCTTCTCCGGGTGGTGGGTGGAGATCCAAAAAAGTTAAAGGAGCTCGTACAGGTGGAGCTATAATGGCCGAAGTGGCCGGGAGGTCACCGCAGAGGCTCAGCGGGGCTCCCAGGTCCA